>JAUNZO010004776.1:0-225812 GCA_031894775.1 Chloris gayana
CGATGTTCGGAACGATTGGGCTCGGCAATAAATATGCAATCGGCCGGCCATCGATGCTTTGGGTCGGCGGCTCCTCCGAGTCCGATCGAAAGAGAGGATACAAGGATGAGCATTTGGAGTGGTCGATTTCATTTACAAAATCGGCCTTACAAAATAAATCAGCTACACGTACCTCGGCGAAAGGTTCTCTCGGGACTAGGCCGGAGAAGAAGGAAGCGGTGTTCCGGCTGCGAAGGTGCCGGTTCCACTCACCCCACCAACGGTCAAAAGGCGGGTACTCCGGACGCCGGGAAAATCCGGCTAAGTCACCGGTGACGACATCGGCGGTGCGGCCGACGAGCCAATTCCACCGAATGGCATTGTCAACGGCAGCCCGCGCCTTTATCCGCCCCACATAGAAGAGGCTGGGGGCAAGCGGCCGGCCGAGTTGGCGGGCCGCCACCGACGGGTGGTAGAACTCATAGGAGCGGAAGGCCTTGCTCCCGAGCAATAAGTCCCGTCGGCAGCGGACGAGGGCGGAGGCGGGTGGTGAAGATCTTGACCGCATCCCCGTCGGCCGTTGGGAAAGTTGGGTCGATCGGAAAAGGAGTGTCATACTCCCTCTCGAAGAAATCAATGTACGGATACCAATCCGTACTTTCGTCGTTGAGGCCCTTGTAGAAAGCGGCGAACCAATACGCCGGGTTCTTGTCCGACATGGCCGCCCACGGTGCCATGGATAACGCCTCCCCGAAAGAGATGCACCGGCTGAATGCGGGCACGGCCGATTCGGCGTAGTCGCCGGGGAAGTTGAGCACGCCGAGGTCCGGATCGATGGCCTTGGTGGTATGAAGGGTCAACCATATTTGGATAAACCACCAAGGGCCACCCGGGTTTTTGACCGATCGGCGGCGCGCAGCTCCACCGAAACCCGGTGAAGGAGGAGGTACGCCGACCCCGAAGATACTTGCCCATGGGAAGGGCATAGTCGTCGGCCGACCCTATCGGCCATCGGCAGAAAATTGTTTGTGGGGCTCACGCCGACCCCACAAAAGAAGAAGTGGTCGAGCCACATGTTGAGGAAGGCAACTTGCTCGCGGCGATCAACCGTGCCGTGCCCCTTGTTGTAGGTCCGAATATAGACCTTCCAACCCCCGGTGTCTTTAGGGTTGATCCGGTGGGAGGACTTAATGCGGACAGCATCCGGAGTGGCCTCCGCCGTGATGTTCGGATCGGCCAACATGACCGTATCCAAGAGGGTCATGGTAGCCGGCCGTGGCCGAACATAAAGCGATTCAGGGCGTCCGACCGGAAATAGCAAGCGGCCGCCGACAACGGTTCATTCTTCCGGTGATCGGCCGGAGACAGCTTGATGGCATGGGCGATGCCGATGTTGGCCCAACCTTGCAAATAGACGGCCGACACCCGGTTATACCAATCACGCCATCCTACGACGGGGGTCGGCCATGACCGGAAGTCGTTGGCCCACTCGGCCGATAGCGGGGACTCGTTGCCGAAATGGAACCCGGTCCGTTTCGGCACGGATGAGATCCGTGGGGTCGGGATCGCCCATAGGACCCAAGAAGAAATGAGTCGGAATGTTGGACGGAATAACGACTTGGTTCCGGATCTCCTAAAAACAAGAAATAGGGCTAAAATGAGAAGCGGAACGGGAAGAAGATAAACCGTGAAAATGAACAAGAACAAGAACGCGAAGAAAATTGCAAAGGTAGAAAAAAGGGATGTCCAAATGTACATTACCTCCGGAACGGCGTTGGTGGTGGCGACGACGCGGCCGGCGGCGGCGCAGCAGCAGCGCAGCAACAACGGGGTTCATGGTCGCCGGAGAAGAAAGACGGCGACGGCGCGATGAAAAGTTGAAAAGGCTCGAGGAGAAAAAGGTCGCCGGAACAGAGAAAGATGAAGGCCAAGGAAAGGAAGCGGATGGGAAATGACCGGGGTGGCCCGGGTTTTATGGAGAAATGACGGGCAGTAAAACCGGCGCGATAAAAGAGAACGGATCGGTCCGACGCATGCGTTGCATACCCCGGACCGGGGGACATGTGTTGACGCCGGTTTTTGACCAAGGGACCCATTGTCGGCGACTATAGGTCAAAAGAGGACCGGTGGGCCGAAGGCCGACGGCCGCATGGACGAGTAAGAGGCGCGTCCTTCCCGGGAGTCGCGCACGGACGCCAACCGAAGAGCATAATATTGATGGGCCCGGCCCACGTTGTAAAATTAGAAATAATAGTTTAATTTTGGAAAGAGATTCTAGTCGGTTAGGAAATCGGCCCGAAGAGGGTCCGAATTGGATTCTTTGTGCCGGGTATAAATATATACCCAGGTGTAACCTGTAAACTCGATTCACATCCAATACAACTTTCGGCGCATCGCCAAACCCTAATTTTCTGTCAAGTCTTTACTCGTTTTCGCGGGGATCTTCGGGGCTCCGGTCGACAATAAGTTGGCTTGATAAGGTAATTATGTTGTCTAGTTCTCGGCGCATTGTTCGTAATTAGATGGCTTAATTGCTAGTTATCCGGCGACCAGATCTGTTCTTGATCGTCGTAGTGAGTATCGGCCGGGATGAGTCAAGTCGACCCGGTCCGGGCTCGTGGTGGAGGTAGTTTGACTTGTCCTGCCTCCCCGTTCCAGCCTTTGCTCGCAACGCCGATTGGCTCGGATTTGGTCGTTCGAGTCACGATAGCCGCTATGAGAATTCTTTTACATCTTGGTCGATTCGATCGTGCAGATTCGGTTGACGTGTCCTGTGTTTGCTTTTGCGATAGTTGACTTGTCCTAGGCGCATGCAGCCGATTGGCTAGGGTGTAGATCTACTTTTATAGTTAAGGCGTTTATGATTGTGCTTGTCCTGAATCGGCGGGCGTGCGCGTCGTTAGACTGGTCCGATCGCGTGCCATCGGTTGACTTGTCCTGTTGGAGCGACCGGTCGATTCGGGATCCGTGTGGTTGTATTTGTCTTACTTGTTCTTTCGGAGTGTTTAGCCGATTGTTTATCACGTTCATTAGCTGTTTTATGTTCGATTAGTGCTAAATCTGCTAAAGCTGCCTTTGAACCTGAATTATTAGTATGATCTCATTGATCATCATTATCCATCTAGATAGATCTAATAATTCACTCGTTATAATCGATGGCGAGAATCGGCGGATGCCCGATCGGCCGATTCATCGCTCCGATTGATGATTAAACCATCTTCTTGCCATCAAATTAATTACATCCCATTAATAATTACCTTGTTTACATTTTATTCGATAATGCATCCCTGCAAAGTCTTAATGATTTGATCGCTTACCGACGAAATCGGTCGCTAGCCACCGATCGCATGTTATAGCGTCGGCCGATTTCGTATCGTTTGTATCACGGTTCGCTTGCCTGGCATTTAATACATAAATGGATGGGCCGTGTTGTTCCTCGTTGATGGCCGATTTTGTCTATCTTACGCGAGAATCGGCCACGGCTGCACATCGGTCTATCCGGGCCGATGACCAAGGGACCCATTGTCGACGACTATATGTCAAAAGAGGGCCGGTGGGCCGAAGGCCGACGGCCGCATGGACGAGTAAGAGGCGCGTCCTTCCCGGGAGTCGCGCACGGACGCCAACCGAAGAGCATAATATTGATGGGTCCGGCCCACGTTGTAAAATTAGAAATAATAGTTTAATTTTGGAAAGAGATCCTAGTCGGTTAGGAAACGTCGGAGGCTCCTCCATCGTCGGAGGGAGAAGGAAGAAGTCGAGGCCAAGCGTTTCCGCCGGAAGTGCTCGCGATCACCGAAGGCAAGACCTCGGCTCCTCTGCTGAAGTTGGCGGACGTCCCCATCACCTTCGACAAGAGCGACATGGTGGGCCCGGACAACACCAAGGGCAAGATCCCTTTGGTCGTGTCGCCCACCATCCGCAACAAGAAAGTAGGGCGCACCCTCATCGACGGAGGCGCGAGCCTCAACCTCATCACCACGAAGGTCTACGACTCTCTACGGTGGGCGCGCGCCGAGCTCTCGGCCCTCGCGCCCTTTCTCCGGCGTGCTCCCGGGTAGCTCCCGCCCTTTGGGCGGGATTGAGCTCCGGTTACCTTCGGTACTCGGAGCAACTTCCGCACGGAGAAGCTCCTCTTCGACGTGGCCGACATCGGCCTCCCCTACAACGCCATCATTGGGAGACCCGGTATAAACCGGTTCATGGCTATCCCGCACCACGCGTTCCTCACGCCGAAGATGTCGGGTCCCAAGGGTGTCATCGTGGAGAGGGCGGACGCCGTCAAGGCGATGGCTTGCCTCGAGGATATCTTGGCGGCCGAAATGGCGGCCGAGGAAAACACCGGTGGGAAGAGGGCGCGCAGCACCCCGGAGAAGCCTCGCTGCACCATCCGCTTCCAAGCGCCCGAAGCTCTCGGCACCCGGGAGGTGTCCACCAAGAAGATTACACTCGGGGCTCGGAGGTCAAGACCACCACCATCGGTGGCGACCTCGACCCGAAATAGGAACTCGCGCTCATCACCTTCCTCCGAGCGAACAGCGACGTATTCGCTCGGCATCCTTCGGACATGCCGGGCATACCAAGGAAGGTGATTGAGCACCAACTCAAGGTCGATCCCACCGCGAGACCCGTGAAGCGGCGGGCGAGGCGCCAAGCCCCCGAGCGTGAAGAAATCATCGTAGCTGAAGTCAAGAGGCTCCCGGAAGCCGGATTCATCGGGGAGGTCACGCATCCCACATGGCTGGCCAACCCCGTGGTCGTGCCCAAGAACAACGACAAGATGCGGATGTGCGTGGACTACACGGATCCGAACAAGGCGTGCCCGAAGGACCCGTTCCCGCTGCCCCGAATAGACTCGTAGTAGACTCCACCGCAGTCGCGACCCGCTTTGTATGTTGGATGCGTACTCCGGGTACCACCAAATTTGTATGGCTAAGGAGGACGAGGAGAAGATCGCTTTATGACTCCCGCAGGGAGCTTTTGCTACGTGAGCATGCCTTTTGGTCCGAAAATGCAGGCCCCACGTTCCAACGAGCCATGCGTCTCACCCTAGAGTCGCAGATCGGGAGGAATGTGGAGGCGTATGTCGACGACCTAGTCGTTAAAAGCCGCAAGGCGCCATCCCTCCCGTTCGACTTAGAGGAGACCTTCTCCAACCTGCGCCGCAACCGCGTGAAGCTCAACCCGGAGAAGTGCATCTTCGACGTACCCGCAGGAAAGCTACTTGGCTTCTTGGTCTCACACCGTGGGATCGAGGCAAACCCGGAGAAGATACGGGCCATCGAGCTAATCCGCCCCCAAGACGACTCAAGGATGTACAACGCTTGGTCGGGAGCATGGCGGCCCTTGGCCGATTCATCTCGCGCTCGGGCGAGCGTGCTCTTCCCTTGTTCAAGTTGATGAAGAGGGCGGACAAGTTCGAGTGGACACGGGAGGCCGATGAAGCCCTGCAGGATCTCAAGCGCTACCTGTCCTTAGCACCCATTTTAGTCGCCCCGAACCGGAGAGCCATCGCTCCTATACATAGCGGCTAACCCGCAGGTGGTTAGCGCGGCTCCGGTGGTCGAGCGCCCGGAGCGGGCGCCTCATGATTCACGGCGAGCAAGCAAGCGTCGGCGCCTCGATGGTGCGGAGGCGGCGGCCCCGACCGACTCGGGGCTCCGGCTCCGGCCGGCTCGCAAATCCCGGACCACCCGGGCGGCGGCTCCCGCCCACGGCGCGGCTTGCGGCACAACCACCCCGGCCTCTCCGGGTGGACCACTCGGAAGACGGCGCGACGCAGCCGGTGCGTCGACTCCCACGAGCGTCGTGGCTCTCGGGCTTCACCCGAGGGCTCCGGCTCCGATCTCGTCGCTGCGTTTGGGTGAAGCCGAGGCCACGGACGGAGAAGCCGCAACGGGCGCGTCGATCCCACCTCACCCGGGGCTCCGGCTCCGACCACGCTCCATGACATGGGTGGAGTGGGATCCGCCCCGACTACCTCCGGCATCGGCGCCACGACATTCCCACTTTGCTCGGGGCTCCGGCTCCGACCACCGTCGACGGGACAACCGAGCGGAAGCCGTGGCCAATCCGGCAGAAGGGGACGAAGTGTGCCCACCCCACCCGGGGCTCCAGCCCCAACAACCACATCGAACAAGGACGAGACAGGATCCGCTCCGCCGGACCGGAACCCGCACGCGGCTCATCCAACGGCCGGTATACTTCATCGGCGAAGTCTCGCGAGACGCAAAGACCCGGTACCCGCAGCACCGGAAGATGCTCTACGCGGTGCTTATCGCATCCCGGAAACTGCGACACTACTTCCAAGGCCATCCCATCCGGGTGGTGACGACGGCGCCGCCGGAGACCATCCTTCGCAACAGGGAAGCAACCGGACGGGTGGCAAAGTGGGCCGTGGAGCCGGGGAGTTCGACTTGACCTTCCTCGAGCATGCACATCATCAAGAGCCGGGCTCTAGCCGAGTTCGTGGCTGAGTGGACACCCACCCCCGAGGTCGAGCGCGACGAATTGAGCACCCGGGTGCAGCAGCATGACGCACCCGGCGACCATTCGACGATGTTCTTCGATGGCTCCCTCACACCGCGCGAGGGCAGGGGTGCTCCCGTTATCACCAACCGGCGATGAGCTACGCTACGTAGTCCAGCTGCACTTCCGATGCACCAACAACATGGCGGAGTACGAGGCACTCTTGGCGGGGTTGCGAATCGCTGCCGACCTAGGCGTCGAGCGCCTGCGGGCTAAGGGAGACTCGCAACTCGTCATCAACCAAGTCTCCAAGGAGTACCAATGCAACGACCCGCAAATGGCCGCGTACCTCGCAGCGGTCGGACGGATGGAGAAGAAATTCGACGGCCTCGAGGTGCTTCACGTACCTAGGGGTGACAACCACATTGCCGACGAACCGTCCCGGGTGGCCTCCACTCGAGCTTCGGTCCCACCCGGGACGTTCATGGAGATCATGACATCCCCTTCGGCCTCCGACGCCGACCGAGCTCCGGACAGCGACAACAAAGCCCAAGCGCACCCGCAGGATCTGCAGCACACGCGGAATAGCGAAGAAGCGCTTGCCACCGAGCCGCAGGACACGTGCTCGGATGAGTGACCTCATCGGGTACCGCGTGATGACATCCTTTCGGAAGACGACACGGACGCGGAACGCCTCGCCCGCCAAGCCAAGCGATATGCCATCGTCGATAGCAAGTTGTACAAGCGCGGGGCGAGCGGCATTCTGCCGAAGTGTGTGACAACGGAAGAAGGCAACGACATACTCGTTGAGATCCACGAGGGTGAGTGCGGGAGCCACCACGCCCCCGCACGATGGTCGGGAAAGCTTTTCGGCAAGGCTACTACCGGCCGACGGCCCTCGAGGACGCCACCAGGCTGGTGCAACAATGCAAGGCATGCCGGTTCCACGCCAAGCAAACGCATCCGCCCGCTCAAGTCCTTCAAACAATTCCGTTATCCCGGCCGTTCGCGGTTTGGGATTTGGACATTGACAAGTTCACGAAATGGGGATTTCCGATCGCTCCGGGTGGATACGAGTGGCTATATGTGGCCATTGACAAGTTCACGAAATGGGTGGAGGTCGAAGCGATAACGAAGATAGATCGGAACTCGGCCGTCAAATTCATGAAGAACATAACGGCAAGGTTCGGGTGCCGCAGACGGATCATCACGGACAATGAGACACAATTCACGAGCCATGCGTTCGCAGCATATTGTGACACCGTCGGCATCCGGATCTGCTTCGCCTCAAGGGCCCACCCGCAAAGCAACGGCCAAGTCGAACGCGCCAACGGAGAGTGGGTAACGGAGGTCCAATCCGTGCTTTGGTCCCTCCGCACTACGGCGAGACGAGCCACGGGCGAAACGCCTTTCTTCCTCGTGTACGGCGCGGAGGCGGTGCTACCGACGGAGACCCTGTTCAACAACCCCCGAGTCGCCGCGTTTGACGAAGCCGACCAAGACACCCGGCGGCACGACGACATCGACCTCCTCGAAGAGGCAAGGCGGCGGGTACTACTCGCGCAACACGAGATACCTCCGGGGTTTGCGCCGCTACCACCGGCGACGCGTACGCCCGTGGGAGTTGCAAGCGGGAGATCTCGTCCTCCGGCGGGCTCGGACGCGCGAAGGCAAGGACAAGCTAACCCCCATGTGGGAAGGGCCCTTCGTCGTCACCGCCGTCACACGCCCGGGATCGGTTCGCTCGGAGTCGGAGGATGGATACCCGGAACCAAGCGCCCGGAACATTGAGCATCTCAAGAAATTCTATCCGTAGAATATTCTCGTATCCAATGGTCCCGGTAGTACCCGAAGCCGCATCGCCACGGCCACGTACGCCAAGGCTCTTGTACTAACGACTTAATGTATTGAACAGCGCTTTGCCGCTCTTTTTCCTACTTCCGCAGGGTTGCCGTTTGAATCTGTTCGAGTCCTTGAATTTTTCTCGTCGGGTAAGAAAAACTTATGACTAAGGCGGAAGCCGAAGGCGTTCACGCTCGGTTAACGCACGGGTGGCGGAGGTCTCGCTCTAGCGTAACGACAAAGCACCGAGGGCCTAAAACTAAGCGACGCATGGCGACAATCGCACCCAACGGAAGGAAAACAAAGGACTTAAGCAATTCATTAACACTTTGAAATTTAAATATAACTTCGTCTTGCACGCAGAAAACAGGTTTGAAATAAAGGCACGAGCGCCAAAAAGCCACTCGCAGGTGGAGGAAACGGACACTTAGCCCCGCTTAAAGCTTTCGACGAAGGCATGAGCAACGGCGCGAGCTCGCGCCTTAGCCACGGCGTGCTCCCCGCGGGAATCTCGCCATTCACCACGGCCCGGAGTGGGAACCCGGGCACTAGCACCAGGGCGTTCGTCGGCACCTCCTCCAGGGCCGCGGCAATGGTTTGCCGCCCTTCCTCCTCCATGAGCTCCTCCATCCGGGTCGACCACCCCCGCATGGCGAATGCGTACCGGCCGCGCCGCGCTCGATGGGCTCGGGGAGCCGGGACGAGCCCGGCTCGAACAGCCGTTGACGAGACCTCCTTGTGCACGTCGGCAGCGATTTCAGCCTGCGCCGCGCCGCGGAGACCAGCTCCGTCACCCGCTCGCTCGGCTCGACGCGCCGAACCTCGGAGTCTCCGAGCCGAGACCGCACCTCTTCGAGCTGCGCCTTGAGATCATCGCCACCGGATGCGGCGAGGCGCCGCGATCGGACTTCTTCACTCGGGCCTCCAGCTGCTCGACGCGACGGCGATAGTCGTCCCGGCCTTCTCCACCGCCTTGAGCTCGAGATCGAAGGTCCGCCGGGCCTCCGCGAGCGTGTCCCGGCGCACGCGCTGCGCCATCTCCCGTGCGATGCCGCGGATGTGCTGCCCGGCCTCGGCAAGGCGGGCGATCTCCGTCTCCGGGGCCTCCCTCCGAACGGCGACCTCGTTTTCACGAAGCCGGACCTGTTCGTCCCGGGTGGCGAGGGCGTCCTCGCGGTGCTTCGGCTCCGCCTCCTAGGAGCCCACGGCATCGCGGAGACGATGGAGCTCCACCTCGGCGGCTTCGACGGCTCGCTCCCGGCCGCTCGGTTGGCGCTCCCGCTCCACCGATGCTGCCTCCCGGAGAGCAAGCTCGTCGGCCCGCCTCTTCGGCTCGGCCTCCCGAGCCACCGCGGCCGTCTCGCGCCGCGTCAAGGGGTCCTCGCGAATCGCCACAACGGCGCCGGGCTCTTCCGGCTTTGCGTCGCGGAGCTCGGCGGCCCGCTCCCGGGCCACGACGCCGCGGAGGCGATTGATGCTCTCCTCTTCGCGGTTGATGGCGTCGCGAAGCTTCGCCTCCGCCTCCCGCAGCCTTCTCGTCGGTCCCTCGGCGATGCCAACGGCGGTGTCCAGCTCATGTTGGACCTCCTCCATGCGGCGCCGGTGCTGCTGCCGGGCCGGCTTCACCGCCGTCTCCGGGGCCTTTTGAGCGGCCGCCACCTCGGCCTCCCGCCGAGTTACCGCGATCTCGCGGCCTTCCAGGGACGCATCCGTCTCCTCCATGGCCGCCTTCACCGCGGCGAGCGACCGGGTAACCTCCCCAAGGACGTCGCCAATGCGGGGCGTGCGGAGCCACCCGAGCGACTCATCGGCGACGCGCTCCGGCCGCGTCTAGCGCGCCCACGACCCCTTCCGGCGGCGGCGATCGACGAGGTGTCTCCATCGGCCACCGTTCCGGCTCCGACCCGGCGCGTGGAGGGGAATCGTTCCTCTCCGAAGCACTATAGGAGTGGCGGCGCTAGCACCCGGCCGGGGAGTGGAAGCCGGGCGGGCGCCCGGAGGCGCCAATCGAGAAAGCGGCCGCCCGGCCGCCGGCGTATCCGAGCACGTCGCCAACCGGAGGAGTTGACGGCCGGGCGAGGTCCTCACCGACGAGAGGCACCCGCGGCCTCCTCCTCGGAGTCACCCGCGGCCTCCTCCTCGTGGGCACCCGCAGCTTTCTCCTCGGGGCACCCGCAACCTCCTCTTCGGGAGCAGCGATCTCCTCCTCGGGAGTACCCGCGACCCCCTCCTCGGGGGCACCCGCAGCTGCCTCCGCGTCGGCCTCCGCCCCGGGTGCTTCGGCCTCAACGGCGGCGTGGCTGGCCTCCGGACTCGGCGCAGAGGCGTCGGAGACCTTGGGGTCCAGGGGGACCAAGTCCGGGTCCAACTCGATCCGGACGCTCCTATAGTCAAAATGGATCAACGCCCGTTCGCAGTCCACCCGGCTCACAACTTAAGCGAACGAGGAGAGAAGCATTGTACACTGTCGCGCGTCCACCCGGCCGCTTGCACCGGTGCGGCTGCAGGGGACTTCTCTCGTGAAGCGGCCCCCGTCACCGGTGCCGACGAAGCTTGCCGGCCCGCTTCCGTGGAAAGCATGCGGGCCCGGAGGAATCCGAGGAGGGCGGCGACGGAGACCTCTTACCCTTGCCCTTGTGGCGCGTGCTCGGGGCTGGCCTTGCGGCATCGGGATCGGCACCCGGAGCTCCGAAGCGCCCCGCAGGCGGCCGCCGCACCCGGGTTAGAGGGAGGCGTGGCCTCGGGTATCCGGAGGCCGGGAGTAGGAGCCGGAGCCGTGTCGAGGAACCCGAGCGGCCCCGGCCGGGGCATGGTGTCAAGCACGGCGCGCCAATTTGCCAACCGGTGGAGAGGCCCGGCACCCTCCGGTACGTGAAGGAGGCGGGCCACTTCTTCCCGGTCGGCGTGGAGTAGGCAAACCGCTTCGAGGCGGCGGGTAGATCCGAGCCCGCCCCGTGCGAGTGCGGCCGGCGAAATTGAAGTCCCGGTACAGCCACGACGGGTGCGACCTGCGGCGGAGTGGCGCGATGTTGCACTCGAGGAAGTCATGCACCACCCCGTGCGAGGTCAAGCCGGCCGCGGCGAGCGCCGCGATCCGGTCAACCACGGGCATCATGCCATCGGGGAGGCCGGGCACGGAGTCCCGGATGGCGAAATGCTCGAGCCGGGCCCGGCGGGACACGGAGGCGTCGGAAGTCCTTCTCGTACGGGACCACGAACCGGGCCTTCTTCCATCCCTCCACCTTATTGTTGGGCGAATACTCAATGTACCCACTCTCGGTCCGAGCGGTCAACCGCACGCACCCGATCACCTCGCTGCGCGGATCGGCGGAGAAGAAGGCGAGAAGGAGCGCAGAAGCGAGAGAGAAGTTGAGGAGGCGAGGAGGTGAAAGGCGAAGTGGGAGACGTGCCCCGGGCAACCGGCCGTCTCGGCACTTAAGCGCAGGTTCTAGGCCGGCCTACCGCTCGCGAACCGAAGCGACGTGCCGTCTCGGAGCGGTCATGCCTCGGCAGCCCAAGCGGCACCGTCCCTCGAGAACCGCGCCTCAAAGTAACCCAAACGGCACCGGGCGCCGACGGGTGGCCCCAATCCTCGCTCCGGCCCCGCGGGTCGGTGGACCGGGCCGGCAGCCTCTGTCGGTGTAGGGGGATTGGGGGTCCCCCTAACCCCGCGTAGGCTCTTTCGGCCCACGGACGAAGACGGCGGCTGCGGGATGAGGGAATATTCGCAGCCCACGAAGCCCACGAAGACCACGAAAGGCTGGAGGAGTGGGAGCGTCGGGGGTAGGAAGCTTCCGGTAGCTTCCTCCGGCGCCCCAACCACCCGGAGTTAATGCGGCACTCAAGTGCCTACGGCGACGGTCGCAGCCCGACGGGACGTGCGCGCGCCTTCCCCATGCGCCGCGTCTCGGAAAGCCACGCTGCTACAGCGCCGGGAGGACTCGAAACCAATCGGAGAGAAGATGCTTGGAGTCCAAATCCAGCAAAGAGGATTGTAACGATTCCGTCGGAATCTTGCCGGGATATCCCAAGGAAGGACCGGACCCCCACGAGGCGTCCGGGTACCCCTCCGGTACTTGTACAGTACCCCCTCCTCACTCTATAAAAGGAGGGGGTGCCCCTTGTAAAAGACGGATAACAAATAATACACTCAAGCGAGACGTAGGGTATTACGCATCTCTTGCGGCCCGAACTCGGGTAAATCTTCTCGCGTTCTTCATTCGTTCAAATCTTCCGCGCTAGTTGAAGTAAATCCGACCTTCCCGATCCTACCCGAAGGGAGCCTTGACATGCCCCCATTTGGAGGTGTGCTCACACACCGACAGGTATCATTCCATCCGAATTCAGCGGGATGTTCACCTTGTTGCTGGTTGCTGCCCGTCAATGGATTCAATTCGATCGTAGTCATATCCGGTTCCTCGATAGCAGATTACACAGCAGAATACCATAGCGCGGATCAACCCGAGCCATCAAGCCTCCTCGACGGAGAACACCTTTGTGGGATAGAACAGAAAGCTATAATTTGCCTCCGGGTTCATAGCTGCGACCCTAGTGCTCCACAACTCGGTCTTGGTCGAGAAGGTTTGGAGATTGTAATACATTTTCCCATCAGCGTCGAATTGCCGTTCGGGGACGACGACGAGACAGCAGCTTGCCTAGGACATCGTCGTCACAGGATCGGGTAGGGGCTCATCCAGGATATCCATGGAGGCCGATCGGTAGGGGCTCGGCGAAGGGGCTCCGGAGCAACCCCGTAAATGAAGACGTCGCCGGCCATCATAAATTCGCAGTCGGGATCGGGGAAATCCAGGCGTATAAGGAGGACGTCGCGATCCGATCCGGTGACGGTGGCTGTTACCCCGGAGTCGATTTTTTCGAGGACATGCCCGGGCATGCTTTTCATTAAGTAGGAGAACGGAGTGTTACAACAGCTTAGGGGCGAAAAGCCAACTAGCTTCTTCCCCTTTTACACGACCCTTACGACCTAATACAAAAACAGACTACTCATACAAAGCTACCAAGTTTGGTACTGCCGGATTACCAGCTCCGGCCCATAGAAGCAATTCTGCTCGAATGTCGGTGACGACGACTTGTGGAAGTCTACTCTGTTTATCAAACACCCTCCGGTTACGTTCCTTCCAAATTGACCAAGATGTGAGCAGTACCAACGAGTCGAATCCCTTTTTCGAGCCCGGGCTATTCTCTTCCTCGAGTGCAGCCACCAATCTATTAACTTGTCATCCGGAGGAGTAAGACCTTGCGACCCCGAGTGACGAAGAACTTTGAACCAGCATTCACGATCGAACACACATCCCAGCAGAGATGATCCACTGTCTCTGGTTCTTGGTCGCATAGCGCGCATTTGTTATCATCTCGTAGGCCATGTCCGAACAGCCTGTCGGAGGTCCAGCACCTACCATATAGAGCAAGCCAAAAGAAGAATCTGCATTTCAAGGGTTTACCCCCGGGCATGTAAGTACGACCATGGAAGTAGGCTTCGTACGCTGAAGCGACTGAGTGCTGCCCGGAGGCGGTCCACTTCCAAATGAAACGGTCTTCTGCTTCAGATAGCTGCGTGTTCCTCAGTAGTTGCCAAACTTGGATATATTCCCGAGTCACGGCCCAGGTCAATGCACCTTTTATGTCTCTTGTCCAGGAGCGTTGGTGGAGTCCATCATGAACCGAACGGGACCGACGAGCTCTCGCAGGTACCGCTTCACAGAGATTAGGGGCAATATCTTGGATGGATTGTCCATCAACCCATTTGTCTTTCCAGAACAAAGCATTTTTGCCGTTGCCCACTTGTACGCACAGGGAAGCTTCCACCATCTCTCTCACATTCCTTTCCTGTACCCTGGAGTCGATGACTGACTGCTGCTGGTCAGGGAAGTGGAAGAAGAAGCGGGAGAGAGCGGGCGGCTCGGCGATCTCGAAGGAGACCTCGATGCGCCACCCGGCGCTCATCGTGCCTGCAGCCGTGGTCGCGTTGTGCTCGCAGGGACGGAAGCGACCCTCTGTATCGAGGAGGACCCTCTCGGGAAAGTCGGATTCCGGCATGCTGGATCGATGCGGCGCCCCCAAGACCAGATTTTTTTTCTTCATGGAAAGCTTACTAGTACTTGCTTAGCAGCTTCTATCGAGCTCGAGGGGGACCGAACGGCAAACATACGTGAAGGAACGAGTACAAGATAAATAATGATTCGATGATCGATTTTTGTCTGATGAGTTTTGCAATCGGCCATAACCGCATATATATGGGTGTGTCCGGCACTTGCAGTTCGAAACAGATTCGTCGTTGTGGCCCAGCAAAGCTGTAAAAATAATGTTCGTCTCCTACCAATACCATAACGCTACCTTGCTGCTCAAAACATCCGGACCACGATCTCAGTGCGTGCCCTCGTCGTCGTGCCCGGAAGAGTAAAACAATTCTCTCTCTCTCTCTCTCTCTCTCTCTCTCTCTCTTTAGACGGGAGAGTGACAATGGTCAATGGGCTTTATTCAGTCCTTCAAGGTCCTATGGGCCAGGTCGTCGAGCCCTTTTCTATTTCGAACAGCCCATGAATCGATTCCGCTGAGGCGCCCCCTAGTGCAATCCGTATTTGCCAGTTGAGTCACTGCCTTCGGGAAGTAACGAAGGTTATTTCTATTTGTATGGACCCCAACAATCTCTGATCTTCCGTTGCAAGGGAAAGCTCTATGTGTAAAGCATGCGTCATTTGAGTGTCATTTGTATGTCATATGGATCGCTCATATCCGTTACATAGCTTCGGGAGAGGGAATGGAAGCTCGGAACACACTTTCTTCCGATCAAAAGTGACAGATGGAGAGAATCTATGCGTCGGCAAACAAAGGCAGGACTCTAATACAATAAAGACGGCAGGCACGCCGGCCACTTGCACTGGGTCCTCATCCTGTTAACCAAAAGAGGCGACCTAAGCTATATACATAGGCAATCGAGGAGAGAACTGATTCTAAAGATAAAAAGGGCTTGGCCAATAAGCAGTGTGTCAGTGCAGGGACACGTTTCAGCTTTCAGCTACCTGGCTTATCATGTCATGATGCTGTGTTATTTAAGTTTTTTATAATTCTGTGTCATCCAAAGCTTGTAGAAACCCTTAGCGAGACACATCTGTAAAGGAAGAGTAAATTTCATAAAACTACAAATATTTTGTCCAATGTATCACAAATTGTAGGTTGTAGAGATCAATTCACAAAACTACACATTTTACAGGTAGTTTTTTTTGTTTGTGAAACTACATGTTTAAGGTTTGGAGGCCGTCATGAACTAGTGGTTAAGTTCTATGAAAAAAACAATACAAAATCTGTAGTTTTGTGAAATGATCACTACAAAATCTATAGTTTTGTAGAATGATCTCTTAAACATGTAGTTTTGTGATATTTACTCGCATAGGAAATTTTAGTCTTATTATGGAGAAAATGTGGCCACGTTTTCTCTACGTTTGTGTCGAGCTGCTCTGAAATTGCAGTAGTACCACATTTTTTAAAAGATGTAAAGAGCCATATGGGAAATGAGGGCTTTTACAATACACCAAAATGGTTACCGTTTACCTTCTCAATACAACGTTTTTTTAATCATAATCATGATACTCTCTCAAACCGTTGGTATTTTAAGCATCATATAGATGTCTCATAAGTATCATAGTACAAATTTGTATATGTATATTCGTTTGAGTAAAGTAATTTTAATCTTTCATAAAGTGAAATAAAAAAAACCGTCCTTTCATTTCACAGGATTCTTCCGCGGCCATGGGCACAACTTCGGTAGAGACCAGACCGGACTCTCGCTATGATCCGTTGATCCAATATCTAGTGATTCAGCCAAAACAGAATGAAAATTATTATGCCCTAACAATATTCTCTATCCAACTTAGGTTGGAGTAAAAGGAAGCTCACAGCATCATCCGCAAAAGGATCTGATTCCTCTTGGTCTCGTTCCGTAGAGGCGTCACTGTTTTACTGGTGATGATGTTCTTGGCAGCCTAAGACGAAAGCAGTACGTCTTCATCTGCAAAAGGAGCGATAGCGACAAAGATATGGGGAGCACCTTCTCCGATCCCTTTACACTGCTAGTAATTTAGCGCATGCACAGAATCGCGCAGAAGATTAAAGTGGAAGCAAGCTTAATCAAATGTTTGCATTTAATTATGCATTCGTCATGGTTACAAAGCAAGCAGATTGACCTAGAATCAAATCGAATAGACCGAAGAAATTTGGTTAGTACTGGCTACATAGTAGGAAATGGACAAATAACCGCACACCATTGGTACCCAAACGATCGATTTTGGGGTAGGTAGATTCTTCGTCTCCTCACTAGTCACTACTGGTCTGTTGCACGCATGATGCGTGCATGCATGCGGGGCTCATGCATGTCAGTTACACACACCGGGCACCGGAGTGTGGGTGTGGGGGCTGGGCCGGGGCAACCAGTGATCCACTACTGATTCCAGTTTACAGAGTGGAGAGCCAGCTGCAGTTACCCAGTTGCCAGTGCGAACTGTGCAATGCATCCACACCAAGGGAAGAAGGGAAGCGCAGCCATGCACGTGAGAGGCGAGGGCCCTTCCACCATGGAAGGAAGCGCGCGGTCAGAGGGCGCAGAACTGACTAGTGCCCGGTCCGGCAGGGAGGAAGGATCTCTCTCCAGCGGCGGCAGGCAGCCGGTAGTGTTCCGTATCCGCATCGATCGATCTGACCACATGTTCATGGGGCTCATCATGAACACGCTGAACATTGCATTGGGGCTGGAGAGGCATTCTCTTTTCTGCCCCCATCTCTCCCTGACTCGTGCTGCACAACAAGTGCTGGCAAAACCTAATGACTAGAACAATCATTCGTGCCCGCACGCTGGCTCGTCTTGCCATGCTATGATTACAGCCCATCCGTCCGTCATCTGTGGGGAGAAAATATGTTCATGACGATGCTGGTTAAGTTGTAAATCTCATGGGTTAATCACTCGATCTTGTTGCGTGCACGGGAACAAGTGCTAAGCAAGCGATTGACCGGTAGAACACTCGAGTTTCAGCCAGGTTTCTCCTCTCGCTCCCAACAACAGCTAATGCGGGTCATCGTGCAATTGATTGATTTGCCCACGCCCCCACAGAGAAGAAGAAAAGCGTGCTGGGAATGGATGGAATCGGATCCTATTCCTCTCCCCTACTGCAGAGCGACCAATCGATCGCCCTCACAGCTTGTGGGCCCCCAGCAGTGGCTACCCACCAAGGAAGGCCCACACGGGGTTACGCGGATAACAGGCCCGACACGAGTCACTCGTTTACCGATAGCGAGTCCGTAGATAAATATCGTCCGGTTTCTATCTCCTTTCCTGTTTTTCAACAATGCTGTGCAGTTCCGGATCTTGGTTGCTTGCTAAACTGGGATGCTTGTATTCTACTGTACGTCTGTACCGGAGCACGTCACGCGTACAATGCATGAGCAAATTGGCTACAGGCGCTGCCGCACACAGTGTTTCAAATCTCAATACACTTTTTTATGGAAATTACTTCAGTACACTGGCTAGGTATTGGACTTTGAACACCTGCGTGGTGAAAGCTCTTCGAATGTTTCTAGGTTATTCTTTGAAAGAAAAAGGAGACTCCCTGTTCGTTTCCTGCCTCTAAAAATTATACCTATCACATCAAAGAGAATCTTACTATTTAAGTAATACTTTTATTAATTTAATGATAAAACCTATGTCACGACCCCCTCTAATTTGCGAGACGAATCTAATGATCCTAATTAATCTATGTTTTGCTACAGTGATACTACAGTAAACATCTTCTAATAACATCATAATTACTCTCGTTGGATTCGTCTCGTGAATTAGATAGGGAGTCTGCAATTAGTTTCGAGATTAGACTTTATTTAAGTACTCCAAAATGATAAAATTCTCTTTGATTTGACCCTCTAAAAATTATATACCTGGAAACGAACACACCTTTATTTATTATTCAGTAAAGACTAACGAGCCACGCTGCTTGGGATGAGGCGTAGTGTATTTTAAGCTTATTTAATCCTAAAAACTACTCTACTTTACTTTTTATAGTATAAAACTCCAAAATTAATGTAAGGAAGTTGTGACTTGCCTCCAGGTACAACTATTTTAAACTTATAAACGTGAACTATACAATGTTGCACTTATGTCCCTTGTGTCAAAGGAGGGTGATGCGCACTAGTGCTAGAAGTAGTATGTTTTATGAAAAATATTATAGCATAACCTAAGATGGATACATGTGAATCTAGCAAAGAGACGAAACATTAATGCATATATTCTTTCGGTATAATTTGCAAGAAAAATAAATTATCCTAATGTCTATACCAAGTACGGAAAATATGCCAAGATTCTAAAAACTCGAGATGAGACAATTGGTGCCGCACTTCATGGAGAACCGCGGATATATTATTGGCCTAGTCCAAGCGATTGTATTTTCAGCAATATTGATGAAACGGTTATCTGATTGTGTAAAGCAAATGATCGAGTTGTCTCTCAGCCTCTCTTATCATAGAGAAGATCCATATATCCCTAGAGTTAGCATTAATTAGAAAGAGGCGAGACAACATTTGTATAGCTTGATCCATTTTATTCTTTTCCTTTTTTTGACTCTTTTTTCGGAAAAAGTCCATTTTACTCTCCCGAACAATACACTATGTCCAAATTACATCCCGAACAAAATCTTGGCTCACTTTACTCCCATAAACAATTTAAGTTGGCTCAATTTACTCCCTTACACAATTTCTCTTTTTTGTTTCTTTTTGTACGAGCTGAGTTTAGTGCTCAAATTTTGCATGATGATAGATAGTACCGTTTTCTATATAAAAGAAAATATTTTATATTTTATAAAAATAATTTGTATACAATTATAGAACTATACAATTAAGATGATATTTGATGCTATTAAACTATAAAAACTATGTTTAAAATATATATTATGTTAAAAAATTTTAACGTAAGGTTCAATGAGAACTATCGTTATGCAAAATTTAAGCGCTAAACTCAGCTCGTACAAACAGAATAAAAAAGAGAAATTACATAAGGGAGTAAATTGAGCCAACTTAAATTGTTTGAGGGGGTAAAGTGAGACAAGATTTTGTTTAGGGTGTAATTTGGACATAGTGGATTGTTCGGGGAGTAAAATGGACTTTTCCCTTTTTTATGTATAAGTCAATTCGTAGGGTTTTCTCATGTTCCATGAAAATAATCGAATGAATTGTCAGGTGTATATATTTTCTTGCCAACCTGAAATAATCTCATTTTTTTACATATACATTTCTCAATTTACTTTTTGCTGCAGTATGACACTTCTTCAATTTGACGTTGGGTAGCTCAATATCAGAGGGAGTATAATTTATTTTATTTCTTGCTTTACATGAACAATTCCCACCTCATCAGACCATAATCTCCTGCGAATAATCTCGAGATAATATGTTAAGCAAAAGGAAAAGGGAGGGAGTATGGCAATTCAACGGAGAGCAAAATCATTGGGCCCCGGAGATCTCGTCGGGAAAATCTAACACCACCTGTACTAAAAAACACGGGGGAAATCTGACACCTCTACTAAACACGCTAGGTTCCAGCCCGATATTTGCCATTTGTTGTATACTATAATACAGCGAAAAGGACTGATTTACACAAGAATCCAACGTCAACACCTGGTCCACTCCCGTCCCCCGTCCTAAGCAAAGAAGCAACAAGGGATCGACCGATCGGCCCTGGACAAATTTCCCGGCAGAAGTATAAATCGCAAGCTGCCACGCCGGCAGTGGCGCGACCGAGACAAAACCACACTTAAAAGCCGCAATAGCAGCTGAGCCGAGGGACTAGGAGAGAGAGAGAAAGACAGCAGCGCTAGCGCTGGGTGGACGGAGCGCTGACGATGGCTTCCGCCGCTGCTGCTGTGCAGCCGCCGCCACCGGCGCTGGTGGCGCCGGAGCGGAGGGTGCCGCCGGTGGTACCGCTGCCGCGGGTGGCTGACGACGGCGGGGGCGGCGCGCGGGGGCCGAGCCCGCCGGGCGGGGGCGTGGCGGGCATCTCCCCGAGCATCCTCATCATCGCCATCATCGTGGTGGTGATGCTGCTCGCGTCCGTCGCCATCCACTACTTCATCCGCCACCTGTGCCGCCACGTCGGCTCCTCATCCGCCCACCTGGCGCCGCCGCTCCCGCTCGTCTCGCGGCCCGCCGCGGGCGGCGCGTCCGTGGCCCCCGCCGCGGACCACCAGCAACAGGGCCAGGGCCTCGGAGGAGGCGAGAAGGCGGTGGCGGCGGAGACCGAGCGGCTCATCGCGAAGCTGCCGCTGTTCACGCTGGCGTCGTCCCTGGCGGCGGTGCCCAAGTCGTCGCGCGACTGCGCCGTGTGCCAGAGCGCGTTCCGCCACGACGACGAGCTCCGGCTCCTCCCGGCGTGCCGCCACGCGTTCCACTCCCGGTGCGTGGACCCGTGGCTGCGGGGGAACCCGTCGTGCCCGCTCTGCCGCGCGTCCATCGCGCTGCCGCACCCGCCGCTGCCCGAGCTGCTCCGCGTCGAGCTCGGCAGCGTAAGCAGCCGCCGCTCCAACCCCGACGCCGCCGCCGCCGCCGTGCGCGCGTACCCGCTGCCCAGCCTCCTCCCCGCCGGCGACGGCGCCGAGGTCGAGTCCGAGTACCTCGTCGAGGAGGAGGTCCAGGTCGTGCTCAAGCCGAGCCAGCAGCCGGGACCCGGGTCCACCAGCGACCCGCCGCCAAGCCAGCCGCAGCGTCAGCTCGTCGCCGCGGCCGTGGAGCGCGGGCAACAGGCGCCGCCGCCGGCGTCCGTGGGCGTGACCCCGACGGCGTCGTTCAGGTCCGCGGCCGCGGAGCAGCAGCGGCCGAGCAGCAGGTGGAGCAACCGGTGGAGCAGCCGGTGGACGAGCGGGCGGTGGAGCAGCCGGTACGAGGCCGGGACCGTGACGGCGGCCGCCACCGCGGAGTGGTGGTGGGACATGGACGGGGGCGCGGCGCCGGCGGCGCCGAGGCGGCGGGAGGCCGAGGAGAACAACGCGTCCTTCTACGGCTTCGTGCGCTGGCTCACGGGGGCATACTAGTAAATACTACACGCACGAGGCCTCCTGTCCAAGCTTCCCTCCACACGGCACGGCGCTCTGAAAGGTACGGCTCCTCGCCGGCGACGGCGGCGGGCGTGCCTTCCGAAACTGCCCTTGGTCTCGCTTGCTCCTGTCCTCATGAAACGAATCGAAAATGAACGAATTGGGCGTGGCTCTTCTTTTCGGGGATTTTGTTTTTAATTTGTTTTTTTTCCTGGGGGGCGGGCGGGCGGGTGGAATTCGAGGTGGCTGATGAGATGCCGTGCGGGTTTCAAAACTGCTTCCGAATTGGAGAATGTCGGCGGGAGAATTCGTGTGATCGGGGCTCTCAATCAAATCATCAGACGAAATGAAATTTCCTCAAACACCGCGTGCATGCCGATTAGTACTACCTACTACTCGTTTTGTTTGTGTATTGACCGTTGTGCAAATGGAGAGCTTGCTTTTTTTGTTCGATCTATCTCACGAGATGGAGAGATGGATCAGGAGGATGAGGATTTGTCAGTGTGTGTGCAGTTTTGCTCCTAGTACAGTACTTGGCCCGGGAATGTGATTTGCTGCCGCTGCGAGAGCGGAATTGCACATGGGATGGGAGGGGAGGGAGGTTAGCAGGATCTGAGTGAGACCCGGTGGTCCATCTGAGATTACGCGCAAGGCAACAACAAGTCACTTAAGCTCAGTCCCCGCTGCCGCTGGAAAAGGACTCGGCTGTCCCATTGTACTGGGTGGACCAGAAAATGTCCTGGCTGGCTGCTAGTACTAATAGATGCCCCATCATTAGCCCGATGCACTTTGCTCTATCCCAGTGATTATTCCTGACTGCGTAATCAAAAGGCGGCGATGCATGCAGGATTAAACTTTGCATGCTACGGCAGCGTTTAGTAGTATGGCTTAATCAAAAGGCGATGCATGGCTCTGATTAAAAAGGCGTGGTCTTGACTGTACCCGGTGTGGCTTGACCTGCCTTGTTGTCTTGCTAGTACGATATACTTACGACCCAACCCAAGGGGAGAGCGGGCTCGTGCCGTGTCGCTTTTTGTGGTGGGAGTCTTTGTCCTTGCTCTGATGAGCTGCGTTCGTCCTCCAAGCTTGAACAGCATTGTGTTCCGTGTACAGCATTGTTGTGTCCTTGGCTCTGCCTGCCTAGCATGCATGGCCTCTGTTTCTTTCTTTCACCATCTTACCAGTAGTGTCGATCGAGAGAGAGAGAGAGAGCTATGCGTGAGCTGTTGCAGTCCAGTCCATGCTAGCTTTCCCTCCCAGTGGCGGCCAACAGTGGGTGCATGGAGACAGGGAAAGCGCAAGTACGTACTACTCGCATAGATGCTAGGCACTGATGCCTTGACTTGTTTTCTCAGGGAGACAACACGAAAGGCGGCAAGGGCTAAAGCCAAAGGCCCTGCTACTCGACTCTGCAATTTCCTTTCCTCCCTTTAATTTGTTGTTCCCCTTTTCTTCCTTCTTTTGTTTTTTCCTTTCTTTTTTTATTCTCTCTCTCCCACTCTCTACGGTGGTACTAGTAGTAGACACATCCACATGGGATTTGCTACTGGCTCAGTTCAGTCGAGTCCAAATTCGTGCCGTGGACGGGCTCTTGATCGAACGCAACGGGTTCAACCACTGCACACTGGCAGTTCTACCCGTCGTCCTGGTGTTGAGGAACTGTTTCGTCGTCGCTGCAGTGCAGTACACCGTACAGCTACTAGCATCATTGCATGCGGAGTGACCCAGCGAGCTGGAACTCGTGGGGGCGCGGTAAAAAAGGTTTGCGATACTTTTGCTCCGAGAGAATTTCACCTCGCGTCGCATCGCATGGCATGGCATGCGCGCGAGATGCCTTGGTGCGGGGGAACATGAATCAGTGCCCCTAGCTTGGATGCTGGACACGCACACTGGACTGATCCCCTCTTCCTTTGTCGGCCGAGAAAAACTCAACGGGGCACAGTGCAAATCCATCCATTCGCTCGGGGGAGTGGCACACTTGTCGCCAGCTCAGTCGCTGATGAATTTTGTAGTACATTGACTAGGGAGGATAGGGCAAACTCACTTTTATAAAAAAATTCCTTGTGCTTACCCAGAAAAAAATGAGAAGAAAATCTTTAGGTGTGGACGCAAGAGCACTTTATTTCTGACGCTTTGTGCAAGGGAAGGAAAAAAAAACACCTAGTCTGGTGTCATAATAAACTCATAGTCGAGTCCAATCGTCGTCTCCGGCTCTCGGCTACTCCCGTCCAGGTCAGTTGGGTATTCCCTTTTCATTCTTCACCCACGCCTTCCATGCCGGTCGATCGCGACCCCACAAATTGCTTCGTCATGCCTGCTGCAAAGTCAGGGCCGGCCGCCACCCGGCCACACACCTCACGTACGCACGCATCGACCATTCGATCCCACCAAAAAAACTAAGCAAAAGGGGAACAAAACGAAGGAGGAGGAGATCGTTAGTTGGGTGGCTCAGTTGTCCCGTGCTTTGTCCGTCTCTGTATGACTCTTCTAGCCCGTCGTCATTTTCATTTCGGCCTCGTTGACCATCCGAACAAAAGGCTAAGCTGCCGGACGATACGGAAACATCATCACGGATCCTCGTCATAGGCAAGCAGTCCGAACGATCTAGCTAAACTAACCGTAACAATCCTTGAGATCCATCGATGGGGGTTTGGTAATACTACCTCGTCTCAGGTCTCCAGACCGGTGGTCCTTCGTTGTAACTTCCATTATTGATTGATTGCGTGGGCGCGTGGCTAGGGTAGATGGAGACTAGAGTACACAAGTCGACGCCTATCCGATCCTAATCATCACTGCCGGCCGCTTGTATACATGGAACCAGCAGCTCGTCCAAGGAACAAATCCCGCGCAGGTACTCCCTCTCTCTAAAAATGTAAGTATTTGTTGACTTTAACCTATTGTATTTGATCATTTATCTTATTTAAAATATTTACATAAATATAAAAATAAATACTTAATACTTAAAATATATTCAATGTTAATATAAATTATAAATAAATAAATAATATTTTAACATAAATTTTGAATAAGATGAATGGTTAAAGCTGATATCTAAAAGTTAACAAATGCTTACATTCTTGGACAGAGGAAGTAGTAGGTAGTTTGTTTGCTACGCACGCCAAACTTCTCCTGGAGATAGCTACTACTACTAGAACTCATCAACCTAATGCGGATTAGTTTAACTATTTCCAATTTGGCTACGAATCAAAACAACCGGCGACGACTCGGCGTCAACAAGCCACCTGCACCGTGGTGGACGCTCCTTATGTAGCTAGGACGACACATGCATGCGGACGTGGTGAAAGCGATATCGATCAGTAGGCATGTAGGTAATTTTTTTAATTTTATTTTATTTTGAGAGGACATCTGTATGACTATATACACACATGCATGGGCATATATCTCGAGGATTTGTTGTAAAACAGTAGTACGTTTTTTCCCATGCACGCATTATATCGCTTTGTTGCTGTACATGTGTTTGTATCCTATCGTTGCATGCAGTAGGGGACGTTCATACAGTGCCATGGCCCATGGACCATATATCTGCCTTGAATATCGTAGCGTAGCTAGGACCAGTGAGTTCTGGGCTTCACTGGTGCAACACCGTTCGGTGTACCTACAGTAGAGCCAGGCTAGCGGCGCATCAATGCGTAGCAGAATGCCGTGCATAGAGCGCGGTCACCGTGACATGTTGTCATAGCTAGGATTATCCCGATAGAATCTGATGCCACAGACAGAATATCACAGTGACAGCGCTCTTAATTTGCATGTGTTTGTATCCTATCGTTGCATTGACTGGCCCCGAATAAAGGCCTCGAGCGAAGGCAAGCTAGCAGTGCAGCGACGTTTCACATTTGGAGTTGGAGGTCCAAAGGGTTTCTTGAGATTCAGACAACTTTTATTCGTTACTTAATTGCTTTGGTCCCGAAGCAGTGAAAGCTTTTCTTGATCACAATGACACGACAAAACAACCAGCTCCCATCTAGAGGCGCTGCCGGGAACTTAATTGCATATAGGGGTGAGGTTAACGCACGACCGATATTGTCGCCCGTCGATCCTGCCTACCCCGGCAAGGTTCTGCCTGGCTGTACCACCAGCCGCCTCCCCCGACATCCTCTCCTCCTTCATAGCCAATGTCGATGGATGAACAACGACAACAACCCCCACCCTAGACCTCAACGACGCCACATCACACGGTCCGTTTCTTCACCGAGATTCACCGTCAACGCTAATCCACCACCAACGCCACGTCAGCGCTTCCACCGTCTCTTGAGCTTGACTGGGCCAGTTGCTTGTGCCGTGATTCAGAGAGGAAATTGTGGAAGACCTGTAGTTGGGGCCAGTAATTTTAGCATCCTGCCACATATTCAAGTTCGGTGATAATCATAACGGGCCCAGTTAAACCTTAAATTTTAGCCCACTAAAACTAAAGGCCCAATAAGAAATCCACGGAACCATCGAGAAGGAAGTCATCCATTCCGTCCGTCCTCGAAAGGAAGGCGAGCAGATAAGGGGGCTGGCGCACCCGCCGGAGGCAAGACGAAGCAGCCTAGCGAAGAAGCCTGCCCTTGCCTCTCTCTAGAAGCTTCCGCTTCCCGTCCCCTTGCCTCTCTCCGCTCTCGGTAACCTCCGATGGCGCCTTCCCTTCTCGCCGCCTCCTCGCCCTTTCTCCTCCACGGCGCCGCCGGGAGCAGCAGCAGCCGCAGGCCGCTCGCCGCCGCCACCAGCCGCCGCGCCGTTCTGCGTGTGGCCGCGCTCAAGTACGAGCCTTCTAAGGTGAGTCGTTGTGCTGCCGTGATGCGCTCTGGTTCCGGCCCCAGGGTTTTGGGGTAGGGCTCTGAACCTGTGATGTCTGACGCTTTGATGGGTTTTGTTTTGTCAGGTGGCGCCGCAGGCCGACCGAGTGCTCGTCCGTCTGGAGCAGATTCCCGAGGTCTCTCGTATTTCCCTATGCTATTTTTTTCTTTTCTTGTGAACAGTTTGTGTATGGGCTATTTTGTCAGAAAACAGTAGGAGTTTCGTGATTAGTTTTGGGATTACTTGTGCAGTGGGAGTCAAATTTGCCGAATTAAGCTTTAGAAACTTGCTTTCGTTTTCATTAGAAATTTGTGGTCAAGAAAGCTGTATTGCATTTGTTCCCAACATTGAAATCTCAGTCGAATCTGCACCAAACTACCTGTGCGTAGTTCTTTGTTTTGTCATGTTTATGAAATGGAATTACCACCAATCACTGTGACTCTTGTTTATTCTAGACGTGGTAGAATTGCTCACCCGCGAAGCTGACACACTCCCCATTTTTCACAAAGTTTGCTGTTCGACTTAGTGCTCTGCATTCAGATTTTCAAGTACAACAACATCTTGTTCGGTAATTGTGATTGTAACATGTTGCTGGCTGTCTAGGTTGGCACCTTCATTTTGAGAAATATAAGCATATGTTCCTCTATTGCTTTTCGGTAAATGAATTTCTATTTGTTCTGTCAACTAAGTTTCTGGTATTGAGATACCATTGCTGAAGCCATTTGGAAAAGCTGATTCTCTCATGTAGCTGATGTTCAATAAAACTGTTTAATACCTGCAGAAATCTGCTGGTGGTGTATTGCTACCGAAATCTGCTGTTAAGTTCGAGAGATATTTGATGGGGGAGGTAGGTTCTTAAGGCGCTGCAGTTTCCTACTATAACTGTTATTTTCATCAAGGTATAATCTAAGAACTTGCATTTTCATTCTAGATATTGTCGGTTGGTGCTGATGTCAGTGAAGTTGAAACGGGAAAGAAGGTGAGTAACATTTTCTTTTTACAGTAATCTTATTGATGCACGCCCCAAAACGCTAATGTATAGCAAAATGAAGTAATTAATTCATGCTCATGCATGCCAAGTGAGTTTTTCAGTGCGAGATGACACATTCAATATGAGTTTTTTAATTGAATGGATGAATGATGTTATTCCATTTTGAATGCGTTTATTTTCCAAATTTGATCTCTAATCAGACACACTTTATGCACAGAAATGCAATCTAGAAATTAGATACTTTCTTCTTAGCAATATACATTATTCAATCTGAATAGAGGTCAAAGTGAATGCAGACAATTCCTACAGCTAGTACAACAAGGTAGAAGACATGTTTGGTGTATAAAGCAACCTCATTTGTGCTAACCTGCAATCTGGAACCATCACACTATCTGTTAGGCATTCTTTCTGCAATCTGCTAACCTGCAATCTGGAACCATCACACATGTTTTTTTAGGCGTTGCCTGACAGTTATTACTTATTAGTCATAGTTTAGTCATCCAGGCATTCCCACAGTGCCAGGGAGTATGGGACAGTACAATGTTCTAGTTACGCCCCTAGGCGCTAAAGTGTGTTCCCAGCGCTAGGGGATGTCAAAACTCCTGATCCCCCACCCCGCCTTCTGTAGTGCCTTAACTTCTTTACGTATTTTGTCGTCACTTCAATATTTTTTGTGTTCATACTTGTGAAAATACACAGAATGTAGTGTTTCTTGTTTCAGTCTACTAATCTAATTGTCTCACGTGTGCAGTAACAAGTAAAATATTATTCTAATCTGGTTATATTTGTGATTGTTTCAGGTTCTATTCTCAGACATAAATGCATATGAGGTAAATTGATTGACTTCTCTTCCTAACTGAAACATATCCTTTTATATACAAGATCACTCCTGGTTTGTAGATATTGTGTCTGTTCCAGTTATGAGACACTTTTAGTTCCCAGTATATGAGTGATTGCTCATTATTTTGCACACCTGCAGGTGGACCTGGGCACTGAAGAGAAACACTGCTTCTGCCGGGAGTCTGATCTGTTAGCTGTTGTCGAGTGATTTTTACTTTAGTATGCCAGGTGCCTATGCTATGATGCTTTGCCCTAAATGATGTGCATGAGCTGTCTTTGTTATCTGCCATTTGATGTGTGTGAATCCACCATCCTGATGAGTGTTAGATGTCAGGGAATTTTGGCTGCTGTAGACCGAGAGTATGTTTGTTTTTAGTTTATTTCCACCTTTTTGGTTTTTTAGCAAGATTTTTGACAGCTGCAACTACGTCCATTCAGGGTTCCACCTTCGCTATAGCTTCAAATCCTGTCAGACACAATCTTTTTGTTCTATCTATATTCATTAAACAACTATACTAAAATTAAGAAAAAGTGATTCATCCTCTACAAACACTATAATAACCGTTGAAGCTGTTCCTGAATAACATGCTTCGAAAAGATTTATATTTGCTTGTTGCAGGTCTTGCTAGAAGATAAAATTTATTGGAATTGGAGTGTTATCTTTTAGATTATGTAACTCATTTGTAAAATTCTTTACTTCAATTTCTAATTCTATTGAGTCAGATATTCTCTGTGGTTCTGGTATACTAGTAAATGGTAACTACAAGCTCAAAGTAGTACTAGTATTGTCCTTGGTTCAAAAAAAAAAAGTCTTGTTGTCCTGAATGGCAAATGCCCTTCTCTTCCTATTTCAAAAGGAGAGGGAGGGAAATGCAATTGGTAAATAGCATGCCGAGTGATATGCTGGACATTTCAGCTCACTTTTTGGTGTATATTTACTAAAACATGGGGTCAAGAATGTGCATGACACAGTTATTGTACGTCGAAAGCAGAGGAAGTAGTTCATCACAGCCACTAGGTTGACTTTTGTTTGAATCCATAAACCTTACAAGAATGTGCAAGTTACAAGGAATCAGTGCAAGGTACAAGGAAAATGAATGATTTTTTTTTCAAAAAATAGTTTCCGCATTAGGTGAGCATAAACTTTCTGCATACATTCATCATGTATATATGTTATTGCAAGAAGAATGAATCAAACATCACTTCGATCAAAACAAATTACAGCACAAAAGTAAGAAAGGGAAAAGAAACATATGGTATGGTGGAAACCAAGCAACACTACGACAATGAATGCCGAAGACACGATTGACCAACTAGTTGAACTTGTTGCAGACCTTGCGGATTTCACCTTGCGTGCCAGTGAGCACATTGACCTCGCTGAGCTTCACCAGCACTTTGGCAAACATGGACCGGAAGAGACCGTCATTATTCGCGAGCTGGTCGACGATCCCCCGGGTGGAGCCGTCGCGGTACAGGTTCTGGTCGACGAGGAGCACCCCACGGCCGCGCTGCAAGTTCTTGTAGTAGTTGTTGTCCACCTTTAGCGCGCTCCACTGGTCGTCGAGGTACACGGCGTTGCCGTTCGACGAGGTCACGTTGGGGCACACGTATTTCTTGTACACCGAGGCGAGGGATGGATCCATGGCCGGGTCCGTCGCGCCCATCTTACCACCGTACCCGTAGAGACGGCTGTTCTTGATGGCACTGCAGTGAGTGGCGCCCACAGTGTGCGCGCCTAGCAACAACACCGTGTCGTATGCACTCATCCCAAGCTTGGAGTAGTATGCGATCGCTTGGGCAGCTGTGTGCTCGGAGCCCGGGAGCTTCACGTCGATGGCCCGGGACTGCCGGCGGTCCCTCCGGCCAGTGCGCACCGTGTAGGCAGGTCCACCGGCCAGAGCGACCGCATCCCGGGTGGCAAGGATCTGGATGTCGGAGCAGGACACCACGCCCGGGCACCGCCTCTCCAGCTCCGCCTTGATGGCCGCGATGAGATCGTAGCCCTTCACGCTCAGGTTCGGGGGCGCCGTCTTCTCTGTGCCAGGGCCGTCGATCAGCAGGCCGCCATCACAGCCCTGCAGTGTCAACAGTAATTAGTGTCGATTCATTCCATGGGAAATATGAGCGCACGTGTATTGAGCGTGCTAATTAAGCTGGTAGTACATTGACGGCGCACTCGTGGAATTGCATACGGAGGAGGTAGGCGACGATGGGCGCCTCGCGAGCGAAGCGAGCCTTCACAATGCTCTGCACAACGGCCTCCACGTCGCTGGAGTTGCACTTGCCCTTGTAGTAACCGTACTGCAGCTGCGCAGTGCCACCAGTGGCCAGCGACACCACCGCGAGCGCCACCATCAGCGCCGCTGTTCCCATGTGCCTTGCAGAGGCCATTGATCTCCCCTTGGCTTGGAAGCTGCTTCTGGCCTGCTAGCCCAGTTCTTGTTGTGTGAGATCAGTGGGTGAGAAACAAATGGCGCCATGCCTAACTATTTATAGGAGACGATTCACACAAAAAAAAAACTATTTATAGGTGATTGGCCGATGACAAGGTCATAGTGCAGTATCCGTTGGTTATGCTCTGCATAATCGTGGAGATCACGAACGACACCGTGCTCGACCTCATCCTGTTTCTTTTCTCAAGAAAGAAAAAGACTTGTCTGGCACTAGCTATGCTAGCTGTGCTTGAACGGAATTAGCATGTCCGTATTATGATATGAAAACTCGCTCTTTCCTTTACGTGGGATTGACTTTGCATTTGCCAACGGTTCAGCATACTAGTTTGGGCTAGCTCCCTTTTGGTAATTGACCAACAAATATACTATTCATTTCCTGCTCTGGCGACTTCAGTTCGTTTTTAACAGATTACACCTCAAAAGACGTCTATCAATCAATCCATCTATTAGAAGGGCAGAGGACCTCGGATGCGTAGTACATGCCCCTTCAAGCAATCAAGCAAGAAATGCAGGATGCATAGGAAAACATTGCTATATTATGCAAGGGTTATAGTACCATTCTTTTCGTCTATAAAAACAACGGTCAACTGAATAATAGTTTGGCCGATTCAATATGTATAATTATGTCCAATTGGTGCCATATTTATGCATCCACACAACTGTTGGCACTGTTTGTACAATGAGCAAGTCCCTTGTGTGCCCCAGGAAAAACTTCCATTCCCTTCTGTGCCGCTAATACCATGAATGTTTTTAGTAAATAATACATTACAAAATATAATTATAGTGATTTTTTTATAATTTTATCGATTTATTTATTACACTTAAAAATTAAGGTAAGTTGCATTTGTGTGAATGTCTAATTTATAATTTGTGTTGAATTTACAGTGGACCTAATAACAAAAATATATAGTTCATCACTACTTCTTATGTCACATAATTTTTTTCTCAAATATTTAAACACTAAAATTCTTCTTTCAAGCTCATAATAATAGGGAATGAAAAGAAATCATTTAAATATAAAAAAACCGTTAGGAGTGGCACACATGAGAAGGAAAATTTCAAGTAGGGGCACACAAGGGAAAAAAATATTTTGAGTGGCACAAAAGAGAGTGATTTTTTTACGGGGACGCAAGAAATTTGCTCTTGTAAAATTAGTTCTCTATTAGTGTAGGCACAAGAATTGATGAGGCCAATCTCAATGGACCCTTTCATTTTAAGATGTTCAAGAGTGAGATATAAACATTCTAGTCTTATTCTATGAAATAAAACTACATCTCTTAGTGCTCACTTTCATGGTACAATTTTACAGATTTAGTAGAATATTTAATTACTACTAAGTGGCACATAGTTATTGGTTGGGATGTTGGGATCAAAGGAAAGGCTCTCAATCCAATTTCATTTGACTTTCATTGTGTTAGGAACAGTGCCCACATACTTTCATAAGGCATCTCATCTCTTTCGTAGTTCGACGGAATGAAAGGCATATCCTCTCATTCATAAGGTCCTTCTCAATGCTTCTTTCATATGACTTTCATTCTCATTAAATGACATGCCACCAAAGTAAAAAGTATGACAGGACACAAGATTTATGAAGAGAGAGATGAATTGCCTTTTATTAGGATGAAAAGAGGTTTACACATTTATGTAAACTTTGAAAGTGAAATGAAAGTCCATTGTGAGTTTTGCTTTCATTTTCACACATTCATATATTCTTGTTGGTCACCTAGAGACAATATTTAAGTGCTATGGGAACATCTGAAACCGTGAAATAAAACTTTACATTGAGAGTCCTACTTTCATTTATCAACTCAGTACTATCTAGATGACGTGCCATTCTTGGAAATCACACAATGAAACCTTGCACCGAGAGTGGCCTAAGACAAGTTTTAGTGTAGGTTTCTTTTGTGTATTAAATAAAGTGTCACATCTGTAAAAGGGATAACATGTGAGTTCAATTAATATGAAATAGAGCAAATAGGTTTGATGGAATGAAACTTGCTTGATATTGTTTCATATGTATGAATGTTTAATGAAAACTCCCATTGAGAACATAGAGTTTCATCCTAATATACTTGACCAATATCAATGTAATAATTAAATGTTAATTTAGTGGTACAATTTATCTATAAAATCATGAGATGAAAATGTGCTTTAAGAGAGACTGTTTCATTCAATAAACTAAATCTTTAAATTTGATGTGACACGCTTGGTGAGTGTGAAATGAAACTATACATTGAGTCTGGTTTAATAAATATGTTGCCATATCATTGTTGCAAATCAAAGACCCAATAAGAATGCCTGAGTGGTGAAAAAGGTGAGTTCATAAAAAAATATGAAGGGGGAAAGATAGAAGGATAAAGTTCACTTTACTTTTTCTAACTGTTGCCTAAGTCTACTCGATCCCCCGAATTATAAATTTTTCTTTTAATCCTTTCAGATTTTCAATATTGTTTACATTTCCCCCTTAGGAAATTTTGTTGGGTGGTTTTGTCGCTGTGGTTTTCAAGGTGGACTGGAGGCGCTCCTCCTGCAAGCGGGGAAGATGTCTGCTTGCTCGCCGGCCTCGACGCACAACTCAGTAGTCCACTTCTGCCTCAATATCGCTCTTCACGGTCCTTCTTGCCTTCGCATCCGCCATGCTATCTCAACTCAACTATAATCTCTTGCTTTCGATGGGCACACGTGCGTTAGATTTTTTTTTATGCGAGCTTGCAAAGGATGTAAAGCAATGGCCAATTTTTCTTTTTACGATTACACAATACAACTTAGACTCTCACAACCCATACACACATCCTTATGAACACACGTAGACAATCCTACTCCCTATGAACATCTTTTAAGATTGTACCGGTAAATTCTTAAAATTAACGAAGTCGCTCGCCTCTGTCGATGGGAACATCGCCTATCACTGAAACTGAAAGCACAATACCTTTAAATCGTAGAATAGCAGCCGCAGATGTTAACATCATGTGACCGCACGAGTAGTTAGACATCTAGGATCAACTTGATTCTAATTGAATCACTCCGGCCGCGTACCTTCTTTAGAAGGATCGACCATCAGAAAAGTTGATGGTACTGTCAAGTTGTTCCCTGTGCTTGAATTGGGGATGTGGATTGGTTTTGGAGGGGATTCTTACCTAGAAGTAACCTCTTCATCTCTTTTTATAGCCCCAAAATGCACAAGGTCTGTTTCACCCACCGATCAGGATAAAAATCAAGTAACCAACAGTAGCTTGAATGGTTTGGCTTATTATTTTTTTTTTGAAAGAAGATTGCTCCCGCTTATATTGAAAGCGAATAAAACCAGTACAAGGATTGACCGGGGACACCGGTTTACAGAAAAGCACCACCAACAAGACTACAAGCTTGAAGAGGAAACTATCCAACTGCAAGAATCTCCTAAGGGCACAAACGGAAACCAGCAAGCTACAGTCAAAAGCTGAGCTCTATCCTATTACAGGAAAACATCGTGAGACACCTTCTCTCTTTCCTTCCTAAAATTAGCAAACCATCGCCGAAGGTCCTGCATCATTGCTTCCATCTTCTCTTGATCGGGCCCTCCCAGTAGTTTCTTCCATCTCTGAAAGTCAAAGAAGATTTTGTATAGAATTACCACAGATGATTTATCAAAGCAATTTTCTACCGCCATTTTGTTCCTGGTTTTCCACAAGTTCCAGGCTATCACCCCAAAGCAGAATTGCATTAGATCAAAGTTTTGTTCACCCAACGGAATTCAATTTTCATGCCAGTCCTGCATGGACACCGGCATTCTATCCCACCCACACGCTTCCCTCACACAAGCCCAAACAAAGCGTGCTCTGTGGCATTTAAAAATGATGTGCTCAGTGGTCTCCGGCCTAGAGCAAAGAAGGCAATTCCTATTTCCCTTCCAGTTTCTTTTCTTTAGTTGTACCCCTGTTTGTATTCTATCTTTTATTGCCAACCACACAAACACCCTCACTTTTAGAGGAAGTTTATTCCTCCACAGTTTTTTCATCCTAACCGCCTTGACTCCTCTGAAGCTTAGATGTCTATACATGGATCTAGTTGAGTAATAGCCTGAAGCTTCAAAAGCCCACCTTATTTCATCCTTTTTCCCATCAATAACAACCCCATTCAATAACTCGTTCAGATTAGCCCATTCTACTAAGTGGTTTCTGCCTATGTTCCGTCTAAGCCCAATCTCCCACTGACCTGATACCCAGCAGTCACTAACTAGACATCTTTTATCCCTGCACAATGCATAAACATTGGGAAAACTGATTCTTAAGGGGACCCGATCGACCCACACGTCCTCCCAGAAAAGAGTACTCTGGCCGTTGTGTACTTGGAATATGGCCCCCTTGTCGAATTGCTCCTTAATGTCAATTAAACCATGCCAGAATTGTGATATCCCTGTTCTCTTTGCCAGTGAGAAAGGCAAATCCCCCAAGTACTTTTTTCTAAGCAGCTGACAGCATATATCATCCTCCACATTCTTATACAACCTCCAGATCCATTTGCCTAATAGAGCCACATTCATGATCTTAGTGTCCAAAACTCCAAGTCCTCCAAAATCTTTGGGGAACGCTATATTTTCCCACTTCACCATATGATATTTAAAGCTGCTACTTGCTCCTTTCCAGAAGAAGTCGGCTCTAATAGTGTCCATTTGCTGATGCACCCCTGATTTCAGCAAGAAAAACCCCATCGTGTAAATTGGAATGTTGCTCAGCGATGAATTTGACAGTATTAATCTTGCTCCATAAGACATGTTCTTTGCTTTCCAAGGTTGTAGCTTCTTCCTGAGTTTGGCTCCTAAGTAGCCAAAAGTACTGCTTCCCAACACTCTGTCACTGATTGGCAAACCAAGGTACATCATCGGTAGCTTTCCCACTTTGCAATTCAGAGCGTTGGCAATAGTATCTTGTGCCTCACAATCCACCCCGAAAGCTATCACTTCACTCTTGTGATAGTTAATTTTCAGTCCTGTCATCCACTCAAAGCAATATAGAAGTAATTTCATCACCCTTATTGTTTGTTCTTCACAAGCCATGAGTATTACAGTGTCATCGGCGTACTGAATATGTGTCAATCCACCCTCAATCAAATGTGGCACCACCCCTTTTGCTTGCCCAGTTTGCTTTGCCTTATCCAGTATATATGCCAACGCATCAGCGGCCAGATTAAACAAGATGGGTGAAAATGGGTCTCCCTGCCTAAGGCCCCTGTACGTTCTAAAGTAAGGCCCATGTTGGCCATTAATGTTGATACACACTCGACCGCTCTTGACTGTCAACATCACCCATTGAATGAATTGGTCATGGAACCCTTTCAGTCTTAACATTTCCTCCAAGAATTCCCAATTCACTCTGTCATATGCTTTCTCAAAGTCAATCTTCATGATCACCCCTTGTTGTTTTTTCAGCCTCAATTCATGCATTACTTCGTGTAGAATCACCGCACTATCCAATATGTATCTGCCCTTTATGAATGCTGATTGGCTCTTGCTAATAATATTGTCCGCTAGGGTAGACATCCTGTTGACCATCATCTTGGTGAAGATTTTAAAGATCACATTGGACACACAAATAGGTCTGTACTGTTTTATATTATTTGCCTCCTGTACCTTAGGAATCAGTGTAATAACCCCATAATTCAGTCTTGCCATGTCCAGCTTGTTCCTATTAAAATCCTCAATCATTCCATTAATCTCCCCTTTTATTGTACCCCAAAAGTTTTTAAAGAAAGGAACACTCAATCCATCCGGGCCAGGAGCAATGTTGTCCTTCATTTCCTTAAGGACCTTTTCTGCTTCCTCAATTGTGAATGGAGTTATTAATTTCCTGTTGTCAGCTTCAGACACCCTACCCCTGTGCTCCCATGCATCCTCCGTTAGGGATACTCCTTTCCTCTCCTCAGATCCAAACAACTGTTTGTAATATGCATATATTATCTCGTTTATTCCCACCTGGTCGGTAACAGTAGTCCCTTGATGTTCAAGTGAGGTAATTGCCTTTTTTCTTTTCCTTCCATTTGCTGTCATATGGAAGAAAGATGTGTTTGCATCCCCTTTCAGGATCCAGTTCTCACCCCTCTCTGTTTCCAGTACATTTCCTCTTCTTCATAAACCTCTTCCAGCCTAGCTTCTAAATTATATCTTTGTTCCCACAAATCCTCCTTCTCCTTGTCTTGGCTAAGGATGATATCCAGCTTATTTATTTGTTCAATGAGTGCAGCTTTCTTCTTCTTGTACTCCCCTCTTTGGTTGATCCCCCACATGGTTTGGCTTATGTCAGTACCAGTTCCTTTAATTTGTTCATAGTTTTGATTCGATTCAAAACCATGGTTTAAACTTCTTTGAATCTGTGTGCTTTTCAGGTTTTGACCACAGATCAATTCCTACAAATGGTGGATAATTTGATAACTGATACAGGAGTATTCTAGGGTAACCTTTTTATAATAGCAGTAACGTATATATATATTTTTTGCGAGACAGTAATGTATAATTTTTCTTCTTACTTTTCCGATTACATATATAATATAGATAGATTGCCCGTGTTGTTCACTCATGATATAATCCAAATTGATCTTTGAATACGTATAGAGGTCCTTGCTCGTCAATTTAAATAATGTACTCCCTCCATTTGGGTATTGTTGTCGTTCAGACAATGTACGCTAGTTCTTTTCTAGTTCAAAATGCTGGTGAGAACGGAGGGAGTATACTCCTTGAACATGAACAGTAATCTTAACCATGGTGGCTACTTATTTAAAACCATACTCTTACTGCTTATTACAACCATGGTACAAAAGAATGAATCAAACTACCAGAACTGAAACTTCACGAGTGAACCGGGCAGGGAAACGGACGATGAAAATGATTAAGAGAAAACCAGGAAATGGGTTTATATGAATTGAATGATGGATCGGCTAATTAATTGAACTTGTTGCAGACCTTGCGGATTTCACCGTTCGTGCCGGTGAGCACATTGACCTCGCTGAGCTTCACGAGCACCTTCGCGAACTGCGACTGGAAGAGTCCGTTGTTGTTGGCGAGCTGGTCGACGATCCCGCGCGTGGAGCCGTCGCGGTAGAGGTTCTGGTCGACGAGGAGCACGCCACGGCCGCGCTGCAAGTTCCTGTAGTAGTTGTTGTCCACCTTTAGAGCGCTCCACTGGTCGTCGAGGTACACGGCGTTGCCGTTCGACGAGGTCACGTTGGGGCACACGTACTTCTTGTACACCGAGGCGAGGGATGGGTCCATGGCCGGGTCCGTCGCGCCCATCTTACCGCCGTACCCGTAGAGACGGCTGTTCTTGATTGAGCTGCAGTGAGTGGCACCCACGGTGTGCGCGCCCAGCAAGAGCACTGTTTCGTACGCGCTCATTCCGAGCTTGGCGTAGTAAGCGACGGCCTGAGCAGCTGTGTACTCGGACCCCGGGAGCTTCACATCGGAGGCCCGGGACTGCCGGCGGTCCCTCCGGCCAGTGCGCACCGAGTAAGCCGGTCCACCGGCCAGCGCCACCGCGTCCCGGGTGGCCAGGATTTGAATGTCCGAGCACGACACGACACGAGGGCACCTCTTCTCCAGCTCCGCTTTGATGGCCGCAATGAGATCGTAGCCCTTCACGCTCAGGTTCGGTGGCGCTGTCTTCTCTGTGCCGGGGCCGTCGATCAGCAGACCTCCATCGCACCCCTGCAGTCAATCATGTAGGACTTATAATTTAATCATCCATGGAACATTATACGATGACACGAGTTTATTGACTGCAAAGCTTATGATATACGAACATTGACAGCGCACTCGTGGAATTGCATACGGAGGAGGTAGGCAACGATGGGGGCCTCGCGAGCGAAGCGGGCCTTCACGATGCTCCGGACCACCGCCTCAACATCGCTGGAATTGCACTTTCCCTTGTAGAACCCGTACTGCAGCTGCGCACTGCCACCGGCAGCCATCGCTAGCACCGCGAGCGCCGCCATTAGTGCCGCCGCACCCATGTGTCCTGCAGAGGCCATTGATCTCCTTGGCTTGCTAGCTGCTTCTGTTTAGCTAGCTTAGTGCTTGTAGCTAGTGTGAGATCAGTGGGTGAGAAGCTAATGGAGCCGTGCCTCACTTTTTATAGCTAGGTGATTGGCCAATTAATGACAGGATCGTAGATTCTGTTGTTTACTATCTCCATATAATCATGGAGGTCACGAACGAAGCAGCACTCTCCATTCTCTTTATTTTTCTCAAGAGAAAATAAGACTTGCCTAGCTATCCTATATAGCTGTGCTTGAACGGAATTAGAAAATCTCGTTCTTTTGTTTTGGTGGAATTGACAGCATTCCACTTGGGGCTAGCTCCATTTTGTTAATAGACCAATGTTAATGCTGGAATGCTTGTCATTAATCATTTGCGGTTTGAACTATTCCTGCGCTTTGGGGACTCGGAGCCATTTTTTCTTTCTCAAATGATTTGTTTGTCTAAACAGATAAGACCTAACGGAATATTATCAATTAATAATCTATTTAGAGTTTTCTTTTCTAAAATCCATTGGAGAAATTTCTTTGCTTTATTGCAGAGATTTTTTTGCGTTCTTTTTTTGGGACATTTTCTTTTGGAGGAAAAATGACCTTGGATGTATAGTACATGCACATAAGTAGTTAACTGTAGTTTTATTTTTCTATATAAGTATTTTTTTTATTTAATTGTCTTTAATAGTGCCATTCTTCTATTAAATCGTTTGACCAATTCAATATACATAAATATGCATAATTTGTACCATAATTATGCATCTATAGACAACTGTTGCACACCAAAAAACTGTAGTACAACTGTTGAAGCCGGTTCTCTAAATGTTATAGCATATATAGTAGTAGTAGTAGTTTATCAATGGACTTTGCTATTAGAGCTGAAAGTATAAAATGGGGATCTTAAATTAATGCTACTTTTTTTAACATATCCAACCCAGTGCAGCGGGACACGAATTTGTGACCTCAGTGAGACCTGCCGCAAGTAGGAATTCTTTAAATGGTCTTAGCTGTGTTTCTTTTCTTTTAATTTAACAAGGTAGATTTCTTTATGAGATCCCTTGTGACACTCCGTGCCCTTATTTTGCGAGTTAGCATTTTTAAAACTAATTCCAAGACTGAATCAACCTACCCAAGAAATTTCATTGACATGCAAGGTGTTTTGGACAATGAATAAATTCAAAAACACTTTGGTTTGAACTACAACTCAAATTTCTACAACACAAGTATGGTCTACCAAGAATATATGTTGTAGGGCATGTCAAATGAAAAATCTAGGACAAAACCCCACTGGATTTCATCAAGATGTGATACCCCAAATAAATCAGACAAACTTAGCATTTAAGCCTTTTCTCTGAATTTTCAGAATTAATCTAGAAAGGATTTTTGAGTAAACTCAACGTGCATGTCACTTTCTAGAGCTATACTTTTCAGAAATATTCTTCCCTTTAATTTTTGAGCTCGAGAAGGCCATGCTTTTGATTTTTCAAAATCGGTTCAGACCACATTTGGAAATTGGAGGAAAAAGAAAAGATGCCAGGGGAATATACCCGCGGGCCCCGCTCGTCGGCGAGCCAGGGCCGCGCCTCGCGCCCGACCGGCGCCGTACGCCGGCTCCGCGTGGCGGCCACCCTCCGGCTCGACCCCACCAGGTCGGAGGGACAAAGAGGAGGCTCCCTCCCGGTCGGACCCCCCCCCTTTCCCATTTTCTCTCTCTCCCGAGCTCTCCCCCACCCGCCATTGCCGCCGTCCCCTGCGAGCTCGCCGCCCCGCCACCTCCGGCCGCCGCAGCGTGGGCCAAGCACGCCGCGGGAACCGACTCACCCCCACCGTGCTCCACCACCCCAAACCCCCGACCATAACGAAGTAAATCGGCCCCAAATTCGAAGTTCCCCTCGAAGCTCATCCCCGGCCGCCATTGCCGTCGCGGCCAAAATACTTCCCCTCCGGTGAGCTATTCTCCCCCATTCTTGAGCTAATGCGTGCGCGCGGTGATGGGGCTCATGCTCAAACCCTAACCCTTCCATTTTATTCCAAGGGATTGCCGGATTTTGGAGTTTTCTCGGAAGTGGAGCTCCGGCCGCCGCCACCTCCACGCCGACGGCCGCCTCGGGTCGTGCTCATCCCCAACCAAAGCTGTGACGGTGAAGCTCATGCCCTAGTGGAGCTCCCCGGCCAAACCGTTTCCCCATCCACCCCTCCTCCGCGACGAGCGCCCCGCCGGACATCCGCGCACCGCCGCCGCTCGCCGCGCCACCCCCTCCCGTGAGGCCCTCGCACGCCCGGCCCCACCACCAAGCTCCACGCACCGCGCCGCGTCTAGGGGACCCCTCGCCTCGGGACCGCGAGCCCCGCGCGCCGCTCGGCCACCGCGCCGCCGCCTCCCGGCCACGCGCCGGTGAGGCCACGGGCGGGCCACATGGCCCGGGATCCCGTGTGGCCATAGCCACACGTGGATCCGGAACCCCGTGGTCCGCGGTGTGGCACAGAGCGCGGATATTTAAATTTAAATCCTGAATGGCATTTTCGTAAATAGTTCCAAAATTCATTTAAAATTAGAAAATTCATATCTAGAGTTCTAGACCTCGAAAAATTGAAAACTAAATTTTGTTGGACTACTTGAGACATGTACTATTTTATGGTGCATTTAGTTTGGCATAACCAGGAGCAATTTATTTAGGTTAAATTCTTTTTAAGGGACTTAAGTTAAATGCTTAGTTAATTATTTAATTACGCCCATTTATGAAGCTTAATTTAATTATTATCTATAACATGTGCTTAAGGACCAGGAGCAATTTAATTGCTATTTTACCTAGTTTTTCTAGGGTTATTGAATTATTTTCTTGCACATATGATAATGAATTAAATGCTTCATGGGAGTTGATGAAGGAGATTAAATTAAATAATCACCTTAAATCTTTTCCACCTCGCTGGACACTAAGTTAATTTATACTCATGAATTAAATGTATTTGATGAAATTCGCATGTATTCCATAAAATATTTAATATCATGTTTTCATCAAAATTTACACATCACCCTTGCATCATGTAGCTGCGGTGGTGAACGTGGTAACCGGCGAGGAGGAGCCCGAAGCTACTATCGTTGTTGACCCAGCTACTCAGGGTCAAGCTCAAGGCAAGCCCCGGTGCACAACCTTTTAATTTAAGCATTTTAATTTCATCACTATGTCCGTAGGTTTGTAATGTGCATTAGGTCTACAGGAGTTGTGATGAAACCCTAGCATGCGAGAGGACCCCGTTATCCCGGTTCGATCACCCTACGCTAGATACTTGCATAAATAGGTCGATGATCCGTCGAGTGGTACGGAGACCACTCGTAGATAGGACAATCACCTTGGACACGATGCTAAGTATTGAGAAGAGAATGGAAAATTGGAGGCCGGACGGGCAACTAGGTGGAAAGTGAAGGACTGAAAGAGTCTTCAAGGTGGTAGCCCTGTCCGTGCACACAAGGACCGCGTCGTGTCCGGCCCATGTGGGTAAGTCCGAACGTACCGCTTGCATGCTGGATTGATTGGGCCCAGTAAACCGACGTACCGGTGGTTGCTCGTATGTTAGAGAGATACCCTACTCCCTTGGTTACTTGGCAGGAATTTGAGAGGAGAGAAGGGAGCACTCTACTCACGGATGACGTCCGGGACGGCATCGCGTGGGGACCCTTCTCGGGGAGCTAGGCCCGACTAACACTACGAGTGTCAGCTGTGAAAGGTTGTCTCATGCGGCTTCCGGGAAGCGCGTATGTGACGTGCGATCAAGTTGCTCCTGCAGGATGTAAATCGATTCGAATCGCTGCCCCCTCACGATGAACGAGTACCACTTATCTCGTCCGCCGGAACGTAGTAAGAAGAGAAACATTGATGATGATGATTAATTTGCTGTATTGCTTAATTACTTGTTTGGAAACATGTAATGCAGTAGCTTAGGGCAAATTAAATTTATTCTTTCTTGCAACTTAATTAAACTGCTAAAAGTTGAAAGTAAGGAAATACTTGTAGGCCAGCTTAGTGCTTAATGTATCCTATCCCACTGGCCTTGGCATGTCTAGGAGTCGGCTGTAGATGGCCACTTTGACGGGTCGGTCTTGCCGAGCTCTAGTTGCTCGTAGCTTTGCTCTATGTGGTTTTCGAGAGGACACTGTCGGGTATGATTTCGACGCCGGAGATGACGTCCGGCAGGACCGGACCCGGACGGCGGCCGCTACACTTGGGAGTGGTGCGGTCCGGATGAGTAGAGGAGTTGATGTGCCGGTAAGATGTTCTAGGGCAAGAACATCTGTCTCCGTCGGATGCCCGTGATGTATCGCCGAGAGAGCGATTGTATCTTTATGCTTCCGCTGTTTAGTTAATTTCTAAACTTATTAGCTTCCGATGCTTATGAGACTCGATGTACATTTGTACTTGGGATGAATGTAAGACTTGTACTTATATTCATTGTATTCATGCTTATGTTTGTATGTTGTAATATCGGGTATCACGGCGCGTGATGCCACCCACGATGATCCTGGAGACGGAAACGCCTCTTCGTGAGGCGGGTTTGTCACAGCGTGGTATCGAGCCATCTTGGGGATATTACAACACCTTAAGCAGCCTATTTTCGAAAACTAGGACGTTATCGTGTGAGGACGTGCCCATAAGGACTATAGTAGTTGTAACAAGTGGCAATGCTAACCCTGGGTTATGATTGTTTAATTACTTGCATCTACGGCTGTGGCTCGGTATGTCTGCATTTAAATTAGCGGTCCGTGCCCGCGGACGGAGAATACGGGACAATGTTGGCTCGTGGCATACTTGTAGAGCTGTGCTTATTTTCGTAGTTTCTTTTGAATTTGATGTACTATTTCTGAAATGAATGTTCTGCAGGTACATAACAACGCTAGTTGGTGTGTGTCGATAATTTAGACTGACTTACGTGGTTGAGTGCGGGTCGTCACCCCGACATCCGTACACCGTTGAGACGGTATTGTTATTTTGTTTCTTTTCGTTGGTGAGGACGGATAGGATGAATAGGGTGCATTCATGATAAAAATGGCAACCCTAAAAGTCTGAATTTTTATAACCTCAGGAAATTTCAGAAACTCGCTAAGCAAAGAAAATCTATAACTTTATGCTCGAATCTCGGATTTGAGTAATTCCAGATGTTTTGGAAGCCTTAAGAAGTCCACTAAATTATGGACGTGGTTTTGTGATGTTTGGATCCAGAGAGAGAGGGTTATGCTCTGCGATGTTCAGGGGTGCTGTTTCTGTTTTTCATAACGACAGCCTGGTTGGTTTTCACCATAACTCCCAGCTCAATTGTCGGAATGAGGTGAATGAGCACTTTCTGGAAAGCTCGAATCACGAGATACAACTTTGGTAGTCTGAGGAAGGACTGGTTTTGAGGTTGCAGGGTCGACAATCTCGGATTCCTCCCTCTGATCTGAAACTGCCTCAGCTTTGTTTTCAGAATTGTATGTCGACACCGTTTTGACCATATCTTTGTGCTCATGAACTGGATACTGGTGATATTGTACTCGTTGGAAAGGTAGAAACATGGGTCACAATTTTTGTATTCATTTGGATGACCAGTTCCGAGTCGAGCTGGCCGTTTTGGCCAGTTTTCGCTCGCTGCACAGGTTGCTGTTCAGGATAGACTGTCTGTCGAGTAATGCTCATAACTTTTCGCTTGTTTGGCGGAACAGATTGATCAAATACTCGATGGAAAGCTGAGGTGATGATCTAAATTGTTGTTAGTATGAGGAAAGACCAATTCTGTCATTTTCTGGGATAAAATGCACAGCTTTGTTGACTGTACGGCGTTGGACCGCCGGGACAGAATTTGCTTTATTGGGGGAACTTACCGTTCGATAATCTTTACCAAGTAATTGTTTACCTGATGCTTTTCGCTTAACATCCTTATTCAGTGCGTCATGCTTACGTGTTAAAAATGTTTCCTATCCTTCGCAGATGCCATCCGACAGCGAGTCAGACCGCGGTCACGCCGACGTGAAGTGGTCCGCCGGGGAGGAGGCTTTGACAGAGGCTCTCCCTGGTATGCTGTGGGCACTGCTGGAGACTTTTGGACACACCCAGCCCCCGCTGTACTTCATACAGCGCGTCCGAGTTTCTGGGGTCCTCCTTCACAAGGTGAAGGCGGAGGTTGCTAACCACCCCGACGAGGAGGCAAGGTGCACGGAGTACCAAGTGTTCTCCAGGGACACCTACGAGGGCCGAGCTAAGGTAGCTCAGCTCATTTTGACGGAGTTTGTGAGCTCTCACAAGGACTCCTTGTCGGGCACCCCTTTGAGCTGATCCCGACACTCGACTACTTTGACGAGGTAGTCGAACGACGTCTCAGGAGGATTGCCCGCACAGAGTTGGATTATCACGGCATCGCTCGCTACGCTCGCGAGGCTTTCCGGATACACCGGGAAGCGGACGTGATGGCTTCGCGCCTCCGGGACCGTGTTACCCAGCTTATCCATGGTCTATCGCGAGCTGAGGGAGCGCATGGACACTCTCGCGCAGGATCACTCCGACACGGTCCGGAGTCCGCAGAGCAAGACTCGGGAGGTCGCGAGAGTCACGGACGAGCGTGACAACCTTGCCCATGAGAGGGATGCCATGTTGGTTCAGCGTAACCTCTTGCTGGAGGAGCGAGACGAGCTCCGGCAGGAGAGGGACGACCGGACCCGAGAGCGCGATGAGGCACGCCAGCAGCCGGCGGGCCGCAACACGCGAGTGGCTCAGCAGGAGCACTACATCCACCACCTCCGGACCAACTTGATGGTCGCCCAGCAGATGGAGCAGGAGCAGCTCCACGACATTCAGACGTTGGAGCAGCAGGTCGCGCAGTTGCAGCAGCAATTGCAGGCTGTCGTGGCACCTCCCCCGCCCCACGACGACACGTCCGACGTCGACGACCCGTAGGAGTGACCTCCTTCGGCAGGAGGGTGTTAGGAGTAGATTGACTGGCAGCTAGTAGCAGATTATTTTGATGCTCGATAGCTGGACTAAATCGAGTAGTACCCATCTAGTGAGGGATATTTGGAGGTGTGAGTGTATTGTATGGTTAGTAACGATGGATGTATGAACTATGAATGTTATGGAAATTGTGTCACCTTGTGCTAGTTTGTGAAATTGTGATTGCATTTAATTTCCATATGAGGCATTCCTTTACCTGTTCGTACCCTAATCGCAAGTCTTTTATTGATTTTGGAAATCTTATCTCGTTACGGATGGGTGATGACGTTGAGGTTTTGGACAAAGGATGGATGTGGTCCGATTGCTTGCACCGCGGGGTTTACCCGTGATGCTGTGGCAGGCTATGCAGTCCCTAGGATACACCGAGCCCCCGCTTACGTGGGGAAGGAGTTTGTGGAGCGAGGGATGATCACTTGTACCATGCACGTGGCTGTGCCGGGCAAGGCGATACCCCCACGCCAGGAGTCGTGGATGGTGACCACGACGAGTCTCGCGCTTTACAGCGCTCGGGACGCAACAGCGTTGGAGGCTTTCACCAGGTTTTGTGAGCTTCATGCCGGTGACCTTGTAGGGACACCGTACCTGTACCTACCAGTTAGTGACCCCTACGATAGCCGCCGGAGACGCCGCATGGCAGTTGTCGAGTCTTAAACTCGGCACTAGTACTACCCGGTCCCTCACGAGCGTGGAATTCGATGGTGCAACACACGGAACACACAGGAACACGCGATTTTAGACAGGTTCAGGCCCCTCGAATCGAGAGTAATACCCTACGTCCCGTATGTTATGTATTGCCTTTAGCGGTTTGCTAATTGCAAGATGTCGGAGAGTTTTCGGGGTCCCTGCTCCGCCTTATATGTCCGGCGGAGCTAGGGTTACAAGCGAGTCCTAGTCGATTACATGAATTACATATATGGAATTCTATCTCTAACTTTCTTTATTGATTCGAGTCCTAATCGGACTACAAACTGTTCAATATCTTGCTCCTCAAGTCATTGTACACCGGTCTTGGTATCCGTCTTGTTTCCATACCGGTATACAAGATCTTCTGTTATCCCGCATCGGTCGAGGACCGGTCTGTTGCCTATCGCCATGGTCTTTATCTTTCTTAATTTGCCACCATGTCTCTGCGTATCCATTTCTTCATCATCTCGTATACCCATAAGGCAAGTATACGACAACGGTGTTGTGTGACCCCACCACGCCTCACTACAACCCCATGTTGGCGAACACCGCATGCTATGCCGACGAGTTGTACCGTCAGCACGAGTTTCGGAGAAGAGAGGTGAACATCCTCGTAGGAGCCATGCGAGGGAACGAGGCTAGAGTTGTCCGGAGGGACCAGCAGGTCACCTCGCTCACCACGGAGAACGCGACACTCCGTGAGCAGCTCTAGCAGCAGCAGACCCTCGTGGCAAACCTGCAGCAGGAGGTGCAGGCGACAGCTCGGGCCCGAGACGAGGCAGCGGCATCGCGAGATGCAGCCCACGCCCGCTACTTGCGTTTCCTCACCGAGTACGGTCCACGTGGACCAGGTCCTCGGGTGACCTTGTTCCTCCGTCACGGAGAGCAACTAGAGGATCCCGATGACGTAGAGGAGAACCGAGTGGCATTGTAGTGCGCGTTGTAGGGATTGTAGCCAACCCCCTACTTGTATCTTATTTTCTCTTATGATGTAATCGGAACTTGTTTTAGCTGGATCATGATCGTACTCGTGATGTTAGTGAATTATGTACTAAACTATGGTGTAGCATGGGAACTCGTTAAATGCGGTATGATGAGTGGTATGATGATGTTTCTCATTCCGTAACTTCTACATTGCATTGGTTTACTACTGTTGTTGGTTATTAATTATGCATCTGTTTATTCCTATGTCAAGAATGTTTAGTCCTTTTGCGGATCAATTGGATTAACAGGATTCGCAATTTTGCTTGACGGAATGGTGAGAACGCGGAACACCAACGATCTCCATGGCGATGGGCCCGAAAGCTCGGCCCAGGGTGCTGGAAACGAAGCACCACCGCCGCCACCTGTCCCTAACCCTATGGACATGATGGCCCGGTTTCTCGCAGCCATGCGAGACAACCAGCAGCAGCAGAACGAGTTCCTGCGGGAGCTTGGCCAGCAGGTGCCTCGCGGGGATGGCAACCGCGGGTGCTAGAACCGCGACGTGGCGTCGCGGGAGGCCTCATACCAGGAGTTCCTGGGAACCCAGCCCCGAGGTACGACGGCTCCGGCGAGCCGATGCGGGTGGAGGACTTCATCCGCCTCACCGAGTCCAAATTTGGATCGCTCCACCGCACCGACGTGCGTAAGACGCTCTTTGCAGCGCAGCAGCTGGAGGGCGCCGCCGGTGCTTGGTGGGCTACCCACCCGGCCACTCTGCCTGCAGGTGCGCAGACCACCCGGGAGGACTTCAAGAGGGTCTTCCGCGCTCACTTCATACCGGCAGGTGTGATGCGCCGGAAGGCCAGGGAGTTCATGGCTCTCACTCGGGGAGGCCGCAGTGTACACGAGTACACCCAGCAGTTCAACCGGCCGGCACTCTATGCCCCCGAGTTGGTGGACACCGATCGAAGCGCAAGGACCGCTTCATGGAGGGACTCGGCGCCGAGTTGCGGGACCGCCTCACCCTCAACATGGGGGTAACTTCTCGGAGTTCGTGAACAATGCTATCCTCGCCGAGGAGGGCTACCGCAGGGTCCGAGGCGGAGAAGAAGAGATCCGCGAGTGCTGCGGGGCCATCCAACCCGCCCCGGCTAAGTACCGCATGATCTACACCGATCCCTCCGGACAGCGCTACCGCTCTCAGCCTATGGTGGCGCCGCGCCGCCGGCACCCCCACGGAGGCCCCCATAGCAGCAGAGGCCGACGCAGCAGCAACAGATGGGACAGCGTGCTCCAAGCACCCCGTCCTACTCGTAATGCTGCAGGGAACCGTCCGCCGCCACCGGAGCCCCTTGCTTTGGTTGTGGCCGCCGGGACACTTCGTTAGGGATTGCCCCTATCGGCAGCGGGGCAATGCTCCTAACCAGCAGCGCGGGAACAACAACAGGGCCCCGGCGAAGACAGGGCGTGTGAACTACACGTCCACCGAGGAGATCCCGGACGACGCTCCCGTGATGGCTGGTATGTTTTCTGTTCGAGACCATCCTGCTCTCATATTATTTGATTCTGGAGCATCGCATAACTTCATCGGTAGCATGTTTGTGGAGAAGTTCGGGTTATGCCGTAGCACGATGAGATCATCGTACTTGATAAAGTTAGCTAGTGGACAGATCATCGCTAGAGATGAGGTTAGATGGGCACCGATCACCTTACGAGACTAAGGTATACCCCACGGATTGCATCGTTCTTCCTGGCGGTAATATTGATGTGATATTGGGCATGATGTGGATGAAATACCACAAGGCAGTGTTAGATATAGATGGTTCCACTGTCGGCTTGAATTCTCCACTCCATGGTCGAATGTCCTTCGACCGACTTATCCAAAGAATTGTACTCCCGTAGTACATCAAGCTATTGTCGAGGGTCCGACCGATATTCCAGCTTGTCCGTGAGTTTCCTGATGTGTTTCCTGAGGATCTTCCGGGAATGACTCGGACAGGGGATATTGAGTTCAAGATTGAGTTGCAGCCGAGCACGACTCCGATCTCAAAGAGACCCTACAAAATGGCACCCAAGGAATTGGCAGAATTGAAAGAGCAATTAAAGGAACTATTAGACAAAGGTTACATTAGACCTAGTTCCTCGCCTTGGGGCTGCCCGGCTCTATTTGTCAAGAAGAAGGACAAATCTTTGCGCTTGTGTGTGGATTACCGACCTCTCAATGCAGTCACTATCAAGAACAAGTATCCATTGCCTCGCATCGATATCTTGTTTGATCAATTGATGGGAGCCAAGGTATTCTCTAAGATCGATTTGCGCTCAGGTTATCACCAAATCAAGATCGGGGCCGAAGATGTGCCTAAGACCGCTTTCTCTACACGGTACGGCTCGTATGAGTATTTGGTGATGTCTTTTGGGTTAACAAATGCACCGGCACACTTCATGTACCTTATGAATTCGGTATTCATGCACGAGCTTGACAAGTTTGTGGTGGTCTTCATTGATGACATCCTGGTATACTCCAAATCCGAGGAAGAGCATGCCGAGCATCTTCGCATTGTTCTCCAAAGATTGCGAGACCACCAGCTTGTATGCTAAGTTCAGCAAATGTGAATTCCGGCTTAAGGAAGTTCCATTCTTGGGTCACATCATTTCGAGGAGGGCATATCCGTTGATCCAAGTAAAGTACAGGACGTACTTAATTGGGAAGCTTCGAAGTCGGTACCACGGATTCGCAGCTTCCTAGGTTTGGCTGGTTACTATCGGAGGTTCATTCCAAATTTCTCCAGAATTGCCAAACCTATGACCGAGCTCCTGAAGAAGGAAAATAAATTTGAGTGGAGTCGGGCTTGTCGTGAAGCCTTTGAGACTTTGAAGAAATTGTTGACGTCTACCCCGGTGCTTGCACAACCGGACCTTGAGAAGCCCTTTGATGTTTTCTCGTGACGCATCGTGCAAAGGGTTGGGTGGAGTTCTCATGCAGGAGGGTCGAGTTGTTGCTTATACCTCCCGGCAGCTCCGGAAGCACGAGCAGTAACTACCCTACTCATGATCTCGAGTTAGCGGCAGCTTGTACTCGCTCCGAAGGTGTGGAGACATTATCTGTTGGGCAATCTCGTTCGCATCTACACCGATCACAAGAGCTTGAAGTACATCTTCACTCGGGATGATCTGAATATGAGGCAACGCCGTTGGTTGGAATTGATTAAGGACTATGAGTTGGAAGTGCACTACCACCCTGGGAAAGCAAATGTCGTTGCAGATGCACTTAGCAGAAGGCACATTGCAACCTCCTTCGAGCCACTCGATCGACCAAGGATGGGCACTACATCCGAGGTTGTACCCCACGGGTCACTCTACAACTTGGCTTTGATACCCACCTTGCGAGAAGAAGTGGTGGAAGCGCAGAAAGCGGATACTTGCATTGCTCACCTCAGGAGGAGGATAAAAGAGGGAGATAAGCAAGTGGCATGCTTCCGCGAGGACGATGCGGGAGTCATTTGGTTCAAGAACCGCATTGTGGTGCCAAAAGTTCCCGACCTACGTAAGAAGATATTGGATGAGGCTCACCTAGCCAAGTATGCTATGCATCCCGGTAGCAATAAGATGTACCATGATCTTCGGACGAGATATTGGTGGACGAGGATGAAAAGAGAAATTGCTCACTACGTCGTTGAGTGTGACACTTGTCGTCGGGTCAAGGCCGATCAATTGAGGCCCGCCGGACCATTGCAGCCACTCAGTGTTCCAGCATGGAAGTGGGATGACATTAGCATGGATTTCATTGTTGGATTACCCGCCACGGTGCGGAAGTTTGATTCTATTTGGGTGATCGTCGATCGATTGACCAAAGTGGCACATTTCATACCCGTGAGCACACGCTACCGAACACCTAAGTATGCTCGGTTGTACATCGAGCGGATCTTGTGTTTGCACGGTGTACCAAGGACAATCATTTATGATCGAGGAACACAGCTTGTGGGACGTTTTTGGGAGCAACTTCAGGCCTCCCTAGGAATGAAATTGATCCGGAGCTCAGCTTACCACCCACGGACCGACGGGCAAACAGAGAGGGTAAATCGGATATTGGAAGACATGTTGAGAGCATATGTCCTAGATCACGACAAGAAATGGGATGAATGCTTACCCTTAGCAGAGTTTGCTTACAACAATAGTTACCAGGAAAGCATTAAGATGGCACCGTTTGAGGCTCTCTATGGTCGCCGATGCCGTACCCCACTCAGCTTGGTCCGAGTCCGGAGAGAGAACCATCTTTGGGCCGGAGCTTGTGCAACAAGTCGAGAAATGGGTACTGGAAATCCAAGCAAACCTCAAGGCAGCGAAATCGAGGCAAAAGATTTATGCGGATAAGAGGCGCCGACCACTTGAGTTCAAAGTGGGTGACCTTGTATACCTTCGAGTCTCGCAGACTAAGGGTGTACAAAGGTTTGGCGTGAGAGGCAAGCTCTCACCCCGTCACATAGGACCCTACCCCATTGTGGCCGGATGTGGTGCGGTTGCTTACAAGCTTGAGCTACCCGACACTCTTGCCGGCGTACATGACGTCTTCCATGTCTCGCAACTAAAGAAGTGTCTCAAAGCACCCGTTGATCGAGTGCTGGATGAAGTGGTACCATTGCAGTCCGATTTGTCATACCCTGAGCGACCAGTAAAGATTGTCGATACGAAGGAAAGAGTTACTCGACATGGCACTCGAAGTTTTTCAAGATCCGATGGAGTCACCACTCCGCAAGGGAGGCTACGTGGGAGTCCGAAGATTTTCTTCGCACCCACTACCCGAAATTTTCGCTCCAACCTAGAGGTACGTAACCCACCTCCTCCTTACTTGAGCTTAATCTCGGGACGAGATTTCTTTAACGGGGGAGGGCTGTGACACTCCGTGCCCTTATTTTGCGAGTTAGCATTTTTAAAACTAATTCCAGGACTGAATCAACCTACCCAATAAATTTCATTGACATGCAAGGTGTTTTGGGCAATGAATAAATTCAAAAACACTTTGGTTTGAACTACAACTCAAATTTCTACAACACAAGTATGGTCCACCAAAAATATATGTTGTAGGGCATGTCAAATGAAAAATCTAGGACAAAACCCCACTGGATTTCATCAAGATTTGATACCCCAAATAAATCAGACAAACTTAGCATTTAAGCCTTTTCTCTGAATTTTCAGAATTAATCTAGAAATGCTTTTTGAGTAAACTCAACGTGCCTGTCACTTTCTAGAGCTATACTTTTCAGAAAAATTCTTCCCTTTAATTTTTGAGCTCGAGAAGGCCATGCTTTTGATTTTTCGAAATCGGTTCAGACCACATTTGGAAATTGGAGGAAAAAGAAAAGATGCCAGGGGAATATACCCGCGGGCCCCGCCTGTCAGCGAGCCAGGGCCGCGCCCCGCGCTCGACCGGCGCCGTACGCCGGTGCCGCGTGGCGGCCGCCCTCCGGCTCGACCCCACCTGGTCGGAGGGACAAAGAGGAGGCTCCTCCCCGGTCGGAACCCCCCCCCTTCCCATTTCCTCTCTCTCCCGAGCTCTCCCCCACCCGCCATTGCCGCCGCCCCTGCGAGCTCGCCGCCCCGCCACCTCCGGCCGCCGCAGCGTGGGCCAAGCACGCCGCGGGAACCGCCTCACCCCCACCGTGCTCCACCACCCCAAACCCCCGACCATAACGATGTAAATCGACCCCAAATTCGAAGTTCCCCTCGAAGCTCATCCCCGGCAGCCATTGCCGTCACGGCCAAAATACTTGCCCTCCGGTGAGCTATTCGCCCCCATTCTTGAGCTAGTGCGTGTGCGCGGTGATGGGGCTCATGCTCAAACCCTAACCCTTCCGTTTTATTCCAAGGGATTGCCGGATTTTGGAGTTTTCTCGGAAGTGGAGCTCCGACCGCCGCCACCTCCACGCCGACGGCCGCCTCGGGTCGTGCTCATCCCCAACCAAAGCCGTGACGGTGAAGCTCATGCCCTAGTGGAGCTCCCCGGCCAAACCGTTTCCCCATCCACCCTCCTCCGCGACGAGCGCCCCGTCGGACATCCGCGCACCGCCGCCGCTCGCCGCGCCACCCCCTCCGGTGAGGCCCTCGCACGCCTGGCCCCACCACCAAGCTCCACGCACCGCGCCGCGTCCGGGGACCCCTCGCCTCGGGACTGCGAGCCCCGGCGCCGCTCCGACCACCGCGCCGCCGCCTCCCGACCGCGCGCCGGTGAGGCCACGAGGGCGGGCCACACGGCCCGAGATCCCGTGTGGCCATAGCCACACGCGGATCCCGAACCCCGTGGTCCGCGGTGTGGCACGGAGCGCGGATATTTTAATTTAAATCCTGGATGGCATTTTTGTAAATAGTTCCAAAATTCATTTAAACTTTGAAAATTCATATCTAGAGTTCTAGACCTCGAAAAATTGCAAACTAAATTTTGTTGGACTCCCTGAGACATGTACTATTTTATGGTGCATTTAGTTTGGCATAACTAGGAGCAATTTATTTAGGTTAAATTCTTTTTAAGGGACTTAAGTTAAATGCTTAGTTAATTATTTATTACCCCAATTTATGAAGCTTAATTTCATTATTATCTATAACATGTGCTTAAGGACCAGGAGCAATTTAATTGCTATTTTACCTAGTTTTTCTAGGGTTATTGAATTATTTTCTTGCACATATGATAATGAATTAAATGCTTCATGGGAGTTGATGAAGGAGATTAAATTAAATAATCACCTTAAATCTTTTCCACCTCGCTGGACACTAAGTTAATTTATAATCATGAATTAAATGTATTTGATGAAATTCACACGTATTCCATAAAATATTTAATATCATGTTTTCATTAAAATTTACACATCACCCTTGCATCATGTAGCTGCGGTGGTGAACGTGGTAACCGGCGAGGAGGAGCCCGAAGCTACTGCTGTTGTTGACCCAGCTACTCGGGGTCAAGCTCAAGGCAAGCCCCGGTGCACAACCTTTTAATTTAAGCATTTTAATTTCATCACTATGTCCGTAGGTTTGTAATGTGCATTAGGTCTACAGGAGTTGTGATGAAACCCTAGCATGCGATGAGGACCCCGTTATCCCGGTTCGATCACCCTACGCTAGATGCTTGCATAAATAGGTCGATGATCCGTCGAGTGGTACGGAGACCACTCGTAGATAGGACAATCACCTTGGACACGATGCTAAGTATTGAGAAGAGAATGGAAAATTGGAGGCCGGACGGGCAACTAGGTGGAAAGTGAAGGACTGAAAGAGTCTTCAAGGTGGTAGCCCTGTCTGTGCACACAAGGACCGCGTCGTGTCCGGCCCATGTGGATAAGTTTGAACGCATCTGCTTGCATGCTGGATTGATTGGGCCCAAGTAAACCGACGTACCGGTGGTTGCTGTATGTTAGAGAGATACCCTACTCCCTTGGTTACTTGGCAGGAATTTGGGAGGAGAGAAGGGAGCACTCTACTCACGGATGACGTCCGGGACGGCATCGCGTGGGGGACCCTTCTCGGGGAGCTAGGCCCGACTAACACTACGAGTGCCGGCTGGGAAAGGTTGTCTCATGCGGCTTCCGGGAAGCGCGTATGTGACGTGCGATCAGGTTGCTCCCGCAGGATGTAAATCGATTCGAATCGCTGCCCCCTCACAGAACGAGTACCACTTATCTCGTCCGCCGGAACGTAGTAAGAAGAGAAACATTGATGATGATGATTAATTTGCTGTATTGCTTAATTACTTGTTTGGAAACATGTAATGCAGTAGCTTAGTGTAAATTAAATTTATTCTTTCTTGCAACTTAATTAAACCGCTAAAAGTTGAAAGTAAGGAAATACTTGTAGGCCAGCTTAGTGCTTAATGTATCCTATCCCACCGGCCTTGGCATGTCTAGGAGTCGGTCGTAGATGGCCACTTTGACGGGTCGATCTTGCTGAGCTCTAGTTGCTCGAGCTTTGCTCTATGTGGTTTTCGGAGGACACCGTCGGGTATGATTTCGACGCCGGAGATGACGTCCGGCAGGACCGGACTCGGACGGCGGCCACTACACTTGGGAGTGGTGCGGTCCGGATGAGTAGAGGAGTTGATGTGCCGGTAAGATGTTCTAGGGCAAGAACATCTGTCTCTGCCGGATGCCCGTGATGTATCGCCGAGAGAGCGATTGTATCTTTATGCTTCCGCTATTTAGTTAATTTCCAAACTTATTAGCTTCGATGCTTATGAGACTCGATGTACATTTGTACTTGGGATGAATGTAAGACTTGTACTTATATTCATTGTATTCATGCTTATGTTTGTATGTTGTAATATCGGGTATCACGGCGCGTGATGCCACCCATGATGATCCTGGAGACGGAAACGCCTCTTCGTGAGGCGGGTCTGTCACATACCTTCACACTCTCTATCCCATAGAGATATCATTAGCACTTTCGGGCGCTGCCCATATTTTTTATCGTTGGTGAATACTTATTGATGGTCCACCCGTTTAACTACAAGCCGAGCTTCAACTTAGACCGACTAAACCAGCATAGAGGAAAACCGATGTACCTATTTTATATAACAATCCCTGGTCAAAGAGAGAACAATATCCAATTCAAAACATTTCTAAGCGTTAATGGATTTCTTGGTCGTTCAAACAGATGAAGTAATGATACTAAGATTATTATGATTCGGACTGCAATATTTTCTATAATTGTCAAAGAGAACAAGAAGCGATCGAGGAAATAAGCACGGAAGAAGGGAAAAAACTATGAGGCGGAGGGGTGTTTGACAAAGAACACTAGAACCTACCACCTTATTGCTTGAACCCAATGTAACAAAAATGGTCAAGCCTTCCTCTCTCGAACCTTCCACTCTGACCATGACAAAGGCCACATGAAACCATGTTTGCATAACCTCCCAATAGGCAGCTTAACCTTGTGGCTATTGCCATGCAAGCCACTGACCTCATACAACTCCTTTAAACCTAACCTTTAGAAGACCAATTATTGATGGCAAGCTAACCAAATGAAACATTATGGTGTCGACTAGTAGGATGTGCTCTTTTCCTCACTCACACAGGGAAACTAGAAGTGGTAAATTATGTGTTGTCTTCTCTACCTATCTTCTACATGCATTCTGAATATACCAGCAACAGTTATCAATCAAGTAGATAAATATAGGAGACATCTCCTATAGAGAGGTACAGATATAAATGCCAAGAAACCCCCTTTGGCTGCTTCACATTTAGGGCGTGTTTGGTATGCCTCTGCTCCACAAGAGAGTAGCTCTGCTCCCAAACTCTGCTCCGGAGCCGCTCTGTGGTGGAGCTAAAGCTATCTGTGAAGGTATTTGGCTAGATCACATGGAGGTGCTCTAGAAAATAGAGTTTTGATGGTGATTTGACCATTATGTCCTGTGTTATCATAAAATTTAACAATTAATTGCTATTGTGTTATTTGCTACTAACGAATCACGAGGCAACAAAAAAAACCTAGAGAAATAGCTTATCGTTGCAGATCGAAGAGGTAGAGCAGGAGCTGCGTCCGGGGAGACCGTCGATGGGAACACGGGCACTGTGTCGTTGGGTGAGGCGGGCCTGGAGCTGCTTTGGCTTGGGGCGCGTGTGGCTGGCGTCACCGTGGGGGAGATTGTTGCGCGCTCACGGGAGGGACGCAGCTTGAGGGAGGCGTGCGGTGGGGACGTGGCTCGGGGGCGCTGCAGGCGGAGGCGTGGGGGAGGCGCGCGCGAGAAGGACGAGGCTTGGGCGAGGCGTGTGATTGGGAGGTAGCCTGGGGGTGCGGCAGGCGGAGGCGGGAGGGACGCGGCCGGGGCAGCAGGTCGGCCGGCGGCAGCGACCTAGTATTTCAACGGAGACACGCGCACAGGCGAGCTCTCTTCTACGTACGAGCGATGAGGGATGAACGGAATAGAGCGAACATGTATCTGTGTAATGAGTGGCAATTGTAGGTAATTTCACCCCAACTCCGCGCCCAGGTTATTTTGCCTATTCCGGGAGCAGCAAAAGATGTGCTCCACGAAAATGAACTACAGCTCCTTCAACTCCTTGGAGTTGGGCTGCTCTCAAGAGTTTGGGAGTTGGGGTGTTTGGCCTGGCTAGGGGTAGCTCCAGATAGGAGTTTTGCTCCGGAGCCATGCCAAACACGTCCTTACTAACTCGGCCCAAATTAAAAGGTGGATTAGGAGTTAAGAACCTCAGAATCAAAATCCAGCTCTCCTCATGAAAAATGTATACAAGTTCTATAACAAAGAGGAATTGTCATGGGTCAGTTACTCTGGAGCAACTACTACCAGAATGGAAAATTGTCTGGGCAATAGAAGGAAGGCTCCTTTTGGTTGAGAGACATCCTCAAACTGAATGATCTTTACAAGGGCATCGCTGTAGTGACTATAGGATATGGATCAACTATCTCATTTTGGGAGGATGCCCGGGTCCAGTGCCTTTACAGTTCACTTATCCTCATTTGACATCCTTCAAAAGAAGTATAACAATAACCCTGGTAGATGTCCTGGTAAAACCTTTGTTCACTCAATTTTCACTTGCCTTTATCGGTGCAAGCATATGAAAAATATCAGAAGCTCGAGGTCCTTTTACAGCAGCGGGACATTCAAACATCAAATGATATCTGGAAACATATGGGTCAGACAGGGAAATACTCATGTTCGACATTATGTAAGCACCTCTCTAGCCATACACCTACACATCTAACTTTTAGGTTGCTATGAAGATCCTCTTGTCAACAAAAACATAAAGTGTTTTTTTCTGGTTATTACTACATAATAGATTAAACACAAGAGGGTTGTTGCAAAGAAAGAATATGTTCCTATACTCCTAGACTTGTGATCTGTGCATCCTATAGAAGAATGAAACCTTGAGGCACTTATTTATTAAGTGTAATTTTGCAAGAAGCTGATGGCAGTCAATTGGCTTTAACATGCCTAATAATTTGCAGATCCTCCAAGTTGTGAAAAAGGTTGAAAAGGAGGCTAGTTGTGCCTTGTTATATGGACATCATCATTATAATGTGTTGGAGTATTTGGATCACTCAACATCAACTGGATTTTCAATAATGTGGATCCCACTGTTGCAAATTGCAGAGACTACTTCTTCAAAGAGCTCGGGTTGGTTGCCCAACATCAAGCAAAGGCAAAGCATACAAGCCAGCTCAAGCAATGGATTACACAATGGGCATAGTTTTAGTTTTGTTTGTTTCTTTTCTGTTTGTTCTATTTTCATGTTTTTACAGGCATTTTATTGCTTTTTAATAAAATTCTGGAGGGGCATGGCCCTCTAGTTAATTAATAAAAAACATTATGGTGTCGAAATTGGATAGTATCGATGGAACTTACATGGTAACAGAATATTTTTTGTTCATGCAATGTATAACATCATGTTGCTCCAACATACTAAATCCCATTGATGGAACATACGAAAGATTAAACTATCTCTCAAAATCAAAATTTTCCTTGGTACCTTGCCAAGGGTGCGATCCTCATCAAAGATAACCTAACAAAAAAAGGTGGAAAGGAAGCAAAAAAATGTAATTATAATTAAATTAAATAACATTCGTTTCTTGAGTGTCTTATAGCTAAGAATGTTTGGCGCATTATCAATAATATTGTCACAGGAAGGATTGGCTTAGCTCCAGTGAGAGTAAAACAAAAATTAAATAAATATCTAGTTATAGTTGGTGTGGCTGCCATGTTTTGGTCCATACGGCTCTGCTGAAATGATGTTGTTTTTAACAAAAAAATCGGTTATCTTCTTTATGCAGATTATCTTCATATTCTATTTAGTCTTGGAGACTTTTACAAACGAAAGAGTAGAGGGACGACATCACTTCAGCTTGTCATATGATGGACGTGGAGCTTCTTCGGTAAGAATGGATGGCTGTTACAGCATTATAACATAGGTTGTGCTTCTAATCATAGTTTTTTTTTTGGCAACAATTTTAAAGTCTGTTTAGCCGCTAGCATGAGGGTTGGTCGATTCTGCAATAAGGGTATATACTATTGGCTACATGCAAACTTGTAAAAGACTGAAACTATTTTTTTATTATCTAAAAAAATGCAAGCCACGGACCCACATGGTCTTGACCAAGGACTAGGTCTAAAAAAGCGTACTTGTCTAGTTTTGTGAGGTGGTTTTGGCGCCGTGGCAGTTATGATGAGCCTAAAACCACTTCTTAAGCGCCGGCGAGGAGGCGACGACGTTCGTGGAGGGTAGTGAGGTCACCATGCACACTAGTGAACATGACAACCCACCATTCCGCAATCCATCTTTATCTCGATGACGCCCTTCACCTCCGTGTTTGATCCACATCCACGTGGGACCCCATCGGTCTCCACACCCTCCATTGCCATAGCTTGTCGACACCTGGTAAGTGTGTCTAGTTTAGCTGCCATGGTGGAAAAAATCACCTCCCAAAATCGGTCTAAGGGGCTAAAGTGAATGGTATTGTATACTAAAACAAACGGTTTTATGGTTAGGGGTTATCTAGACTTTGGTTATACTTGGAGGAAGTAAAGTGGGCTTTATCCTTAGTTATTTATAGTTTCAAATCCAGTTTAGCCCAGATGATTCAATTCTTTGGGGTGGAACCAACCCATCTAGGCAAATCCTATATTTGACATAAGTGTTGTATTTATGACTAATTATTATTTACGTGGTGGATGATGCTCTTGTGAACGACGAGGTAAATGATGAGTGGAAAAAGGAGAAAATCCTTTAGCTGGATACAGATATGGGATGGATGTAGACAAGTGGGCCAAGGCAGTGGATTGTGAATCCACCATGCGCGGGTTCAATTCCAATCGTTCTCCAATCGCATTATTAGAACATAATTTTCCATATTCCTAGTTAGGACGAAGAATAAACCTATCACTTTTATTTTTTTTTACTTTTCGTACTTCTTCTTCCAAGCACAGGATAACCCCAAGGGGTTGTGGGTTTTTTCTATCAATGTGGGCTTTCCCTTCACTGCCCTCATGGAGGTGGTCCACAGAGTTCATAACTACCCCTTTTACTACGGGACATTTACCTAGCCAGCACTTAAATCCAGCTCTATCCAAAATTTTTTGGTTCATCCCAACATTACCCACTTGCCCAATGGTTGCTAAGCAGTTTTGACCAAACACGGATCTCCCTATATGGTAATCTTAAAGTGGACAATTTACCCTCTTTTACAACTAGTGATTTCGTGAATCTCAAGATGATCAGTCGAGTATTTTAAAGGTAAATTATTTATTTATAGGTAAATATTCCTTGTTTCAAGAAATATAATTTAATTGAACATGGAATATGTATATACCATCCCCTTGTGCGCCAATTTAATCAATGCAATACATAATCTGTGAAAATGAGCCATAATCTGAACCACGTGCCGACTTACTGCTTACAACCATCGTACGTAAAAACAGAACGAATCGAACTGCATATAAAAATAAAGTAACTCGAACCCAATTGCAGAACAAAATAAGAAGAGAAACTTCATCGTCAGGGTCAAACCGGCGGGCAGGGAATAAGTGATCGTGCATGATGAGGGAAATCACAAGAATGGGCTGGCTGGTGATGATGAAGTGATGAGGAACGATGGATGGATGGGCTAGTTGAACCTGTTGCAGACCTTGCGGATTTCTCCCTGCGTGCCGGTGAGCACACTGACCTCGCTGAGCTTCACGAGCACCTTCGCGAAAAGCGACTGAAACATGCCGTTGTTGCTCGCGAGCTGGTCGACGATCCCGCGCGTGGAGCCGTCGCGGTACAGGTTCTGGTCGACGAGGAGCACGCCACGGCCGCGCTGCAAGTTCCTGTAGTAGCTGTTGTCCACCTTTAGAGCGCTCCACTGGTCGTCGAGGTACACGGCGTTGCCGTTCGACGAGGTCACGTTGGGCACACGTATTTCTTGTACACCGAGGCGAGGGATGGATCCATGGCCGGGTCCGTCGCGCCGACCTTACCGCCGTACCCGTACAGACGGCTGTTCTTGATGGAGCTGCAGCGGGTGGCACCCACCGTGTGTGCGCCCAGCAACAGCACCGTTTCCGTCGCGGTCATGCCAAGGTTAGCGTAGTACGCGATCGCCTGCGCCGCCGTGTACTCGGAGCCCGGGAGCTTGACGTCGGAGGCCCGCGATTGCCGGCGATCCGGCTCGCCTGCGCGAGAAAGCATCGGGTCTCGCGCACCCCCCCCGGGCCAGCAGCCGCTGTTTTCCGGCCGTGTTTTCCACGTTGTGCTGCCACGCGGTGTTTTCCGAGGTGATTTTTTTACGGAGCGCGATCCACGGACGCGGATATTCGAAACGAGTGTAACAGAATAAATGTGCGTGTAGGTGTACTATTCTGAAACAGATTGTTCACCCAGAACACAAGGTGTAATATTGAATTGTTTTTGGAACAAAAATAAAAAAGTTCCAGAACAAATACAAATAGTTTTATAGTTTTTTTCAGAACAAACTGTTTTATTTGTTCTGGAACAGGCCTGTATTGTTCCAGAACAATTCAGAGCACAGAAAACAAACTATGAAGAAAACTTGTTTGTTCCATTATATTGTTCCAGATGTTGTTCTAGAATAATTTATTTTGTTCTGGAACACAAGGTGAATTGTTTCTGAAATAAAAAAATAAAAAAGTTCTAGAACAAATACGAATAGTTTAATAGGTTATTCCAGAACAAACTGTTATTTTGTTCTAGAAGAGGCATGTATTGTTCTAGAACAATTTGGAGCACATGAAAAAAATTAGGAAGAAAACATGTTAACAGGTGATTTCTAGAACAAATTTATTTTGTTCTGGAATACAAGGTGAATTGTTTCTGGAACAATTTTTTTAAAAAAGTTCCAGAACAAATATGAATAGTTTAATAGTTTGTTCCAAAACAAATTGTTATTTTTGTTCCAGAACAAATTGTTATTTTTGTTCTGGAACAGGCATGTATTGTTCCAGATCAATTTGGAGCATAGGGAAAAAACCTAGAAAGAAAACATGTTTGTTCTATTGTATTGTGCGGAACAAGTGGTGTTCTAGAACAAATTTATTTTGTTCTGAAACACAGGCTGAATTGTTTCTGGAACGAATTTTTTTAAAAAAGGTTCGAGAACAAATAAAAATAGTTTAATAGGCTGTTTCAGAACAAACTGGAACATGCATGTATTGTTCCGGAACAACTCAGAGCACCGAAAAAAAACTAGGAAGAAAATCTATTTGTTCCAGTATATTGTTCCAGTATGTTGTTCCAGATGATGTTCTAGAATAAATTTATTTTATTCTGGAACACAAGGTAAATTGTTCAAAACTAACGTGTCATTCGATCTGTCGTGTATTTTTAGAATCTTTTCATGTGCAAGTGTGTCAAGGAAAAAATTGATTAATACGTTTGCTGTGAGTGACCAAGCAAGAACTACTCCCTAGCCGGGCCAATGACAGCACGACAACACCCCATACCACCAGCAGCAAGGCTGCAATGTACGGACTACCCAGCCGTGGAGTAGTAGGAGGCCTGGGTCTACGGAAGGTGCGCGAGGCGCGTCTAAGCCTGTGTGGGAGCAGGATTTGGATGTGGGAGCAGGACACGACGCCGGGGCACCTGCGCTCCAGTTCTGTCTTGATGGCGGCAATGAGGTCGTAGCCCTTCACGCTCAGGTTCGGTGGCGCAGTCTTCTCTGTGCCGGGACCGTCGATCAGCAGGCCGCCATCACAACCCTGCAGGCAGTCAACAGTGTCAATTGAGATTTCAATCCATGTCCATGGAAGGTACATTAATTGAGTGCCAAGCTGGTACGTACATTGACGGCGCACTCGTGGAATTGCATCCGGAGGAGGTAGGCAACGATGGGCGCCTCGCGCGCGAAACGAGCCTTCACAATGCTCTGCACGACAGCCTTCATGCACGTCGCTGGAGTTGCACTTGCCCTTGTAGAACCCGTACTGCAGCTGCGCACTACCACCGGTGGCTAGCGCCAGGACCGCTAACGCCACCATCAGCCCCGCGACTTCCATATACCTTGCAGAGGCCATTGATCCCCCTTGGTTTGAAAGCTGCTTCTTGTTAGCTAGCTACCTTAGTGTGAGACCCGTGGGTGAGAAGGAAATAGGTGACTGGTCGATGAGGCGATGACATAATCATCTAGAATACGCAGGAGAGCTGCGTATCATTGTATTAAGAAGAAGGGAGGTCGACGACCTTACACGACGCGTGCCGCTTTTTGTCAGCCGCCGGTAGTGTTACAAGATTTTCAATACAACGATCACTACCGAGTAAGAAGAAATGGAGGGGCCTACTCTCGCGGGATTAGACTACCTAAGTTTGCTGCTCCAGCAGCTACCCATTGACTTCCCCACTACAGTTGGTACGTGGAAATGCTCCAAGTATTTCCCATCTGCCAAAATTCGGTTGCGCTGTGTACGTACCGATCTCACCACCTCAGCGTACTGCTATGGGTCCACACAGGAAATTGGGGATCCACGTGGGATATAAATCTCCGTCGATCATTAAATACCTGGAACCCCTGACTGGGGATCTATTCACGGCCCGGTACGCTGATTGTATATTCAATGAAGATCATTTTCCGGCATTAGGGGAGATTTGAAGTACCACACAGAATGCCAGGAAATTGATTGGGATGCAAAGAGTATCCAAAATGCAGATCCACGTACCCAAGAGACTGAACTCCAAGTTCAGAAGATAATTGATTTGCAATATATTGCAAACAATCTGCCAGATGCATTTACTGACTAGAAAGGTGTCACAAAATCCTTGAACCTAGCTAGGAATGCGTCGGAAAGAGTGGAGGTACCAAATAAAACCATTCAACTCTCATCTCAAGAAAAGAGAGGGAGAAGTACGGCCACCAAGCAGGTTGATGCTTCTAGTAAGCGACCAAGGAAAGAGAGGAATTCTAAGAAGGACAATGTGCCTAACAAATGTCAGAAGACAAAATCCTCCACAATTGTAAATGTAAATCAACCTATGATTGACAGACACCATGAGGGTAGTATACACCCAGTGGTCCATATGGATCCACAACCCAGCTCAAATGTGCACACTATTTCTGAAGCTGGGACATCGGAAGACCCCGACGTACTCATATTGGAAAATCATGAGGAGTCACATGGGGTACAAGAAATTTCCGTTCATTATGAGAACACTGGAGAATCATATGATCGTGCTGATAACGTGTTTGGAATGTAATGACAATGATGTAATGGTGAACAGTACTTTTTATTATTGAGATAGGGTTACACTTATAGGGGAAAGGCGCCTCCTCAAAGGGGTGCCTCTGTGGGGACGCGTCCGTCGCCTCTACAACAGTGAGGAAGGTACACGACCTTTGGAGAAAAGGCGTGTGCCTTGTTGCTACAGTGATCAACGGATCACTTTATCTTCTAACAGTCTTGCCTCATCCTTGATTCGGGCTGCTAGGCGTTGGGCAGAGGTAGCGTCTCCCCGGAAGACTCTGTCGTTCCGCGTCTTCCAGAGGTTCCAGACCACCAGGAGTAGGAGGGAGTCAAGTCCTTTTCGTGGCGTCTTAGACAGCCCCGCGAGCATGAGGTGCCAAGCGTCAAGCAAGGGTTTCTCTGCCGTTTGTAGTCTGTTTGGAAGTCTTACCCAAGCGAGGCACTCCCACCAGACTTCCTTGGCCACGGGGCAGAACAGCAGGAGGTGCTTTATTGTTTCCTGCGCTTGATCGCACATGGTGCAGGTGTCATTCTCTTGAAGGCCGTGCCTCTTCCGCCGTTGGGCTGTCCAGATTCGTCGGTGTAAGGCAGTGTACATGAACAACTTTACTCTTGGCGGTGCCCAGGTGCTCCAGAGTAGGTCTGTGCCGGCGAGGCGAGTGGCGCCGCAGAAGTACATGTTGTAGGCTGATTTCGCCGTGTACTGACCTGAGTTTGTCCAGCGTCAGCGAACGTTGTCGGGTGTGCCTTCCTGGAGACTAATTGTTTGCAATCAGAGGCCAGAGCTGGAGGTATTGCTGGAACGCCATGACAGTCAGCGGCTTGCTCAGATCACTTATCCATTGCTTGTTGACTAAGGCGTCATGAACTGTTCTGTTCTTTGCAGCTCTGGTGCTGACGCACTTCCGCAGGTCCGGTGCAAGCGTTAGGATCGAGGCTTCGTCGATCCAGCGATCCTGCCAAAATAGAGTTGACATCCCGTCGCCCACTGTGATTTGGATTGAGGCGTCGAACATGGCTTGCGCCTCAGCCTCCACTTCTAAAGGTAAAGCGGTCCATGGGCGAGACGGGTCAGTGCGTTTCAGCCATAACCATCGCAGGTGCAGGGCAAGGCCCGCCGTGAGGAGGTCCATGATTCCCAAGCCACCAAGGCTGCGGGGTCGAGCTAGTGTTTTCTAGGCTATAGTGCGTTGTCCCCCATGCGCAGCCATATCCCCTGCCCAGAAGAATCCGCGATAGCATTTTTCAATTGCCGTAATGGCCCACTGCGGTAGCTTGATCGAGATTAGGGGTAAATGGGAATAGCCTTCATTGTCGATTTGACCAGGGCCAGCCTGCCTGATTTGTGTAATAGTCCAGCTTTCCAAGTCGGGATTCGCCCACGAACCTTGTCCACGACTGGCTCTAGGTGTTCTTTGCGCAATCTTCCGGTCGAAAGAGGCATTCCCAGGTAAGTGATGGGAAAATCAGATACTTGGCAGGGCAGATATTGTGTTACCCGGGCTATGTCTTGATCCGTGCAACATATTGGGACGACTGTGCATTTCTGTATGTTTGTACGCAGGCCGGATGCCTCTCAGAACAGCTGCAGGATGGAGGAAATCGTGGCCAGGTCCTGGTGTGAAGGCGCCACGAAAAGCATGGCGTCATCTACGTAGAGCGAGCAACGGTGTATGATTCCGCTGTGACCGACTGGCTATAGCATGTTTCTGGTCGAGGCGTGCACCAGCAGGTAGTGGAAGACGTTCATGACCATGGAGATGGAGGTCACGAACGACTATGTGCCCTGCCTCCTATTCCTGTTTTTTTTTTTTCAGTCAAGAAAGAAAAAGACTTGTCTACCTATGCTGTAGCTGTCTTGAATGCAATTAGTATATGGATCACGAAAACCTTCTTTTGTTTTCGTGGAATTGACTTTCCATTTGCAACGAATTCAGAATTCCAGTTCTGGCTAGCTGCCTTCTGTTAATTGACCAATGTGACACCCCTACCTCGCGAAGCGAGAGGGATTGTCGAACAGGATCGTATCGGAAGACATTCGACGAAGCGAACGTACATTGCACATATATTAGGGCTACATTCACCATTTATATTACATAGGGAAATGCTTGAGTAGCAATTTTCATACTTAATCTCTTAATTATTACAAGCCATTGTTCAAATTTCAGATTACAATACATAAGTGAAACGTTGTTTTACAATACTTAATAAACATCTTTGCGGAAGCGTAAACATCTCGACGATACATATATATAGCTTAGCTAGGAGGACCACACCAGCTCATACGGCGTGGTCTCACTCTTGAGTCGGTGAAGCGGGAACCCACTCCACGGTCCACTCCTGAGGTTCCTCACCTTGACACACATGCTTCTTGCAGCAATCACAATAATCGGGCTGCGGGAATCCTAAAAAATGATTTCAACACAAACCCTGAGTATCTAATATACTCCGCAAGGCTTACCCGTCAAAATTGGTTCTAAGATCCGACCCTAACATGCAGGGGGCTTGACCTGGCTTGCGGAAACTTAAAAAACATCACTTATAGATTTTGTCTAACTCATATTTTAGCCAAGTTAAGAGGGTAGAAACATAATCATATATTTAGTGAGCAAGATTAACAAGCATGGTTGCAATACATGAATTTAATATTCAAAAACAGCAAGCTTAATCATCATATTCTCTTGTTACTACGATGCAATCTGCTCGAGACAAGTGGTACTCATCACCGCGAGGGACGGCGATATATATCGATTTACACCCTGCAGGGGAAACCCAAATACACGACATACGCATCATTTAAGAACACGTATGGCCACCTTTTACAAGATTATCATAGTTATGAGCCGGGTCCGCCCTCCGAGTGTGCATTCCACATGTAACCACAGTAGCGTCGGGTCCAAGGGTAATAACACACCCTCCATCTGCTCACAAACTCGTGCGTCCACCGTGACCAACACTTTGCACAAAGGGTGGAGAGACCGTCCAACGCTACGACTCTCAAGTTACATCAGTTTACCAACTCCCATACGAAGGTATGCATTTGATACATAACTCAATACTTGCTCGCGGAGTCACAACGAAAGGTCCTTGACCGACACGTACGGGGCTATGGCGCACAAGGGCCAACCTTATCACGGCATCCTACACATGCAGATGCATGGGTTGATGGACTAGTAAAGAAAGTGTTTGGAGGAAATAACCGTGGTTCTGGGTCATCTGCTCACGGAAGTCACCGATAAATAACTGTAAAAAAATAAAAAAGTTACGTAGTACAAGTTTTATATTATAAAATTAATTAGCAAAAAAAGCGTGAACATGCCATAAATATCTGTAAAAGGGGCTACAAATTAAATGCGCTAAATGACAGTCGTTTATACGCATTAAGCAAGCTGGAACAAGAAATTGGCCAGCGGATCTGTGGTAGTGAAGGCCAGCGTCTTGGACGAAATGAGATGCGCGGAATAAGAAATTGGCCAGACCTTCCGTGAGGCTGAAGATTCTCGAGAGCGTGAAGTTAGAGCCAGAGAGCCCGTGGGCATCACGGGAAGGGAGCAAACACCCTCTCGGGATGCACTCTACCCTAATCTGTCATAGGCTGGCTGACGCTCTCTCCAAGATTCTAATTGACCCGTTTGGGCTGTCATTAATTTCCAGCCTCAGTTACAGTTCCATCTCATGAGAGAGAGAGAGAGAGAGAGAGAGAGAATGGCATTTGAATAAACTTTGATATATATATATATATTGTGAACCGGCCCTACAAATTGTGCTAGTCTGGTTTGCTTCCATTTTTCAGTTAAGAAGAGTATGCTCTGGAAAAATATGTAGTGCGTGTATGATTACACCATGGAAGGTTTATTTTTGTACCAGCCACGCGTACAAAAGAATAAGAAAAAGACACACGAAAAAAGGCTAATATTTCGTGTACTCCTACCTTAAAATGTAAATCTTTACTCAAATTAACTATGGTAAAACCATATGCAATCACTGACACGACGCAAAAGAATGGATGTGCTGATGCTCATACACGGTACGGTCTGAATCGTCGGTTGATCTATCTGTCGCCATCTGTGTTGTATTCTCTTCTTTTCTTTCTTTGGATCAGCTGCCAATCCCTGTATATCTAGATAAGCTAGTAGTAGTAACTTGTTCTGTATATATTGTAACAGAATCGTTGAATCAGTTGGTCCTCCGGCAGTTCTTCCTGATCTCGCCGTTGGTGCCAGTCTTGACATCAAGCGCGGCAAGCTTGTTGAGCGCGTAGCTGAACATTGAGGGGAAGAAATCGGTGGTACTGAGGAAATTGACCATCCAAGCCGTGGAGCTGTGGTCTCCGAGTTGCTGATCGACGTGGAGAACACCTCGACGGTTTATGATCTGTGTGTAGTAGCTCTTGTCAACGATGAGGATGCTGGATGGGTCGTCGAGGAAGACGATGTTGTCGAAGGTCGGATTCTTGGGGCAAGCGAATGTCGTCAGGATCCACACGTATGTAGGATCCATGGAAGGGTCCGGCAAACCTGTTCCATTGAAGTTATATAGCCGGTCTTGGATCAACGAGCAGTGCGTCACCCCTACAGTGTGCGCTCCTGCATGAAATAGAACGTACCGATTAAGTCATTCATATATATGTATGATGTATCCTTAGAACGGTGGTATATATATGTAACTAGGAAATAAGCTCGAAATATCAAACCATGGGCGCTATCAGTATGTTCAACTAAGTCAGAGATCTCGATCAGAAGATCGAACTAATTTTTATAAAGAAACTTGATAAGTAGTTGGTAAGGTGCTAGATGATCATGGGGAACTGACGATGAAGAGTGCATCGAGAATCAGTACAGAAAGGAAACATAGACACATATATAATACTGATGATGAGCTTGATGTGGTACTAGTATAACGTTAGGCCTGCAACTAAATTAATTTTTAACGCAAATCAAAATATACTAAACTGCTTTTTTATCAACCAGCACAGATTTACGAGACATTCCATGTGTGATGCCCATCGGGTCGCTGTGCTTAGCTGAGTTGTAGGTCAAAAGAGGCTAATTTAGTAAAGCCACAATCTTGAAGTAGTCGAAGAGGACACATGGGTAACATCTTCAAGAGCTTATTAGCTAAGACTGACTACTGGTAGTACAACCAGTTCTGGTGAATAGCTATTTTCTTAATAAGTGACATGATATAAGAAATAGTGGCACAGCTAGCGTAGTCGGTGGCGTACCCATGAGGATGGCCATGTCGAAGCTGTTGAAACCCTTCTTGGAGAACATGTCGATGGCTGTGGGGATGTCGACGTGGGGGCCGGAAGTGCGCTCGCCATCCCCGCCTGGGATACCGTCCCGTCCCTTCTTCCCAACTGCACCTGGTACTTCGGGCCTCCAGCCTAGAATTGTTGAACATGATGACATAAATTTAGAAGTAGATTAAAACACAGCTGTCACTGCCTAGTAGTGCAAGAAATAAACAAAAAAATCAAGCAAAGTGAAAGAAAACATGGAAATGCTATTATGGGTCGGGAAAAGTGGACAATCGACTTCGACTTTATATGCTTTCGCTCATCACTTTTGACATACTGTCAAGTTGCATAAATGTAGTATAGTCGCATGCTCTTACCATGCCAACGGAGTCCCTTGTTGCAGCGACGATGATGTCGGCGCAGGAGACGACGCCCGGGCATTGTTGCTCGAGTTCCCTTTTAATGTCGTCGATGAGGTCGTAGCCGAAGAGGCCGTTGTTCTGTATCGCCGTTTTCTCCGCGTTGGGCCCGTCGAGAAGGAGGGACGCATCACAGCCCTTAATTTTTCAATCAAAGAACCAATTAAATCAGATCAAGCCAAACGATGATGCGATTGAAGCAATCAGAAGCTAGCGCTGGTGCGTACGGCGACGAAGCAGTCGTGGAACAGCATGTGGAGGAGGCCGGCGACTATCCTCCTGTCCCAGGCCATGCGGGCCTGGACGGCGTCGTGGATGATGGTCTCCACGCTGGCGTTGCCGCACTTCCCGGCGTAGAAGTTGTTCGCCAGCTGGCCACGGCAGGTCACGGCCGACGCCAGAAAAACGACGGCGACGGCGAGCAGCGCGGCGGCGTGGCGGCCCGGCTGCATCTCGCTCTCCAGCCGATCTGCTAGCTAGGGAGCTCTTTGTACGCGGTGGCGCTGCGAATCTACCACCAGAGAGCTTGAATCGTAGAAAGGAGAAGTGTGTCTTTGGCCTCTACTAAAGCACAAGGAATGTGCTGCATAGAACAGAGCAGAAGGGAGATGGGCGTGTCTCTCTCTCCCTCGTCTTTTTTCTCCCTCTCACTAAGTGACCGATGAAGTGTCGTCAAGAACGGGGAAGAGGGGGCATGGACATATGGAGCTTGGAGCCGCACGCAGAATGGTGTGGGCTATATAGGTCAAAGAAACTAGCTAGGGGACAATGGCAGAGAAGAAGAAGCTGGCTGCATAGAGATCGCGGACCGGGGGCGCAGCTAGCACAGCACAGCGCAGTCAGTGAGATTTCGTGGAGAGGCGTGCGGCGTCGTTCGGATCCTGTGCGGCTGGCAGTACACTAGGGTTCTGTGCGCCCCGCACTTGCGTAGCCGTGCCGCCACACGTGCCCGCTGCTAGCCGGCCGGTGCTCAGGCAACTCAGCTATCCTGCTGGTGGCCAGAGAAAGTAACACTCTCTGTGTGCGACATATATGTTGCCCTAAATCCAAGCTCTTTGACTCTGTTGTACATTATTTCTGACTTTTCTCTATTGTTGTTACTGCTGGCATTTACGCATACATATTCCGGTTTGACGTTCTAGTCCCTTGCATTTTCTATTGGGATGAATGTGCATGGCGAAATGACAATGTACGTTTCCCACGCGTATTTTTGGGCCCATGTAACTCAAAACTAATAATGGTGGAGAAGAAAAGGATTATGCAGTTTTGTTAAATGTTTTGCAAGAGAAAAGGCGGATGTGTTCTACGTTCTTCATTACTCTTTTCATGCAGCATTCTCTTGGAAATGTAGTACATTCTTGCTTAATGTTCATATACGGTAGGTAGGCTGTGAAGAATAAACATTACGAGACATAAGGGTTTTAAACGCTCAGTGAGTGTACTCGTTATACATTGCGCCAGACATACATTTTACATAAGCGTGAAGCTAGCTATATATATCATTGCTGCTCTTTGATCGCTGGAGTGGTACTAGCTCTGCAAGAAATAATTTAATAACAATGCCGTCGAATAATATTCACCAAACTTACACATATATACTTCGGTTGATGCTCTTACGTTGACCAATTTTCTTTTCTGTTTCACTGATGCTCTTTCTTCCTGTGGTGCACTTTTCACAAACTCAATTCTATGAACAAATATTCAATCTCCTCTAATCATTGGACCCATGTATATATGCATAAGATCCGCAAATGGAGGAATGATAGTTGATCATGTCATGCTGCATATGCATAGCCAGATCATATGAGCAAGATAAAGGCACATGCAGCAGGCCAAGCCAATTAGGGTTCATACCAAGTGCAAGCAATGCTCAGCTACGTATGTTTTGATATTCATTGTATAATTACTGGGTTCTTTTTGTAGATCAAATCCCATTAACTATTCGGGGTGAATAAAAAAATCTATGGAGTCAACAAATAGCTACATATGGATTCCACATTCATCGAAGAGTGGGGTACACCCCTCGTTGCTCGCTGCAGTAAACACGAAACATGTGGTCATCAAAGTTGAGCATGTGCTCGGATTCGAGACACGGACCCATCGGATGCCTTGGCTGGCACTCCCCATACATGGATACAACTGATTTGTGGATGACTTGTGAGTTTCTGACTCCTTTTCGTTCTGCGAGGTCACGATTCCTGCCTTGGTTACCACGAGAGTTTTGGCCAGTGACGATAGAATCCTCTCCTGGAGCTGATGCAGCACTGTAAACCGTGTTGTTTTCTGACTACACAATATTTCAGAAAGGTTCAGAGAGCTTGCTCGCCTGCTTCATCCGGGCACCCAGCATTTCCTGTTAATTAGGAAGAACCGACACAGCAGCGGGGCATCTGATGTTGCCGTGTGGCCGCTTTAGCAACAAGGCACGAATCTCAAAGCTAGCAACTCATGATCTGGATACTGCGCCCGATCATGTAGGGAAAATATAGCAGTCAAAAACTTAGACAGATCCTTTGCTAGCTACGTACTAGTTATCACTGTTCCCCTTGCTGCACATTGAAGTGATACCTCACATGTCAGGATGGAGGTTATGGCTATAGTCTATAGCTTACCATATGGCTAATACATGTATAGGACTGTAGTTATGCCCCTATGATGACTGTCTGATTAAGCTCGTAGGCAGCTTGTTGACCTGGTTCGACTAGATGACTTTGCGATGTGAGAAAACTCTGCAGTAGAAGCAACCAGACATTCATCAGTTGGTGGCCATACAACCGGGAGCTATCTAGCTGCACATATATTCTCGTCTGCTGGATCTGCTCGTGCCTGTGATCCCTCTGCTAATTACATCGTTGCCGCACAAGTCAAAGAGCACTGCACCTTAAGCAACAGCATATCATGTGCCAGGGAGTCGCCAAGTCAAATAGACACCCAAGAAGGGAATCTAGACTCGCCAACCAATACGCGTGGAGGTTAAGCAGTGGAGGTGACGGTACGGTGTTTCCAAAGAAAAGAAAGAATAACATAAGCCAGAAGCTCGAATAATATGGGCTGGCACAGACTACCATTTTGTTAGATGCAAATAGGCGTTTACTAGTAACAGATTAAACAATATGAGATGGGCTATATGCCCGATAAAACTGAGACCATGAATCTGTTAGCGTAAGTTGTTCCCAAAGAGCGAAAAGCAGTCCATTGAATGTTATGGATCATTAAACATTAATTAGTGGCATTTGAACTTTTGTGGGCTGTGTAGCCCATGAAAGTTTTAGAATCATTTGATTATTAAGAAAACTCATATTCGCATCCTTCAACTCTCTGTATGTCAATGTCCTCCAAAAAAAACTTATGTCGATGTCCTCCCAAAAAAAACTATGTATGTCGATTTTACTCTTTTGGTTACAAAATCAGATAGAATGCTCTACCAAAGATGCACTAAAAGTGTGTTTTCAGGAGCTCCAACCATCACAACAATATTTGTAGCTATAGAATAGTTCATGTATAATTTTGAAGCTATTTCCATTTTGAAATTAAAATCCATTAATCATGTGACTACAGTGTCAAAAAAATATTGTTAAATGAAGTAATAAGGTACAAGTACATAGACATCTGACATGACAACACAACCATATAAAGTCTATAGAATATAGTAGGTCTCAAAATATAAATTATGTATTTTTTTACATTTGTTAAAACTATTTATTTCATTCGAAAAATCAATCTACTTAGCAAAAGAATTATGTTTAACAAAAATTTAGGTTAAATAGGGGAATAGATCCATACATACTCTCACAACAATAGTTTTTCCATATATTATTTTACAACTAAGAAAATCATAATTGTTGGTAACCTTAAGGTAATTTTTTGAATTTTGAAAAAAGAAAAAGCATGACATGACATCTCATGTGGGTCTCAGCTACATATATGCCTCGTTGGATGAAACAGGCCTCCGAAACAACCATAGGAAAAACAAATATAATAGTTTTGGGAGTACCTATCCATTTGGGTAACCAAATATCAAACTCTAGCAATAGTTAAGGAGGTTTAGAGGACATTTCCTTTGATTTTTTAGAATTTTACCATTAGAGCCGCACTAAAAAATCTCCTCGCTCCTTGCCACGTCAAAGCATAGGTAAATACTCGTTGCACAGCTCAGAGGTGAGCAGAGTCCTTGTGTATGATTGGAGCGAGGGTCGAGGGAGCGAGGGTCGAGGGTTTTCTCCATCCACGCGAGAAAGTCTTCTTAGTAAAACTCTCACACCCTCCCTCGCAGGTCGAGTTTTTTTTTAACCGAAGTCAGCAAGGGAGGTTCCTACCTATTCTTTTGTATTAAATGATGACAAAGTTTATGTACAAAGAAGGCCCATGCTGGAAAGAGATCCTACTCTAGAGTGGTACACACTGGTTTAGATCACAAAGAAAGGCATCAAACCAAATTTTGGTAGTTGGTTTTGCTCTTACAACTACCAGCGAGAATTCCTCCTTAAAGCTCCTCAACCAGTTCCTCAAGGACACTGCTTGCTACTGAAAATGATATTATTTCTATGACACCAGATAGTCCAACACCCAATAGTTAGCACTTCCCTGAAATTTCGTGAATTGAAATTCTAACAAGCCAATAGAAGTATGCCATCTGGTGTTGCAGTGGTGTCCTAGTGTATGTTCAAAGCTTGCCAACTTCAGCTACTGAAAGCACATTCAAAGAATAGACGCATGACGGTTTCTTTGGTGTATGTTGTCCATAATACACAATTGTTGCTTTTCATGCTTATTCTTCTAAGTAAATTTTCTAGTATTCAAACGATCTCAGAGCCCAACAAAAGAAGAAAAAAAAATTAATCTACTCTTGCAACACGGTTTCCACATCCATTAAACCAAGGTGAGGTGGTGCAGGATCCAATCATCTTCAGGTATGCATTTTTTATAGAGAAAGTGTTGTTGCTCCAAATACCATTGGTTTACAAATCCAAATGAAATTGATCCAGAGTGTCTTGTTAAGCTCCAAACTGAATTGAAGCAGTCAACGAGAGTGAAAGCCAAAGCAAATTTTCAATGTCAGCTTGGAGGAAAGCTTGCACTGATATGTGTCTGTTATGTGCATATGAAACAATTTTGGGTATTGCCATTTGAGCACTCCAAAATCCCATGAGTCAATCCAAAAACTAACTATGTTTCCAGTTTTAACTCAGCAGGATGAAACGTAAAAAAATTGTCAGCTAATCTGATGATATCTTTCCACCAGAAGTTGTCCTTAGGTTTAACAAAATGAGGGTCCACAATTCTTATATAAAACCTTTGCTAAGTAAGGTGTACCCATGGTAGATTTTTGTGGCTATAGAACTTGTCTATGAATTTTAGAAGCAAGGCAGTGTTTTGAGCCCTCAGATTGATGATGCCTAGGTCACCCCGGTCTTTTGGCCTACATGCTTTTTTTCAGGAAACTAAACATGAGCCCTTTCTGTATATATAACCTCCATTCCATAATTCATGCATTATATACATGTCAACCCGTTTGATGATGGAACCAGGGATTTTTCAGGGTGCACATGTAGAAGGTTGGTAGGGCAGAGATGACAGAGTTAACCATAAGTAATCTCCTCGATTATGTGAGGTATCTTGTTCAATCCAATCAACCTCTTTTCAATCCTTGTAAGAATTGGAATAAATCTCTTACTGTTGGCTTAGTTTTTTCTTTCTTTTTTTGTTTGCAAGGGACTATTGGCTTAGTTGTACCCAGAGGCAGTCCAAGATATATGAATCGCATTGATCTCATTTTGCATCCCATAGTATTTGCTAGATGTTGTGCTCTTTCATCATCCATATTTATTGGAACTAAGAATGATTTGTCATAGTTGACATGAAGACTACTAGAATCAGCAAAAGATCTCAACAAGCTTTTTAGAATGATCAGTTGATTAGCATCTCCTTGCAACACAATCAAAGTATCATCTACATGTTGAATAATTGGAAAATCCCCAAGGAGATTATAATCGATGGGGTGCTTAAGCAAGTGTCTTGAAGCAGCTTCATTTATTATCGATTGCAGGAGGTCTATAGCTAGAGCAAATAGTAAGGGTGAAAGTGGATCCCCTTGCCTGACCCCACGTTTACCGTTGATAGGCTTTCCAAGAACTCTAGTGAGAAGAATAGAGGAAGACCTGAGAACTTGTTGTGTCCAGGCAATCCTTGTATCTAAAACCCTTTTGCTTGCATCGTCATTGAGGTGATGACATGATGTTCAACTTTTTGTCAAAGGCCTTCTTAAAATCTAACTTTAGAATGGCTATCCCTTCCTTTGACTTGTGGCAGAAATACAAAAATTGGTAAGCCCATGCAAGATAATCCTGGATAGATTTGTGTGAACGACAGATGTGATCATTGCTTGCAGTTTATTTGCCTCTAATTTTGTGAAAAGCTTGAGAGCTGAATTCAATAAGGATATTGGTTTGTAGTCATTGACAGTGGCAGGGTTGTAATTTTTTGGAATTAACACAATTAAGGATGCATTAACACTTCTGATGTCAAGACTCCTTGTAGTGAAATATGAACACATTCTTTTGATCTCAAGTTCAATGATTTGCCAAATTTTATAAAAAGCTCCATTGAAGCCATCTGGACCTGGGGCATGATCTAGTGGCATATACTGCAGTGCAGCCTTAGTTTCAAGCTAGTTTTCTAAAGGCTCAATTTTACTTTGCTATTTCAGATACAAAGTTCCGTTCAAATATTCTTTTTTTTTTTCGTTCAGCTGCGTTCCAAGCAGTGCCAAAGCTGCTTTCTAGGTGCATATAAATATATCCCACTTTTTCTTGATTATCCTTATGGATCCAACTGTTGTATAAAATTATTTGTGGCGTATTTTGAGCCGACCGTTTTGATATTGAAAGAGCACTAATTAAGGAACTGTGTTGTGTAATGTATATAATGTATGCAGTCTGCATTCTGATTTCTCGCCGCTTCAAATATGTATGTACTGTGTTGTTTTGCGCTTTTAATTGTGCTTGTCGCAACAGCTAGTGCAAATTCTTTTCAGATAATAACAGCTAGCTAGTGAAAATGGAACAATTTGAAGTGCAAACATGGTATAGAACGTTGTATTACTTTCGATTCTTTTTTCATGTATATAGGGATTTGTATGCTGACCGTTTTACTGGGTTCGGATGATTAAAAATGAAAAACGTTTTTTTTTTTTTTGGTGGTGTGTCTCTGCGTTGAAACGTGAAGAATATAATTAATGTTTGGAAAATACACGGCTCTCGCCTCTCAGTCATCATGTTCAGCAGTCCGGTTAGTGCTAACCCACTAATGCAAAGGGCAATCTAGCTAGCATATGCGATCAGTTAACATGGAGGAGCCGAAATTGAAACTCTGGATCCTTGCCAAGTCAATTCAACTGGAAACCAAGATAACCATGCATGCTGTTTATTAATTCCTCTTGTCACAGCTAGCAAAGTACAGCCCTCTTGTTTCTCCATAAAAGAACGTACGAGAGAGTGCCCAGGTACGTGTTGTCCATGAACATGCGAGCAGTGTAAACAACTAAAGTCGCATAACTACCTGACCATGATCCTATGCCGTGAGCCTCCTGACGATCACCTAGCTATAAATAGGCGAGGCACGGCGCCATCTGCTTCTCACATTGATCATCTAAAGCTCCAACGTCAGATAGCAGTAGCAACAAGGAGTCGAGGGTCGATGGCGCGCATGGGGGTGACGGCGCTAACGGTGGCGGTGGCCGTGCTTGCGCTGGCCGGCGCCGGCGCGGGGCAGCTGCAGTACGGGTTCTACAGGGGCAAGTGCAACTCCAGCGACGTGGAGGCGGTGGTGCAGAGCATCGTGAAGGCGCGGTTCGCGCGCGAGCCTCCCGTCGTCGCCCACCTCCTGCGCATGCAGTTCCACGAGTGCGTCATCAATGTACGCACCAACATATACGTATATATATGTACGCACCTCGTGACCTCGAGACGAGTAAACTTGACATATATATGTTGGCTGCAGGGGTGCGACGGCGGCCTGCTGATCGACGGCCCCGGCACGGAGAAGACCGCGCCGCCGAACCTGAGCGTGAAGGGCTACGAGGCCATCGCGGCCATCAAGGCGGAGCTGGAGCGGCGGTGCCCCGGCGTGGTGTCCTGCTCCGACATCCAGATCCTGGCCGCCCGCGACGCCGTCGCGCTGGCCGGTGGGCCCGCGTACTCGGTGCGCACGGGCCGGAGGGACGGCCGCCGGTCCCGGGCCTCCGACGCCAGCCTTCCCGGGATCGATTTCACGGCGGCCCAAGCCGTGGCCTACTACGGCAGGCTCGGGCTGAGCTCGTTCGACACGGTCCTGCTGCTGGGCGCGCACACCCTGGGCGTCACGCACTGCGGCGTGATCAAGAGCAGGCTGTACAGCTACGGCGGCAGGACCGGCGCCACGGACCCGAGCCTGGACCCCTACTACGCCTTCGTCTACAAGACCTGGGTGTGCCCCAACACGCCCTCCTCCGACGGCAACCTCGTGTTCCTCGACGACCAGTGGAGCGCGCTGCGCGTGGACAACAGCTACTACAAGAACATCCAGCGCCGCCGCGGCGTGCTCCCCGTCGACCAGAACCTCTACAGCGACGGCTCCACGCGGTGGATCGTCGACCTGCTCGCCAACAACGCCGGGCTGTTCCACTCGCTCTTCCCGCACGCGCTCGTCAAGCTCAGCGAGGTCAACGTGCTCACCGGCACGCAGGGGGAGATCCGCAAGCTCTGCAACAAGCTCAACTAATTAGTACTCCAAATGGATTGTTCTTTGCACACTTAATTTGGTCGTCATGTCATGCTCTGCCACATACTCTGCTTCTTAATTTACGTTTGATGAACTATCGAATTTTGTTCATCTTGTGTCACGTTTGATCAATTCTTTTCGTAATATGCCGATTTTGTAATAAGACACTCCAAGGATAAATTATCTAGATGCCACAGAAAATTTTTATAATCCTCTATATCTGGGCTATTAAATGTACGATCAAGCGCAGTGTTCCTTGGATTTCAAAAATTTTAAGGCGCCCACATGAGAACCACAAATTCAAAGTTATCAGTTTTTCTCCATTGTTTTGTCTAAGTATTTGTAAATATAGTTCAAATTTTGCGCCACTAAAATCATATCAGAAAGCATTCCCGAACGATCTCACTTTATGATCTTGAACAATGTGGGATAAGCACTTTTCAGTTTGGATTGAGACAGCCCCATTTCTCACTTTGACGATCGAGCATTGGCCTATGGACTTTCATGTGGCCCAATGACTCCAGAGGTGGCTAAACCGGACCTAGAAAAGCATAGTCCATTTTATCTCGGGCCAACATGGAACGAAATTATTATTGTCACGCCAGAGCCACAACATGGAACGAAATTATTATCACTGCCTTCCCTTTGATGGTGCTGCTTGCCTGGCCGCCTACACATCGCTTTTTCCAGTCTCCTCCACCAAGACTCTTCTGCCCGGAAGCAACAGCCTACATACATCATCGTGGCCATCCTCGACCTCGTCTAGCTCATAGTTGTCTTCGAGTACCTCGCTAGGGTCGAGCGCAACGTCGCCACCCACATTGCTGGGGAGACTAGTGCTACTGCTCGGTTCTTATGGATCACATTGCATAACTCGTTTACTGTTTGATCGTGCTAAAAGTAAGCAACAGATGACCGGCAGTAATTATCTTTGTACCAAGCACTATTTATCGGCAATTCTCTTAACCTTTAATATTGGTACGTTGTCGGAAATGTCCCGTACATTGTCAAACAGTCAGTCGACAAATATTTTCATCGCATAAGATAGGGAAAATTTATTGCAAAATCGTTGGAGCTACCTCCACCCAGGAAGCAAGCCACCAGGGTATTAGAGAGGTGAATGGCGGTGGGGGAGAGGTGAATGGCCATTTCATCATCCTCATAATTGCTATCTACAATGGCATCAACCCAAATGGGAGACCGAAAAGGTCCAATAAATCTCTGTGAGCATGAAGATACGAGACCCAAAGACTTGCATCTCCAACGAACTCCTTAACCTGGTCGCTGTCGCCGTCTTGCGCTCTTGCGGCTACCGTAGCAAAGCCTTGGGCTCGGCCAACCGCCGCAACAGCTCTTTGGGTTAGGCAGGGATCCTTTATTTGTGAGTCGTGGCCTGAACAAAACCTATAATCGGTCTATTGTTTAGGTCACATGTTGGAGGGTATTATTTTAAATTTACAATTTAGTTTAGGTCCTCACGCCTCTTCCTCAATTTATCCACCACCCTTTTTTCTCCCAACTATCCAATAGGCCTAGACACAAAAATCGAGATCAAAAAACCAGAAACAAAAAATCCAGAACCGGAACCCAAGTAACCAAAACTTGGTTGCCGGTTACTAGATCAGTAGAGAACATAACTAACCAAACTTTCAAGTTAAATTTCGGATTTCATACTCGGAGACCCAAATTACCTAAATAATCAAAGTGATAAATACATAAGCCATGCACCATTTAAATTCAATTATTATTTTTTAAGTCAACATTTGAACCGTGACTTAATGAGTTAGTCAGCGAAACTTTTTTATTTACAGTATAGTTGATAGTCCATTTGTGATCGTAAGTGATGGTGTGATATAATTTTAGAAATTTTGTTGTGAGGTAGTCAAAACTCAGAAGTATGGGTAGTTTGGTGATAATTGAAAACTGGGCAAAATTTAGGTATCCAGAATTTTGGAGTATCAAAAAATTATCACTAGTTCAGATAATAGTTTTAAAAATAATTTTTTTAGAAAAAACGAAATTAACAGAACCAAGAACCAAGGTCTACTGGCCAACTCCATCGCTGCCTCGAGTTTAAAAAGAAAAGAAAAACTCCACCGCTGCCATCACGCAGGAAGCAAGCCACGCCCGGCGACCGCCCGAGGCCAGTGCACTCGCCTCGCGCGCGGCTTGCCCTCGGTGCACGCACCTCAACTCGTCTTGCCTCTCCGTCCCGTAAGATCCAGCGCTCAGCTGTCCTTCTTTCAAGATCTAGTGCTCTTCGTCCTCCTTCCTCCATCCTGCAAGCCAGAGGAGACAATGAATCCGCAAAACCCTGCTCTTTTCTAGTCACCCATCCTACTCTGTGAGTTGCCGACACCATTTGGATTTATTTTTTCAACTTTTTGTAATGAAGATCAATAGATCGATGTGTTATCACATATTACACCGATCGATTTGTTTTAGTGCAGATGAATCAATCTATGTTTCGTTGAATATAACTTATTTGGCATGCCAATGTGAATATTTGGATCAAAATAAACAAATGATCTAGTGAGCTACTAATTTGCTTCTCAAGATTATGTAACCAGTTAATTGTATTGTACTTTTTGCAAGATCCCATTAGCGAGTCCGTGACAAAGATCCTGTTCATGTATGGGATGGGACACTATGATTCAAGGGTATTCAGTTGAATACCCATTATTTTGGGTAAAAATATGTATATATAGAGCATCTTGTGTATATGTTTCAAAGAAGAAAAAGAAAATAGAGTCTGGACAAAATAGAAGCCCATTTAGACTTCCTCCACACCCGGCTCAACAGAAAATCGGCCCGTCCGGCCGAAATCCCCCACCTGCCTCCCGATTGGCCGAACGGCACCCGACCCGCCGACCACCGCCGCCCTGCTCCCTATCGAGCAAGGCACCGCCGTGCGCCGTCCCGCAGGCCCAAACCCCCACGTTCCCGCAGCCAGGCCTCCAGCGAGCCGCTCGCGCCGTTGCGCCCTGCCTCCAGCCCTCGCCGCCGCCGCCTGGACCCGTCGCGCGCTGCCGCTCTGCCAGTGCGCTGTGCGCCCTGCGGCCTGCGCACGTGCGCCGGCTCGCAGCCGCGCCAAGGCCCACCCGCAGCGGGCCAGCCGCCCGGGCGGCCACCAGTTGGCCACAGCCGCCGCGACAGCCGCAGTGCACTGCAGGGCGGCCACCGCCAGGACGTCTAAGGCAAGGAATTCTAATTTCCTAACCCTGCTAAACTGCTAATTGAATTGTTTGTTCTTTATTTCTTATGAATGTCTGGATGGACTAATTCCTCTTTACCTCCACTAATTATGATTTGTATGATTTCATTTTGCTCTTTATTTCACGTATTGAAACTTTGATGTGATGTTTAGTATATTTATGTGTTAGTACTTAATCATGCACTATGAAAACATAATTTAGGCTGTCAATTTTTTTTCCCAAATTTTGAATACCCATAGCTCAAATTCTGGGCCCGCCGATGAGTTGCCATAGGGGACTACAGACCGTGGAAGCTCAAGCATAAGTTATTTTAATCATATTTCCATCTTGTGTCTATTCATTTGCATGTTTTTCACTTGATGTGCAGTCATATTCATTTCATTATTGTGGGCACTTGTGTGCTAATTATAAACCAAAGTAACACTTTTGATAGTCATTATATCTTTCATATATTCTATTTTGAATGCTGCTTCATATCCCATATAAATATGCATGGATAAATCGTGGATCAACGATGTCCCAAATTTATCGAGTGCTAGATGGAAAAATTAGATTGCATAGCTCTTGTGACCTGTGATGAAACAGTGCCTTTGAAGTTAATATGAAGCTAATCCATTCTAAAATTTAATCAAGGATTGGAGTCGCCCTATATATTTCACTCTCCATATACAAGATTTATCAAAATGAGTCACCGTAGCTTTAAAATAATCACTTTCTCTGTTGGTGTGTTTTCTTCTCTGTTGGGGTAGAATATGGAAAGGAAGTCGTTTAAAGTGGTTCCTTAGATCCTGGTGTAGGGAATGAGTTTTAGCTGGTCTCTCGGAGATCCTCTATTGAAACATTTGTTTCTTGTCTTAGTTTAGAAAGGTTTTGTCTAATTTGTTGCACCCTTAAGGTTGAGTCCAAATATCATCTCAATTGTGCATTTGTTCTTCACCTTTGCTATTTCTCTATTAATGACCATCATAGCCAGTATTATGCTCTTAGTTTCAACTCTAGTATTGGCTGAATCCTTGGACTGACACTGAAGTTAACTTACTGTTATGGGAGACACAGACTTCAAGAAGGCAAGGGTGGGCAGTGGGAGCGGAAGCCTAACAAGTAATCGATTTGATGGAGGCAGTGGTGCGGAAGGTGCAGCAACGGGTGAGGAAGGTGTGGGAGGAGATGGAACGGTGGGATGACGTCAACTCGCGCCTCATCTCGGAGTTCTCCCAGGCGACCGCTGTCATTTCTCGTCTTCAGGTACATTTTGGATCATTGCTTGCACTCAACTATATTGGAATTAGAGAATTTTTTTTCCTAATTGTTCTGCTGCAATGATTTTATATTTACAATAGAAAATTTAGGGCTTTTAGTAGATGACAGTAACCCGTTTTCTTGGTAGTCTGTATATTTTAAATTGAAAGCAAGACCATGAGGTGCTTTGTTGTTAACAATTCAGTTTAAAATGAATAACACTTAATAATACGAGGTTATGTTGTGATATCCCTATATCTGGAGAACTAAAATGTCTTCCTTCTGCTATATGATAAAAGGTTCTTGGTGAGGATAAGCATTATGGTGTCTTGCGTGGTGTCCCTGGCATCAGACAGGATCTGGTTGGGCAGCAGATGGAGGCTCTGAAACTCATCTTTGTTGCTATGAGGGCGACACTGTAAGTTTGATTGTTGCAATCACTTTTGATTTCAGTGTGATTGGCCACTATTATCGAAAGAAAAATTCTGATTTGAGTTCATCTGACAGTAGTGTTGCAAATTGGTCGGGAGAACTTAAATGGCATTACCAAAGCTTTAAACAAGGCTCTGCGTGATACTAATCGGATGGTGAGAAGTGGATCGGCACTTACAGCGAAACAGATGCAGTTACAAGTGGGAATTTTGCCAACTATTGCACAATGCTTGGATGGGCTCCAAACTTTATGTGAAATGTACCAGGCAGAGTAAGAATTGAATATGGGGACATTCTACAATTTAACTCAAATTGACCAGGTGTAGCTTGTATTGCAACTAGGACATTGGCATTGTCTTGTTTCTCTGAATCGTATTCCTTGTCCACTCGAGCATAGCAGTAATTAATTTATGATTGACAAGCTCAGCTTGATATATTCGACATCATACAATTGATAGTTCAAGAGGTACTTCCAAGCTTGTAGTCCTATATATGCCTGCCTTGGGTGTAGAGATTCACCTTATCTTTATTTCCTGTAGCACAATATGATCTTTTATCGCCCCTGTAAACTTATCTTGGTTGCGATTTGCCAGGTTTTCTCTAAAATCATCAATCATATCATTGTTAACATGGAAGAGCAGGCAAGTTCACCATTTAATTTAGGCTCAACTCACAGATTACTTCTCACGGAATTCTTTCTTACATAGGCCTCAAGAGATGAAATGACCTTTTTTTCAATTTTCTCAATTCATTTTAATATATCCTGGTTGTACTACACTAACGGTGCTCTTTCATTTGCAGTTCCAGTGACATTGCTGCACTACATCAACTCTTAGAAGACCAGCCAAACATTCCAAAAGATGAAGGTAAGGAATGACAAAAAGAATAATGAATAGGATGTCTAGTAATTTCAGCTCTGCTATTCCCATTGTTCAGTTACACAGCTGACAGTTACATTTTTTTCCTCGTTATGCAGTTCAATCCATATTCGACATTGTATTTACGGATGAAATTTTTTGATTCAGCATATGTGAACTGTTGGAGACTGGCACTCTCTGTTCTGATTTAGCTGCCTGCCCATATGCTGCACAAGCCAAAATTTTCTGTTTCACTATTCTTTGATACTTGAACCATTGTGTCCGAGCTACAAAGTAGTATGTCTTCATTTCCACCAGCAACAGTGCTCAGAGACACCTGAAGCTGTCATTGACGTAGTGCTTAAACGTAGGAAACCAGGCTACAATATAGTTTAGCATACTACTGCAAAAGTGCAAATGATAGCATGGCATGATGCAACTGTTTATAAATAGTTGCTTGAACCTTTGCTTGGCTATTCATCTTCATGCTTATTTCCTCTCTACCATGAATTATCTAGATGTTTATTTTCTTCATTATTTGGCAAATCATTGAAGTTACTGCTGCAATTTAACCTTGTCTCTCGAAAAGGGATGACTGTCCCCCTTTTCTTCGAAAACGAGGGATAACTCAAGCAGACATATACAAGCTATGTCATACTTTTTGGCTTGCTATTTTTCTACTAGTTGATAGCGCCAGTCTCCGCTTTGTTATTTTCCAATTTCAAGTTGATAACGCCAGTCTGAATAGTTCTCTCTGTTCTCCTTTGCGGATGTTAGTACTATGTGTAAGCTGTATTGAGATAACGAATAGTTTTTGCCTATCTATCCGTATCCGAGCACTTGAGCAAGCGAAATTAAGTGCATGTGGGTTACTTGGCTGCTGCAAACTGAAAGGATGGATATATAGCCAGATCTATGACAACAGGAAAGGGCAGTGCAACCGCAAGCTACCGAGGCTTCGGAATCTCCGGGAACGATTCATCGCAGCCGTTGAGGTTTTGAATTGGACGACCCGGTTCGCGGCAACTGCACGTGCCGTTTCACCGACCATGTACCAGGACTCGTATCGGATGGTCAATAGTCCAAATACCCATAATTAGGCCCATTAAAATTGATAATCTGATCGACCGCGATGACTATTCCGTTGAAATAAATATTCATCAGAAAATCAAAATGTGCCCAACTCGAATATTAAGCAGAGAACCAACCGACAGAAATCTGTTGTGAACAGGAGAGCTGTCCGGGATAACTTTGGCTACAGAAGGCCTGGAACAAAAATAATAGGGACAAATTACCATCGTCAAAACTGGAAGTAACGCTTCGGATGAAGGACTGTGCCTTTTATGCAAGCGACGGCAGACGGTTTCGTTCCGGTTTGCCCATACCGCAATGCCCGTCCCCGGCGAGCCCCCGCCGGCGTCGTCGCGTCCCTACTCCGGCCTCCTTGGCGCGCTGCACCATTGCATCTCCGGCGGGGATGCCTCCGCCGCAGTCTCCCTCCTGCCCACCCTCGCCCGCGCCGGTCTGCGAGCGCCATTCCCGCTCTTATCCTCCCTAGCGCGCCTCCTCCTGCTCCGCCCCGGCGCGCCTTCCTTCTCCACGCCGGCCAGCCGGCTCCTTCTCTACGTGCGCCTCGCCGGGCTCAAGCGCCTCGTACCCTGCTCCACTCAGCTCGCCGACAACCTCCTCTCCTTGAATTTCTTCCTTGGCCGCCCGCGTGATGCTCGACGGCTGTTCGCCAAAATGCCGCACCCAAGCATGCACTCCTACAACGCCATGCTCACCGGCTACGCGCGCCTCGCGCTTTCGGCCCCAGCAGCCGAGGTCTTTGCTGCCATGCCACACCGGGACCTCCTCTCCTACAACGCTGCTATGCTTGCATTTGCCCGTGGTGGTGAAGCACAGGGAGCAGATGGCGATGTATTCCGAGCTCCGGAACAAGTCACCTTCCCTTGGCTATAGCTATCACACCTTCTTGGCTCTCCTTGTTGCCTGCGCCGAGCTCTTGGACATGCAGTTGGCAAGGCGGTTCCATGCCCATTTGGCTATTCTTGGGTTCTTGTCCGATTTAAACATTGCCAGCTCTCTTCCGGACGTGTACGAGAAAATGTGGTTGTGTCGATGATGCAGGAAGGTTGTTTGACGAGACGGCCATCAAAGAAGTGCGGATGTGGACAACAGTAGTTTGTGCCTACGCAGAAGATGGCCGATTGGATGCTGCCCGTAGGCTCTTTGATCAGATGCCAGAGAGGAATGTCATTTCATGGAATGCTCTCATTGAGGGATATGTTCGCTCGGGGAAGCCACTTGAAGCGCCGAGCATGTTTCGGCTCTTGCACATGGAATATTTGAGGCCGGATCGGTGCACCTTTGCTAGCTGTCTCGGTGCATGTGCGACTATGTGTTCACCGAAACATGGCCAGTTGATCCATGGGATGTTGCTAAGAACTGGTTTTGATCGAAGTGTAATGATCGGTAGCTCACTCATTGACATGTACTCAAAATGCGGTTGTATGGCTGGTGCCAAGCAGGTGTTCAGCCTAACAGAAAGTAGGGGTGTTGCATTATGGAATGGAATGCTGTCTCGCTCTTTGTCATCATAGGAACACACAGGAGGTTATAGGATTATTTGCTCGGATGAGTCGAAGAGACAGAAACCTGATGCGGACACATTCTTAGTGGTTTTGACAGCTTGCTCCCATTGCAGCCTAGTTGAAGAAGGTGTGAAGTTCTTTGATTTGATGGCTGAGAAATACAGGATAATTCCAGGAGAACAACACTATATGTGTATGGTGGATTTGGTTGGCCAGGCATCATCAAATGATAAAGTGGTTGAATGGATCAAGAGCTCACCATTTGGTTTTGACAAACGAGTTTGGGAAATTCTGGTTAGGAGTTGTACCGTAGATGGGAACAAAGAGTTGTTGAGTAAACTAGAGGAGCACCTGACTGAGTTTAACAGCCAAGAATGAATGAAGAGTTATTCTTTGTTTTGTTTTATGAGATTTTTCCTTATTGAAGATTGTCAGTCCGACAAGGACTTGTCCTAAACATTCTGGCATGTTGAAGCAGGTTCTCGTGTTCAGGAGCCATCCATTTACCTTTTGATAAAGCGAGAGATAAGACAACGACGGTTGCTTCCCTGCATCGGTGCATGATTGCTATTGGATAAAAAAGAAGGGAAATGAAGTGGGAGTGGACACGGGACTACCGCTCGGTGTGGAACGGTTAAGGAAAATCATTGAAACCACTTTTCAAGGAACATTCTTGAGTGACAGTGAAGTGCCCGCATCTATGTGCTGCGGCATCACATGCTGATGAATACAAAGAATGATGTGGGAACTTTAATTTCATCGTCCTGTCAAAGGTCACGATAATTGTTTTGCATTATTTCTCAACTAATCTTCTAAAGAATGATACATGCACATTCATTTCATATTCATGTCACAAATGTATTTATGACAAACAATCAGGTTTCAGTAATGTCTGTATAGATTATCATATTACAGCTAGAAATATGACTATCCCATTGTGGACATGAAATAAATAGTGTAGTTGCGCAATAAGCATAATGTATATTCCCAGGTCATTGGCATGTACTTTCAAACTTCTCTCGAACTCAATGGCTCTCTTGCCAAGAGTTTATGGAACTTGAAACAAATAGTGAAATCATCCTAGTTTAATCCTTTTTTTTCATTCCAAAACTCAAATAGGGATATCGGATAAAGACCACCAGGTGTTCATGGGACAGTACTGTGCCATGTAGTCTGTTTATACGTTATGATGTTCTTTGCCAATACATGGACACACATTCAATCATGCTCTCAAAAAATCGCTGGACATTTAAGCCACCTAATACTATGCAAATTCCCGTAGTTGCGAAAGGTCATCCATAATGATTTACCCAAACTGGCACCGAGTATACTAGAGTACCCAGAACAAAAGAGAGCAGAAAGGTTGATGCAGCATAAACAAAGGCCTTCGCAATCTGCCCGCTTCTTCTCATGGTGTAAACTTCAGCAGCAAAAGTAGAGACTGTGCTCAAGCAGCCGAGGAAACCAAGCTGTATGCCACTCGGAATAACCGTCGATCGCTTTGTATGCACCTATGAGAAATCCAATGAATTAGACTCCCAGGATAATTTATGGAAAACATAAAATAATGGCAAGTGTAAATTAAAGTATATGAAAAAAATATTTTGCATACCGCCTTGGACGTTACAGCAAGCGCTGCCATGATGCCAGCCCCAAGAACATTGGCTGCAAGGGTCCCAATTGGCAGCCATCCGAGCGACCTCTCGCTTGCCAATTCCCTGCCCATTGAGTCTTGCCAAGTACCACCGTAACCAAACACCTGGAGGTGACACCGAGCAGCCCAACCAGAGTACAGCGCCATCAGCAAGACTACGCACCTTTACTACGGCCAACACAATGCTCGGAACCCATAAGAAAGACAGCAAAACCATCATCACCGACGAAGCGCAGAATGCTTAGCCCTAGTATCCACCCTCCAGTGCTCCCAGTCACATTTGCTTCCTATTGAACTGTTCTCCCTGATGTATTTCATGATTGAACTACGTAGGCGCTCACCTGTCTCAGCACCAATCGTTATGGACTCATTGACAATGAACATCCCTGGAGTGATTCAGCATTGTTAGCCATGAGAATAGTGATTATGTTATTTTTTGTTGGATTATACGTAATTAAGAACATACCTAGCACTATGCCTGCTATAGCATATACCCAGTGGCCTTTAGAAGACAAGGCAACCATTTTCTGATTCCACCCACTGAAAGTGGTAAGGCTTCCCATATATCCAGTTGTGATTCCAACTATAAGATGATCAGATATCTGCCGTATATCAGCCTTGAAGATGATCCCAAACCATCCCATGAGGAAAGATCCTAGCTGACCCATGCAATTTAACATTCAAAATAATTTAGCCTTGTCATTTTCTCTAAATAATCCCTTTGACTCAGTATGGGTGTCTTGAGCATAGAGGATACCACATACCATATTAGAGGGAAGATCAGGGTATAGTGGGCTTTGGTCTGAGGTCAGTGCCAGGCAGCCTGGGCCAAACAACTTTTGGAGGCCGTACCTTGTGAATACCTGATTCAGTAATCAGAAGCAGAATTATTCCACCAGAACTATACATGCTTTGTAAAAAAAATGGCTGAATATCAGTAGTCTAGGTCCCCTATATGGGTGGACAAATACCATGACTAGCAAGTATAGCTAAATAATTAATGTTTACCACAAGCAACTGCATGAAAAATCTCGGATAGTTACCCCGAAAAATCCAAAGACAGCTAAATGGATCAGGTAAGCAGCGTAGTCGAGCCTCAAAGAGGGCTTATATGGTTCAACCTACAGACAAATAAAGGCATTTTCCATGTCAGCATCTAAAGCACAATATACAACCTGTCAGCCTTACATCAATAGAAATCTTGGTTTGAGAATTACAAGCAACCAGTCAACTCAAAATATCGTTCTTACCTTGGTAGATGAATCTGCTGGTACGTTAGTAATGGTATCTTTTGGGTCCATTAAAGATACAGGAGCTGCCGCAATTTTGCCATTGTTGTTCACCATTGCATCTTCCGGAAGAGGGCCAACCTTGTGATGCTCTGAGATATTTGATGTATCCTGACCAAGATCACCTTCAGGTTCTAAAACTCGATCTCCACTGTCGATGAGCTGGGCTAGAACAGAGCTATCAGCGTCACCTAACAATTGATCCGCCAACCGAAGGGAATGCCTCATTGAGCTCAGTATGGAGTCCCCCATCTCGCGGGATAAGCTCATGGAACCCCTTGAACCCTGCCTGCTGCTTCTCCTACTTAACTGTGAGCTGGACCTAGCAGCTAAAGAAGGACGAACAGCAGAATCCATGGACGCACTTCTGGCATAACCCAAGCGATTGCCTTCAGAAGGGTTGCCCTTAGCTGAGGAGCTCTCCATTCTGTTGCAGGCGTGTTCCTCCAGCCACAGAGGTTTTCAACGACTCTGCACGAAGGTCGTATTTATGACATCAATCAGTATGGATTCATGCCTGACATGCTTACACACGCCATATAAATTTTTGAAAGATAGAAACCAAACAAAGAGTAAGACAAAGAGATAAGATTTGGTGGTATTTGTACGGTGTATCGGGAGAAAAAAACATAACAGCTCAGCAGCTAAATTCAAGGCCCAGGAACTCGTGTTCGAAAATCAACAAACAACGGGTTTTCTCCTGTCACCATCAATTATGTCATACTTCTCCTAACATCGCTGCTCTACTCCACAAATCAGAACGAAGTAGTTTTTTTTTAAAAAAAGTAGAACTAAACCTTTAAAATAAATCCAAAACAAATGGGTTTTCTCGGAAAGAAAGATTGGAACTGATGAACTGTCCAGAGCGAAGTTACATACTAAACCTTTTCCCTGCATACACATGTCGCACGGGCAGAGCATGTACAAGTGAGGAAGAACACAAGGAGGAGAAGAGAACCAGACAGTTGAATCAAAAGTGGAGACAAGAACGCCGACGCAGCTCTAACGGCTCCCACAAAAAATAATAGTCATAAATAGGAAAATGAGAACAGTGACAGCGCCGTTGAAACAAGGGAAACAAGTGGCGTCTGCTAATTACGCAGCCAGTCAATAAACCAAAAAAAAAAGTGCTTTAAAAAAAGAAAAGTGTCAAACCCGTGAAAGGTGCCGGTCTTTGACATCGCGGTGCTGATTTTTAATCGACAAAGAGTAGTTTAACCAAATTTTTAATTAACTGCTAGCTAGTCTAATCTCCTTTGCTTTTAGCTGCAAAGCTAGTTCCATGCAGGTTTCGTGGTCAAGAAAGGTGGAAGGGACCCCACGGCACCACCGCGTGAGTCGTTTACCAGGTTGAATGCATCCACGCCTCTCTCTCTCTCTCTCTCTCTCTCTCTCTCCGCGTGTGTGGATGCGTGAACAGAGTTCCTCAGAGAAAAAAAAACGAATGATCCGAGAGATCGGGAAAAAAAGATGAATAAACAGAGAGATCTAAGGAGCAGCTGGAAGATGGGGAAGGCGAGGAAGGATCACCTTGATTAAGGATTCGGAGAGCGAGTTAGGGTGACGGCGGACGGTGAGGGCGCGGTGGCCGGCCGGTGAGACGGTGAGCAGTTGGATGGCTTCTCTCCCGACCCTCCCTCTCTCGTCTTCTGACTTTCGCGCCTCGTCTCGCGCGGAGGCAGCCAGAGAGGCACAGCCAGAAGCATGGCAGGACAGCAATTTATACAACCACTACTTTTCTTATTTTATTTTTCTTTTTATAAAGAGAAAAAATCAAGCAACTCGCCTACTCCACGTGGCCGTACAGTGCTAAATGATTCGCCAACCTGTATGGAACTATGGTTCCAGTTGTTTTGCCTAGGTTTGGTTTGATGCTTTTGAAAACATAATGATGAGTTGATGATCATTGTTTTGTTTTTAACTTTCGAGCCGAAGAAGTCCTCAAGAGTTGAAAAACTTTCCAGCCGAAGAAAAGATATGACACGGTAGTCAAAATAAAATGTGCCCAAGCATGGTGCTGGACTCAAGAGTCCGCCACCGGTTTGCTGGACGTTTAATGGAAGTAGTCAGAATCTAATTCGGTGTGACCTAATACCGTAATTCTGGTAATTTACAGTAGGAAAGTCTAGGCATACCAATTTTTGTTTACCAAGACCATAATAAGTAATGTGTTAGCACGTGATCTTCCTGTCAAAAGGTAAAGAGAAAGCGCTGCCGTCATGATGCATCATCTTCCTGTCAAAAGGTAAAGAGAAAATCCAGCGTGGCCTCGCACTTTCGATTGCCACACGTGAAATTTATGTTTACCAGGTTGAATGCGTGGACGGCGCGCGGCAGGGACACGCCGACGAGCGACGCGCGTGAAATCGTGGGGCGATGCGCGCGGAGGCGAAGGGCGAGTGGGCTACCGGCGATGCTGCGTGGGCCATGATCAGATCAAAACCATCTAATTTTCCATTAAAGTAAAAACTGTTTGGTTTAATAAACAAAAAGGGGATGTAGCTCGGATGGTAGAGCGCTCGCTTAGCATGCGAGAGGTACGGGGATCGATACCCCGCATCTCCAATTTAATTAACATTTTTATAAGCTCCGATTTGGATCGATCCTTGTATGTGCTACGGGAGATCCGCTCATGCCAACTTGTATCGCTTAGATTAGACGCAATCGATTCTTGGCGGAAACTGAAAATTACTTGCTTTTGATAATTTTTCTCTTTCACAAAAAAGTGCATTATATTTGTACACACCTTTGGTTTTCATACATAGCAAAATACTCTAGCATTCAATTAATATTTGTGTGAACCGTTTTTTCTCAATTAATGGAAGAATTCTATGTTGTCACACATTAAGAAAGAAAACTGTAAAAGAAAATAAAGAAGACTATGAGAACTTGGGCACGAGAACTCAAACCTGAAAAATATGATTTGAGATCATTGGATGATTATGTAGTCCAGATTTGACTTCTCATACTTCGCACACGAACTTGGTCCTCATAGATATGTTGTCAATAATTGAACTTATTTCTCACCAATTTTTTGCACAAGTATAACACCAAATTTATTTACCACACATTGGCTAAATAACAGATACGGCAAAGTGTGCCCAACAATCAAATGCATTATTTATTTTGATTTATATCTAAACCATCATTAAATCATTGATTGTACAAATTACAGTCTACAACGTTTTTAGTTGTTGCGTAGCAACTTTACGAATGAATCTCGGCCACAAGTGCACGGTCTAACGGCTAGTATCGTAAATTTTCAGATTTCCAACATTTATCTGGTTTGCACCAGATATGCACCATCATCTATGTGCATCAATATCCACCAAACAGTAAGTATAATTATCGATTAAAATATTTCTATATTTTATTCATTCTAAATGTTACTATAGATGTTTTTGAACACACATCAAAGCCGTTTATCTATATTTCACGCCCAAGGAAGTGTGAAATTCGTTCCAGCCCCGAACCGGCGGAGCGTTCTCTTCTCAGTTCACCCAGTTTCCCGAGGCCCAACACCAAAACTCATCACGGAACAACGGTTAACCATCGTCACCCACCGTCCCACCCCAGTACCCCACCTTCCTGAGGGCTAGTTTGGGAAGCCCAATCCCCGCGGGGATCCCGGCCCAATCCCGGGGTTCGGACGCGCCCGTGAAAGCCAGCCCGGGGAAGGCAGACGGGCCTTTTGGCAGCCCAGCTCGCGGGGTAAGTGAGCTCCGGGTTTTCTCATTTTCCCCGGACTGGAAAACCTAGCCTCCAGTGACCGGGTAGAATATCTCTTCCACCTCTCGCCGCCTCACTCGTCACATGCGCCGCCTCAACTCGCCTCCCAGATCTTGCCTCGCCTTGACGTGCTCGTGCCGGCCGCCTTGCCGTCTCCGCACCGCCACCTCTGCTCGTCTCTCTCTCGACGTCAACCTCCTCGTCCTCTGACGGAGCAGCATCGACCTCGTCTCCTCGACTTCGAGACGCATCGACCTCTTCCTCCTCAGCTTCGAGCGCCGACGGCTTCCACATCCTTCTGCGTGACGGCCGCAGCACAGGGAAGAACAACGGCCTCTGCTCCTTCAACCTCAACGTGCTCTTCGTCCCCAACCCCATCACTGGCCGGGTGGTAGATCTTGGACATCGATGGCACCAAGAAGGCCAGGTCTCTCTCTCTCTCTCTCTCCGAGGATTGATATTCGTCCTGATCAGCTTTGGTTGTATAGATGATGCGCTGTTTCTTCTAGAATTAGTTCTGGACTGATAAACTTGCTGATCAGCTTTGTTTGTATCGATGATACGCTGTTTCTTCTAGAATTAGTTCTGGACTGATAAACTTGGGACAGTGCTTAACCAATAATAAGGCTGTGAGTTTATACTGAAATAAATAATAAGCTGATGATGCCTGTGCGGCCTTGTGAGACAAATCAGATCAAATTTTACTGCACCTACGTGCTGTGATGGTTCAGTTACAGTTAAAAGTGTTTCAGATTATCTGTGACCTGTGACTGTTTTGTTGTTAAGTTAGTTTCTGCATTCACTGCCTGCCCACATAAGCTGATAATAAGTTCTGGACTACATCTTTCTTATTCATAATGCAAGCAGAAAATAGTAGAATAGGAGTGACTTGTTTGCTGGTTTGGTCCTTGTATGACCCCCGGAATTGTTTACTCACTTTGTATGCAATTATGGTTGGAACCTGAGTATCTTTATTGTTTCTAGAGTTATAGTGTTCTACTTTTGATGCAAGTCTTTTAAGTATCTTCTACCATATATAAGGTGCCCACTATTTTCTTGCATAGAACCTCTGTTGTAAACATACCTTTCTTTTTTCAGTTACAAGGCAATATGTGTGGTAAAGAGGCTGAAAAGAATGGTAAAGAGGCTGAAAAGAAGCGTGCTTACCTCACGCTAGAGGAACTTCGCCAATTGCCAGATAATACTAACACATACAAGACTGTCGGTAAGAGCCTTCTTTCACTAGAAGTCCTGTTTTGCTATCTGAAGCCAAGATTACTTGATAGTTTGTGTGTTAACATGCTTCCAGTCAGAATTATTTAAGTTAGTGATCAGGTGTCAAGAGTGAGTATAAGCATCTTTCTAGTCATCTAAAGATTGTTTCAACCAGTGATATTCTTTAGTCTGCACTTATGAACTAGTTGCTTCATATAAATCCTATCTTAGTTTACTAGTGTTTCATGTCAACTGCTATCATCTTCCTTTAATCTCTTGTGCCCATGTAAAATCACAAAAAAGAGATCCTGACAAGGACTAGCCTCTCTTTTTCTGGCAGACCGACACGACCTCTATACTCCTTGAAGCCATTGGGTACATCAGATTCCTCTACAGTCAAGGACTTGAACTGCATCTTCTTCTGCCAAAGAGGATCCAGGCTCAACAAGGTTCTCTATTTTCTTGGTTGTCTTTTCAGCGAATTACTATCTTTTCACATGACATGGTTCTCTATTTTCTTGGTTGTCAGTCATCATTGCATATGTCTCTGATGGTAGTAGTCTTGTGTTATGTCATTACTTGTGTTATGGAATTACTTCTGCTTGCCTTCAGATTACCTTTCCTTATTTGGTTATTCTCCCTTTAAAAATAATCAGCTTATCTGGTTAAGAATGGTTCATGTTTGTTCTATGTTTGAGCTGGGTTTTGTCTATCTGCACCAAACTATACCAGATATAGATCACTTTTCCATCGTGTCTGATACACACACATTATGCTGAGTTATTGTTGCACTAAATTCAAACAATTTCAGCTTGGCAATTTATGACTGATATGGTTAGTCCTATTTTTTTAAAAACAATATTTGGGCTTATTGATTGTAGCCTGTTTATTTATGCTTGCTTTCTAGAGCTCAGTAATTGCTGCACTTAGCTATTTATCCATGTATTCACTAGATAATGAGTTCTTGGGAGGAGGAAGCTAGGCAGTTTTTGTTACAACAGGAAGAAGAGGACAATGAGCTTTTCTTTGTCCTAGTGCCCGCTGTACTCTCAGCCATGCAAGAAGAGAAAACGCCTGTCCACACTTCTTCCCTCCCTGGTGCTATGAAGGTTAAGGAAATCTTGGAAGGACATCCAATTTGGTGCAAAGTTGAGTTTCGGGTGGAGAAAGAAGTATTTAGAGCCATAGCAGCCTTGCTTATAAGAGAGAATTTTCTACGTGACACACGAGGTGTTCAAGTCGAGGAGCAGCTTGCCATGTTCTTGTACATGCTCTCTCATAATGCTAGCAATCAAACTCTACAGAAATATTTTCAGCATAGTAGTGAGACAATCCATCGGAAGATAACCAAAAGTTTTTGATATAATCCCTGCCTTGACTAATCGATTTGTGAAGCTCCCAAGTACCCAAATCCATCCCTTTATTGCATCAAATCGTAACTTCATGCCATCTTTCGAGGTCAGTCATCCCATTAAATTTTTCTATTCTTTCCTTCAACTTCACCTTCAAAACTGCATTGTACAAATTGATCATTTGTATCTTCCTCTTTATTTGCATGCAGAACTGCATCGGTGCTATTGACGGCACACATGTACCTATCACAATTTCAGAAAATAGGGCTGCTCCATATCGGAATAGGAAAGGATCCTTATCACAGAATGTTATGGTAGCTTGTGATTTCGATCTTAACTTCACAAGCTACCATAACATTCTGTGATAAGGATCCTTTCCTATTCCGATATGGAGCAGCCCTATTTTCTGAAATTGTGATAGGTACATGTGTGCCGTCAATAGCACCGATGCAGTTCTGCATGCAAATAAAGAGGAAGATACAAATGATCAATTTATACAATGCAGTTTTGAAGGTGAAGTTGAAGGAAAGAATAGAAAAATTTAATGGGATGACTGACCTCGAAAGATGGCATGAAGTTACGATTTGATGCAATAAAGGGATGGATTTGGGTACTTGGAGCTTCACAAATCGATTAGTTACGATTTGATGCAATAAAGGGATGGATTTGGGTACTTGGGAGCTTCACAAATCGATTAGTCAAGGCAGGGATTATATCAAAAACTTTTGGTTATCTTCCGATGGATTGTCTCACTACTATGCTGAAAATATTTCTGTAGAGTTTGATTGCTAGCATTATGAGAGAGCATGTACAAGAACATGGCAAGCTGCTCCTCGACTTGAACACCTCGTGTGTCACGTAGAAAATTCTCTCTTATAAGCAAGGCTGCTATGGCTCTAAATACTTCTTTCTCCACCCGAAACTCAACTTTGCACCAAATTGGATGTCCTTCCAAGATTTCCTTAACCTTCATAGCACCAGGGAGGGAAGAAGTGTGGACAGGCGTTTTTCTCTTCTTGCATGGCTGAGAGTACAGTGGGCACTAGGACAAAGAAAAGCTCATTGTCCTCTTCTTCCTGTTGTAACAAAAACTGCCTAGCTTCCTCCTCCCAAGAACTCATTATCTAGTGAATATATGGAAAGGAAGTCGTTTAAAGTGGTTCCTTAGATCCTGGTGTAGGGAATGAGTTTTAGCTGGTCTCTCGGAGATCCTCTATTGAAACATTTGTTTCTTGTCTTAGTTTAGAAAGGTTTTGTCTAATTTGTTGCACCCTTAAGGTTGAGTCCAAATATCATCTCAATTGTGCATTTGTTCTTCACCTTTGCTATTTCTCTATTAATGACCATCATAGCCAGTATTATGCTCTTAGTTTCAACTCTAGTATTGGCTGAATCCTTGGACTGACACTGAAGTTAACTTACTGTTATGGGAGACACAGACTTCAAGAAGGCAAGGGTGGGCAGTGGGAGCGGAAGCCTAACAAGTAATCGATTTGATGGAGGCAGTGGTGCGGAAGGTGCAGCAACGGGTGAGGAAGGTGCGGGAGGAGATGGAACGGTGGGATGATGTCAACTCGCGCCTCATCTCAGAGTTCTCCCAGGCGACCGCTGTCATTTCTCGTCTTCAGGTACATTTTGGATCATTGCTTGCACTCAACTATATTGGAATTAGAGAATTTTTTTCCTAATTGTTCTGCTGCAATGATTTTATATTTACAATAGAAAATTTAGGGCTTTTAGTAGATGACAGTAACCCGTTTTCTTGGTAGTCTGTATATTTTAAATTGAAAGCAAGACCATGAGGTGCTTTGTTGTTAACAATTCAGTTTAAAATGAATAACACTTAATAATACGAGGTTATGTTGTGATATCCCTATATCTGGAGAACTAAAATGTCTTCCTTCTGCTATATGATAAAAGGTTCTTGGTGAGGATAAGCATTATGGTGTCTTGCGTGGTGTCCCTGGCATCAGACAGGATCTGGTTGGGCAGCAGATGGAGGCTCTGGAACTCATCTTTGTTGCTATGAGGGCGACACTGTAAGTTTGATTGTTGCAATCACTTTTGATTTCAGTGTGATTGGCCACTATTATCAAAAGAAAAATTCTGATTTGAGTTCATCTGACAGTAGTGTTGCAAATTGGTCAGGGAGAACTTAAATGGCATTACCAAAGCTTTAAACAAGGCTCTGCGTGATACTAATCAGATGGTGAGAAGTGGATCGGCACTCACAGCGAAACAGATGCAGTTACAAGTGGGAATTTTGCCAACTATTGCACAATGCTTGGATGGGCTCCAAACTTTATGTGAAATGCACCAGGCAGAGTAAGAATTGAATATGGGGACATTCTACAATTTAACTCAAATTGACCAGGTGTAGCTTGTATTGCAACTAGGACATTGGCATTGTCTTGTTTCTCTGAATCGTATTCCTTGTCCACTCGAGCATAGCAGTAATTAATTTATGATTGACAAGCTCAGCTCGATATATTCGACATCATACAATTGATAGTTCAAGAGGTACTTCCAAGCTTGTAGTCCTATATATGCCTGCCTTGGGTGTAGAGATTCACCTTATCTTTATTTCCTGTAGCACAATATGATCTTTTATCGCCCCTGTAAACTTATCTTGGTTGCAATTTGCCAGGTTTTCTCTAAAATCATCAATCATATCATTGTTAACATGGAAGAGCAGGCAAGTTCACCATTTAATTTAGGCTCAACTCACAGATTACTTCTCACGGAATTCTTTCTTACATAGGCCTCAAGAGATGAAATGACCTTTTTTTCAATTTTCTCAATTCATTTTAATATATCCTGGTTGTACTACACTAACGGTGCTCTTTCATTTGCAGTTCCAGTGACATTGCTGCACTACATCAACTCTTAGAAGACCAGCCAAACATTCCAAAAGATGAAGGTAAGGAATGACAAAAAGAATAATGAATAGGATGTCTAGTAATTTCAGCTCTGCTATTCCCATTGTTCAGTTACACAGCTGACAGTTACATTTTTTTCCTCGTTATGCAGTTCAATCCATATTCGACATTGTATTTGCGGATGAAATTTTTTGATTCAGCATATGTGAACTGTTGGAGACTGGCACTCTCTGTTCTGATTTAGCTGCCTGCCCATATGCTGCACAAGCCAAAATTTTCTGTTTCACTATTCTTTGATACTTGAACCATTGTGTCCGAGCTACAAAGTAGTATGTCTTCATTTCCACCAGCAACAGTGCTCAGAGACACCTGAAGCTGTCATTGACGTAGTGCTTAAACGTAGGAAACCAGGCTACAATATAGTTTAGCATACTACTGCAAAAGTGCAAATGATAGCATGGCATGATGCAACTGTTTATAAATAGTTGCTTGAACCTTTGCTTGGCTATTCATCTTCATGCTTATTTCCTCTCTACCATGAATTATCTAGATGTTTATTTTCTTCATTATTTGGCAAATCATTGAAGTTACTGCTGCAATTTAACCTTGTCTCTGAAAAGGGATGATTGTCCCCCTTTTCTTCGAAAACGAGGGATAACTCAAGCAGACATATACAAGTTATGTCATACTTTTCGGCTTGCTATTTTTCTACTAGTTGATAGCGCCAGTCTCCGCTTTGTTATTTTCCAATTTCAAGTTGATAACGCCAGTCTAAATAGTTCTCTCTGTTCTCCTTTGCAGATGTTAGTACTATGTGTAAGCTGTATTGAGATAACGAATAGTTTTTGCCTATCTATCTGTATCTGAGCACTTGAGCAAGCGAAATTAAGTGCATGTGGGTTACTTTGCTGCTGCAAACTGAAAGGATGGATATATAGCCAGATCTATGACAACAGGAAAGGGCAGTGCAACTGCAAGCTACCGAGGCTTCAGAATCTCCGGGAACGATTCATCGCAGCCGTTGAGGTTTTGAATTGGACGACCCGGTTCGCGGCAACTGCACGTGCCGTTTCACCGACCATGTACCAGGACTCTGTATCAGATCGTCAATAGCCCAAATACCCATAATTAGGCCCATTAAAATTGATAATCTGATCGACCGCGATGACTATTCCGTTGAAATAAGTATTCATCAGAAAATCAAAATGTGCTCAACTCGAATATTAAGCAGAGAACCAACTGACAGAAATCTGTTGTGAACAGGAGAGCTGTCTGGGATAACTTTGGCTACAGAAGGCCCGGAACAAAAATAATAGGGACAAATTACCATCGTCAAAACTGGAAGTAACGCTTCGGATGAAGGACTGTGCCTTTTATGCAAGCGACGGCAGACGGTTTCGTTCCGGTTTGCCCATACCGCAATGCCCGTCCCCGGCGAGCCCCCGCCGGCGTCGTCGCGTCCCTACTCCGGCCTCCTTGGCGCGCTGCACCATTGCATCTCCGGCGGGGATGCCTCCGCCGCAGTCTCCCTCCTGCCCACCCTCGCCCGCGCCGGTCTGCGAGCGCCATTCCCGCTCTTATCCTCCCTAGCGCGCCTCCTCCTGCTCCGCCCCGGCGCGCCTTCCTTCTCCACGCTGGCCAGCCGGCTTCTTCTCTACGTGCGCCTCGCTGGGCTCAAGCGCCTCGTACCCTGCTCCACTCAGCTCGCTGACAGCCTCCTCTCCTTGAATTTCTTCCTTGGCCGCCCGCGTGATGCTCGACGGCTGTTCGCCAAAATGCCGCACCCAAGCATGCACTCCTACAACGCCATGCTCACCGGCTACGCGCGCCTCGCGCTTTCGGCCCCAGCAGCCGAGGTCTTTGCTGCCATGCCACACCGGGACCTCCTCTCCTACAACGCTGCTATGCTTGCATTTGCCCGTGGTGGTGAAGCACAGGGAGCAGTGGCGATGTATTCTGAGCTCCGGAACAAGTCACCTTCCCTTGGCTATAGCTATCACACCTTCTTGGCTCTCCTTGTTGCCTGCGCTGAGCTCTTGGACACGCAGTTGGCAAGGCAGTTCCATGCCCATTTGGCTGTTCTTGGGTTCTTGTCTGATTTAAACATTGCCAGCTCTCTTCTGGACGTGTACAGAAAATGTGGTTGTGTCGATGATGCAGGAAGGCTATTTGACGAGATGGCCATCAAAGAAGTGCGGATGTGGACAACAGTAGTTTGTGCCTACGCAGAAGATGGCCAACTGGATGCTGCCCGTAGGCTCTTTGATCAGATGCCGGAGAGGAATGTCATTTCATGGAATGCTCTCAGCGAGGGATATGTTCGCCTAGGGAAGCCACTTGAAGCGCTGAGCATGTTTCGGCTCTTGCAAATGGAATATTTGAGGCCAGATCAGTGCACCTTTGCTAGCTGTCTCGGTGCATGTGCGACTATGTGTTCACTGAAACATGGCCAGTTGATCCATGGGATGTTGCTAAGAACTGGTTTTGATCGAAGTGTAATGATCAGTAGCTCACTCATTGACATGTACTCAAAATGCGGTTGTATGGCTGGTGCCAAGCAGGTGTTCAGCCTAACAGAAAGTAGGGGTGTTGCGTTATGGAATGGAATGCTGTCTGCTCTTTGTCATCATAGGAACACACAGGAGGTTATAGGATTATTTGCTCAGATGAGTCGGAAGAGACAGAAACCTGATGCAGACACATTCTTAGTGGTTTTGACAGCTTGCTCCCATTGCAGCCTAGTTGAAGAAGGTGTGAAGTTCTTTGATTTGATGGCTCAGAAATACAGGATAATTCCAGGAGAACAACACTATATGTGTATGGTGGATTTGGTTGGCCAGGCATCATCAAATGATAAAGTGGTTGAATGGATCAAGAGCTCACCATTTGGTTTTGACAAACGAGTTTGGGAAATTCTGGTTAGGAGTTGTACCGTAGATGGGAACAAAGAGTTGTTGAGTAAACTAGAGGAGCACCTGACTGAGTTTAACAACCAAGAATGAATGAAGAGTTATTCTTTGTTTTGTTTTATGAGATTTTTCCTTATTGAAGATTGTCAGTCTGACAAGGACTTGTCCTAAACATTATGACATGTTGAAGCAGGTTCTGTGTTCAGGAGCCATCCATTTACCTTTTGATAAAGCAGAGATAAGACAGCGACGGTTGCTTCCCTGCATCGGTGCATGATTGCTATTGGATAAAAAAGAAGGGAAATGAAGTGGGAGTGGACATGGGACTACCGCTCAGTGTGGAACAGTTAAGGAAAATCATTGAAACCACTTTTCAAGGAACATTCTTGAGTGACAGTGAAGTGCCCGCATCTATGTGCTGCGGCATCACATGCTGATGGATACAAAGAATGATGTGGGAACTTTAATTTCATCGTCCTGTCAAAGGTCACGATAATTGTTTTGCATTATTTCTCAACTAATCTTCTAAAGAATGATACATGCACATTCATTTCATATTCATGTCACAAATGTATTTATGACCAACAATCAGGTTTCAGTAATGCTGTATAGATTATCATATTACAGCTAGAAATATGACTATCCCATTGTGGACATGAAATAAATAGTGTAGTTGCGCAATAAGCATAATGTATATTCCCAGGTCATTGGCATGTACTTTCAAACTTCTCTGAACTCAATGGCTCTCTTGCCAAGAGTTTATGGAACTTGAAACAAATAGTGAAATCATCCTAGTTTAATCCTTTTTTTTCCTTCCAAAACTCAAATAGGGATATCAGATAAAGACCACCAGGTGTTCACGGGACAGCGCTGTGCCATGTAGTCTGTTTATACGTTATGATGTTCTTTGCCAATACATGGACACACATTCAATCATGCTCTCAAAAAATCGCTGGACATTTAAGCCACCTAATACTATGCAAATTCCCGGAGTTGCAAAAGGTCATCCATAATGATTTACCCAAACTGGCACCGAGTATACTAGAGTACCCAGAACAAAAGAGAGCAGAAAGGTCGATGCAGCATAAACAAAGGCCTTCGCGATCTGCCCGCTTCTTCTCATGGTGTAAACTTCAGCAGCAAAAGTAGAGACTGTGCTCAAGCAGCCGAGGAAACCAAGCTGTATGCCACTAAGAATAACTGTCGATCGCTTTGTATGCACCTATGAGAAATCCAAAGAATTAGACTCCCAGGATAATTTATGGAAAACCTAAAATAATGGCAAGTGTAAATTAAAGTATATGAAAAAAATATTTTGCATACCGCCTTGGACGTTACAGCAAGCGCTGCCATGATGCCAGCCCCAAGAACATTGGCTGCAAGGGTCCCAATTGGCAGCCATCTGAGCGACCTCTGCTTGCCAATTCCCTGCCCATTGAGTCTTGCCAAGTACCACCGTAACCAAACACCTGGAGGTGACACCGAGCAGCCCAACCAGAGTACAGCGCCATCAGCAAGACTACGCACCTTTACTACGGCCAACACAATGCTCAGAACCCATAAGAAAGACAGCAAAACCATCATCACCGACAGAAGCGCAGAATGCTTAGCCCTAGTATCCACCCTCCAGTGCTCCCAGTCACATTTGCTTCCTATTGAACTGTTCTCCCTGATGTATTTCATGATTGAACTACGTAGGCGCTCACCTGTCTCAGCACCAATCGTTATGGACTCATTGACAATGAACATCCCTGGAGTGATTCAGCATTGTTAGCCATGAGAATAGTGATTATGTTATTTTTTGTTGGATTATACGTAATTAAGAACATACCTAGCACTATGCCTGCTATAGCATATACCCAGTGGCCTTTAGAAGACAAGGCAACCATTTTCTGATTCCACCCACTGAAAGTGGTAAGGCTTCCCATATATCCAGTTGTGATTCCAACTATAAGATGATCAGATATCTGCCGTATATCAGCCTTGAAGATGATCCCAAACCATCCCATGAGGAAAGATCCTAGCTGACCCATGCAATTTAACATTCAAAATAATTTAGCCTTGTCATTTTCTCTAAATAATCCCTTTGACTCAGTATGGGTGTCTTGAGCATAGAGGATACCACATACCATATTAGAGGGAAGATCAGGGTATAGTGGGCTTTGGTCTGAGGTCAGTGCCAGGCAGCCTGGGCCAAACAGCTTTTGGAGGCCGTACCTTGTGAATACCTGATTCAGTAATCAGAAGCAGAATTATTCCACCAGAACTATACATGCTTTGTAAAAAAAATGGCTGAATATCAGTAGTCTAGGTCCCCTATATGGGTGGACAAATACCATGACTAGCAAGTATAGCTAAATAATTAATGTTTACCACAAGCAACTGCATGAAAAATCTCGGATAGTTACCCCGAAAAATCCAAAGACAGCTAAATGGATCAGGTAAGCAGCGTAGTCGAGCCTCAAAGAGGGCTTATATGGTTCAACCTACAGACAAATAAAGGCATTTTCCATGTCAGCATCTAAAGCACAATATACAACCTGTCAGCCTTACATCAATAGAAATCTTGGTTTGAGAATTACAAGCAACCAGTCAACTCAAAATATCGTTCTTACCTTGGTAGATGAATCTGCTGGTACGTTAGCAATGGTATCTTTTGGGTCCATTAAAGATACAGGAGCTGCCGCAATTTTGCCATTGTTGTTCACCATTGCATCTTCCGGAAGAGGGCCAACCTTGTGATGCTCTGAGATATTTGATGTATCCTGACCAAGATCACCTTCAGGTTCTAAAACTCGATCTCCACTGTCGATGAGCTGGGCTAGAACAGAGCTATCAGCGTCACCTAACAATTGATCCGCCAACCGAAGGGAATGCCTCATTGAGCTCAGTATGGAGTCCCCCATCTCGCGGGATAAGCTCATGGAACCCCTTGAACCCTGCCTGCTGCTTCTCCTACTTAACTGTGAGCTGGACCTAGCAGCTAAAGAAGGACGAACAGCAGAATCCATGGACGCACTTCTGGCATAACCCAAGCGATTGCCTTCAGAAGGGTTGCCCTTAGCTGAGGAGCTCTCCATTCTGTTGCAGGCGTGTTCCTCCAGCCACAGAGGTTTTCAACGACTCTGCACGAAGGTCGTATTTATGACATCAATCAGTATGGATTCATGCCTGACATGCTTACACACGCCATATAAATTTTTGAAAGATAGAAACCAAACAAAGAGTAAGACAAAGAGATAAGATTTGGTGGTATTTGTACGGTGTATCGGGAGAAAAAAACATAACAGCTCAGCAGCTAAATTCAAGGCCCAGGAACTCGTGTTCGAAAATCAACAAACAACGGGTTTTCTCCTGTCACCATCAATTATGTCATACTTCTCCTAACATCGCTGCTCTGCTCCACAAATCAGAACGAAGTAGTTTTTTTTTTAAAAAAAGTAGAACTAAACCTTTAAAATAAATCCAAAACAAATGGGTTTTCTCGGAAAGAAAGATTGGAACTGATGAACTGTCCAGAGCGAAGTTACATACTAAACCTTTTCCCTGCATACACATGTCGCACGGGCAGAGCATGTACAAGTGAGGAAGAACACAAGGAGGAGAAGAGAACCAGACAGTTGAATCAAAAGTGGAGACAAGAACGCCGACGCAGCTCTAACGGCTCCCACAAAAAATAATAGTCATAAATAGGAAAATGAGAACAGTGACAGCTCCGTTGAAACAAGGGAAACAAGTGGCGTCTGCTAATTACACAGCCAGTCAATAAACCAAAAAAAGAAGAAGTGCTTTAAAAAAAGAAAAGTGTCAAACCCGTGAAAGGTGCCGGTCTTTGACATCGCGGTGCTGATTTTTAATCGACAAAGAGTAGTTTAACCTAATTTTTAATTAACTGCTAGCTAGTCTAATCTCCGTTGCTTTTAGCTGCAAAGCTAGTTCCATGCAGGTTTCGTGGTCAAGAAAGGTGGAAGGGACCCCACGGCACCACCGCGTGAGTCGTTTACCAGGTTGAATGCATGCACGCCTCTCTCTCTCTCTCTCTCTCTCTCTCTCTCCGCGTGTGTGGATGCGTGAACAGAGTTCCTCAGAGAAAAAAAAACGAATGATCCGAGAGATCGGGGAAAAAAAGATGAATAAACAGAGAGATCTCAGGAGCAGCTGGAAGATGGGGAAGGCGAGGAAGGATCACCTTGATTAAGGATTCGGAAAGCGAGTTAGGGTGACGGCGGACGGTGAGGCCGCGGTGGCCGGCCGGTGAGACGGTGAGCAGTTGGATGGCTTCTCTCCCGACCCTCCTCTCTCGTCTTCTGACTTTCGCGCCTCGTCTCGCGCGGAGGCAGCCAGACAGGCACAGCCAGACGCATGGCAGGACAGCAATTTATACAACCACTACTTTTCTTATTTTATTTTTCTTTTTATAAAGAGAAAAAATCAAGCAACTCGCCTACTCCACGTGGCCGTACAGTGCTAAATGATTCGCCAACCTGTATGGAACTATGGACCGAGAGAAGAGGAACTTCCAGTTGTTTTGCCTAGGTTTGGTTTGATGCTTTTGAAAACATAATGATGAGTTGATGATCATTGTTTTGTTTTTAACTTTCGAGCCGAAGAAGTCCTCAAGAGTTGAAAAACTTTCCAGCCGAAGAAAAGATATGACACGGTAGTCAAAATAAAATGTGCCCAAGCATGGTGCTGGACTCAAGAGTCCGCCACCGGTTTGCTGGACGTTTAATGGAAGTAGTCAGAATCTAATTCGGTGTGACCTAATACCGTAATTCTGGTAATTTACAGTAGGAAAGTCTAGGCATACCAATTTTTGTTTACCAAGACCATAATAAGTAATGTGTTAGCACGTGATCTTCCTGTCAAAAGGTAAAGAGAAAGCGCTGCCGTCATGATGCATCATCTTCCTGTCAAAAGGTAAAGAGAAAATCCAGCGTGGCCTCGCACTTTCGATTGCCACACGTGAAATTTATGTTTACCAGGTTGAATGCGTGGACGGCGCGCGGCAGGGACACGCCGACGAGCGACGCGCGTGAAATCGTGGGGCGATGCGCGCGGAGGCGAAGGGCGAGTGGGCTACCGGCGATGCTGCGTGGGCCATGATCAGATCAAAACCATCTAATTTTCCATTAAAGTAAAAACTGTTTGGTTTAATAAACAAAAAGGGGATGTAGCTCAGATGGTAGAGCGCTCGCTTAGCATGCGAGAGGTACGGGGATCGATACCCCGCATCTCCAATTTAATTAACATTTTTATAAGCTCCGATTTGGATCGATCCTTGTATGTGCTACGGGAGATCCGCTCATGCCAACTTGTATCGCTTAGATTAGACGCAATCGATTCTTGGCGGAAACTGAAAATTACTTGCTTTTGATAATTTTTCTCTTTCACAAAAAAGTGCATTATATTTGTACACACCTTTGGTTTTCATACATAGCAAAATACTCTAGCATTCAATTAATATTTGTGTGAACCGTTTTTTCTCAATTAATGGAAGAATTCTATGTTGTCACACATTAAGAAAGAAAACTGTAAAAGAAAATAAAGAAGACTATGAGAACTTGGGCACGAGAACTCAAACCTGAAAAATATGATTTGAGATCATTGGATGATTATGTAGTCCAGATTTGACTTCTCATACTTCGCACATGAACTTGGTCCTCATAGATATGTTGTCAATAATTGAACTTATTTCTCACCAATTTTTTGCACAAGTATAACACCAAATTTATTTACCACACATTGGCTAAATAACAGATACGGCAAAGTGTGCCCAACAATCAAATGCATTATTTATTTTGATTTATATCTAAACCATCATTAAATCATTGATTGTACAAATTACAGTCTACAACGTTTTTAGTTGTTGCGTAGCAACTTTACGAATGAATCTCGGCCACAAGTGCACGGTCTAACGGCTAGTATCGTAAATTTTCAGATTTCCAACATTTATCTGGTTTGCACCAGATATGCACCATCATCTATGTGCATCAACATCCACCAAACAGTAAGTATAATTATCGATTAAAATATTTCTATATTTTATTCATTCTAAATGTTACTATAGATGTTTTTGAACACACATCAAAGCCGGTTATCTATATTTCACGCCCAAGGAAGTGTGAAATTCGTTCCAGCCCCGAACCGCGGAGCGTTCTCTTCTCAGTTCACCCAGTTTCCCGAGGCCCAACACCAAAACTCATCACGGAACAACGGTTAACCATCGTCACCCACCGTCCCACCCCAGTACCCCACCTTCCTGAAAGAGGGGAAGAACCTCACCTCCGACATCCCGCGGTGGCCGCCGGCGATGGAGGCGCAGGAATGCAGCGGGAGCGATGGCTACCGAGAGCTCCGAGACGTGCGCGTTGAGCTGAACTCAGGAATGGTCCGAGGCGGCAGGGAAGGATTCGCCTTCTGCTTCTGGCTGTACCTCCCCAGCTCTGCGAGGCCGTCCTCGGTGATCCTCCACCAGGTTGGATTCTTTTTGTATTTCAAGTTTTAGGAATTACGAAGAATTTGGTTGCCCTAGCGGTTGTTTTTGTCTCCCCCGGTGGGCACAAATGAATAGGGACGGCCGTTGTTGATTCTGGTATGTGATATCAGTATTGCGCTGATGGGTGTTGTAATTCTTAGGTTTTAGTGTGGGGTTATCTCCTCCAAAGTATTCGTTAATGCGCGATTTAGTCTCCTCGCTGCAGTATACTGAATATGGCAAATGTTTCTCCATCAGAGAAGCAGCATTAAGTACCTCCCTATTGGTTAGTTAGTGTGACGAAGCTTTGGGGAACACTGCTGGGGAAGACGAAGAACTAGTTATATATTTGCTTGTGAGTTTTCAGCGTCAGATCCGGTGCTAAATTGATTGAATTTCTAATTGTGCAGATTGCCGCAGGAGATGACAATAAATTACCATTTCTTGCATTAGGCGAAGGGAGTAAACTGATTGTCTTCCCATTGCTGAAGATGCATAGAGAAGCCCCTATCTCTCCTAGTTCCTATCCATGGACTAACACAACCAATCTATCAGCTGTAATTGAATGCCCTCTTGAGAAATGGTTCCACATCGGATGCGAGGTTTGTTCTAGACATGAAAATACTATGGCATTTACCCTCTCTATATAATACCCTTTATTCCCCCACTTGGAAAAAACGTAGAAATAAACATTCATATTTTCCATCGCTTTTTAGTCCCTTACTTGTATTTTTCATTTTCTCAAGACCTTTGCTTAGTCTTACCTCTAGATTTTTGTTCTCAGAAGAATGTTTTATTTAAAATACGCATTTCATATTTTTTATTTCTTTTTATTCCCTCACTTGTATTTCTTGTCAAAAAGTATTGGGTAATATTTTCATTTTCCTAAGAGTTTTGCTTAGTCTTTCCTCTACATTTTTGTCCTGAGAAGACTGTTCTATTTAAAATCTTTTTGGTGCCTATGTCAGGTTGCTGAAAATGTCATGCGTCTTTACATGGATGGAGACCTAATTACTGAGACTCATCTTTGTTCACTATCAAATGAGCCAGACAACCAGGATGGTGGAAACCTAATTTGCTTAGTTGGAAGTGATGACAACCTTGAAGGCTATGTCTATAATATCATGGTGTCACATATACTAGGAAACATACGGGAACAATATGTGAAGGTGATTCTTCTTAACCCCTATCATGGCCTATATTTTTTGTTTTTATCTATCAAGAAGCACCCTTGATGATATTCTTGTTGCATCACAGAACCCACCTTTTAAATTATCTATTGATTTATCGTGCTGTGACGGAATTGAAGAGGGTGATGATGGCATTTGGAACATTGTGGGTGGAAAGGTAATCGAGCTTCCATCTCTGATATTCTACTTTTTAAGGATTTCAAACCGGGGTACAGACGTCCCTGATAGGCTAACGTTGGCCCAAAGATAAGGGACCACCCACCGATTAACCTCCTCGGCATAAACCCACAGCTAGGCAGCTTGGAGGAGGTGGTTCCACACCTCGTGAGTACCAGGATTCGAACCCGGGCAGGGAGCCTCAAACCGGAGGCTCTTACCAGCTGAGCTATGCTTGGTGCTGCGATAGTCTACTTTTATTCATTTGTTTTAAGCAAAACAAGAAAAAAAATCTCTTCCTTTCTAGAAAATGTGACCTTAAAATATTTAACCTGAGAAGTTCTTTTTTGAAGAATCTGAGAAATTACACCTGGATTGCGTAAAATAGATTTATTTGCTACCATATATTAAGTCTCCTATTAAAAAAATATCACATCCTGTATACCCTAATAATGGAAATCTATTGATACAGGCATCTTGTCGGAGAAACTTCATTTTGGAAATAGTACTGATTGATGCTTTCGGTGAACCTGTGAACGACAAAGAGGTACTTCTTTTTTAAAAAAAATAAATAATGGGCATGCTATTTTATTTGTTTTCATCTACATAATTTTCTTTTACTGATTCATACATCTCCTAGGTTGTTGCTTCACTTGTCTATGCTGACAATGGAACAATAGTTGAAAAATCAAGGGATGATTCAGAACCTCCATTACTTGTTACTTGTGAAGGACTTGAGTACCCAGCTATAAGCCGGCCTATACCAGTTATTCGTGGACGTGCTCTGTTTAAACTCAAGATATCTCAGGTGGTTTTCTCCACATACGAAATTTCTGTAATACATTTGTAGCTTACACCAGTTTCCAATATATGGATTCCACAAGAAATCATTTCTTTTGATTGCTTATATATACCATCTATAGCAATGCTATAGTTTAGTGTGTTTTTTTTTATTGCTGTGTAGTAAAGTGCAGTTGCTGTCTTGCTGCTACATGAAAGCTTTTATGGCATGTATGTGCAAGATAGACTTACCACTGCCTATGGTAGCATGGTGTGTAATGCCTTCTTCTATACAAAGATGTAGATGTTTCAAAGTTCCATGCTACGAGTTCATTTTCCCCACAAAAGGTTGATATATATTTAACGTGTTAAGTTATCAACTTCCTTGTGAATTTGAATTTGAAGCGCTGTGTAAAACTTGAATAGGAAATATCTATCAAAGAAAGCTTAAATGATTATGGCGTAACAATTGATGCACTCACTACAGCATCGCAGTTGCACATACTCATGACAACAAGTCAACAACCACCATTTATGCTCCATACTCCAACAAAGTTGGGTTATATCATGTTATCTAAAACACCATGCATGTGCCTTTATCTTTGTCCATGACATAACCTCATTATTGATGACAGCTCTCTTCTAAGTGCGACAATAAACTCTTCCGTATTCATTTCTCAACACTGCACATGCAAAGATATCCTTTTCTGGAGGCACATTCCAAACCAATTCGCTGTATATCTCGACACCGCACCAACCGCCCGTTGGGATCTGGAAAACGGGTCATTTCTGCGGCGGTGGATGACATGGTCAGTGACGGTCAAGGGTTTGTTGCTACTGACAAAGTAAATGGCCGCTTAAGTTCTCATGGCGAAAGTTTAGTGGGCTGTTTCCACCCATACAAGGGCGTTAAGATTAAGACAGAAGATGGAGTGACAACGTCACACACAGACAAAATGGTATCACGGGTAATAAATTAGCTAGATTGAAGTACTTGACTAGTTATGCTTCGGTACGGCTCCGTGATTTTTTCAATCAATATTATTTACAGAATAAGCATGCCAAAAAGATGGTGGCTAGTAAAGAAGCACATAATGTCATGGGGACTGACTCTTCAACATCCGACAGCGAGAGCTTTGATGCAGGGAGTTCTTGGAGTGGCTCTGATGCAGATGACATTGATAGCATTTCGGATGCAGTGATTTTCAGATATTGTCTTGACAGCACATATGAGCGGTCAAAGTTTCTTAGAGGTGTTGCTCCTACTGTTAACAACGAAGACTTGGTAAAACTTGCAGATCAAGTCTCATTGTATAGTGGATGCTCCCATCACAGGTAGCCCTCATTTCTTCTTTTCTGATAGTAGTTTCCTCTGTCTGTACCATTGGCATTAATTTGTAAATTATTCTACCTTTCCTAGAAATCAAATATTAATCTCGAAACAGTTGCTCCAAGAGGGGTCAGATACATGGAGCATGATCTCAAAAAACAATGAACGTGCACTTTGGTCGTCTGCCATTCCTGAAATTGTGACAAAATTTATGGGTATCTCCCATTCTACAAAAAGGGGTTTATCAGAACAGGTAGAATTTTACTTCAAATACATGGCCTCGGAACCTTAAATTATGAGGGGGATACTTCTGTGAGTAGTGCAAGAAATAAATGTTTACCATTAACTATTTCAGGACCTAGAGGTTTTAAGAGGAATTGCTGGTTGTGGTGATGATATCGGTAGAGATGAATTTGAAAGGCTATGGTACTGGTTATATCCAGTGGCTGCTTCTTTGTCAAGGCACAAAATTAAAAAGCTATGGGATTGCACAAAACCTACATGGATAAAAGGGTTGATTACAAGAGAGGAAGCTGAGAGTGCACTAAAAAGTTCCAAGGAACTGTTGAAAGAGCCAGGAACATTTATTCTTAGATTTCCCACTACCAGAAGCTGGCCACATCCAGATGCTGGAAACCTGGTCGTCACATATGTTGGATTTGATAACTCAATTCATCACAGACTACTTTCTCTTGATTCCAGGTGTGCTTTGACCAATGTCTTACACTGTCCCCTGAAGTCTCGTTCCAGTCTAAGTTACTGAATCGTACTTACTCTTTTTCTATTGGTTCACAGTGATGCAAGGGCTGGTAGCCTGCAAGATTTGCTGCTGCAGGAGCCTGAACTACGCCAACTGGGAAGGTACGCATTCTGAATTAATTGGCGAACTGGGAAGATTTGCTGCTGCAGGAGCCTGAAGCGCAGGAGTTGTTCTCATCCAAATTGGCTATTGTTAATTTCACAAAAAAAAAAAAAAAAAGGCTAGTGTTCTAATTGGAACTGAATTCGGGTGCAGGGTTGAACGCCTACCAAGTGCCAAGCAGAGATGATTGCAGAAACTGATTCGGTATGCTACGAGCCATGTTGTCAACGGCACAACGCATGCCAAAAAGTGAAGTCAAGAACACCGTATGACTGTAAACAGTCCGTTTTCTCTTTGTAAACAAAGTACTAGTGAGATCTAGCTTATAGATTGTTAATTAGTGATCAGTCGTAACAGGCTAAACCTCCAAATGGAGGATTTTGTTTCCATAACTTGTGTGTATGATAAGTTGATCATTCATCTGCCTACAAAGTTTTTGTAGGAAACCTACAAAATTCTTATTGTTGCGTAAGTATTTTTTGTTCGCCATAGAATAGAAGCCATAATTTTTTAGAGCATTATTATTATTATTTGAGCAAATTTAGAGCATTATTGTTATTGAGCACTCGCCCATGTGGCCATGTTATGTCGGACCAAAGCCCATTGGGCCGGCACCATCGTGGCCAAGCCCAGAAGCACGCGGCGGGGGACTCCGCCGCACTGCCGCGCCGCCATCGCGGTGCACGCCACCCATTCCCCGTCCCCGCAACAGCCGAACAAGGCCAAAACCCACGGCGCCGACGGCCACCGCGAGGGTTTAGCCTCCCGCTTCCTCCGATGCCGCCGCCTCGCCGCGCGCTGCTCGCCTCCCTCCTTCGCCTCCGCGCCTTCTCCTCCGTTGCTTCCCACTACCCACCCCCGACGGCCCCTCCCCTGCGCCGCCACCAGTTCGTGGCCGACCCCAGCGCCGCCTCCACCTCCACCAGCCGCGGCGGGATCGGGAGCATCAGCGGCGGCGGAGGCAACCCTCTGGACCCGACGCAGCTGCTCCGCGACGACCCAGTGGCCATCACCGCGTCGCTGTGGGTCTCCTCCTTCCGGGCCGCGCCCGCCGGCGGCCCGGCCCCGCCGCTGGCGCCCTTCCTCTCGCGCCTCGAGCTGTGGGTGCTCGCCTACCAGAAAGCCTACGCCGACGAGACGGGCTCCTACCTGCCGCGCTCCTCCATCCCGGCCCCCACGCTCGCCTCCCTCCTTTCGCTCCGCAACGCCGTCCTCGACGACCGCTTCCGTTTCGGCAACCGCCTCACCCCCTTCATCCAATCCCCGCGCGCCGCCAATTCGCCGGACCCGTCCACCCTCTCCAAGCGCAAGCTCCGCGCCCTCCTCACCACCCCGGGCCCGCCCCCTTCCAGGACCGTGTTGTGCAGGAGCTGCTCCTGCTCCTGCTGGAGCCCGTGTACGAGGCCAGATTCTCGACGAAGTCTTTCGCCTTTCGCCCTGGTCGCTCACCCCACGCTGCCATCCGCACCATTCGCCGCAGCTTCGCGCCATATCTGTGGTATATCAAGGGCGACCTCTCACCGCTGCTGCACTCGCCTGACCCTGCACTAGTGGTTGGTTCGCTTATCCGTGATGTGCGAGATAAGAAGGTTGTGGATTTGGTCCGCTCAGCCCTGCTCACCCCGGTGGTTACTGCAAGACCGGGTGATGATGCTGCGGCAAAGAAGAAGAAGACGAAGAGGAAGTACCAGAAGAAGAAGGTTCTGCCAGAGGGGGAACCGAAGCCTGATCCTTACTGGTTGCAGACCTTCTTTGGGTTTGCGCCGGAGGAGGCATTGACCCAGCCTGATTGGGGGCATTGTGGGGTGCTGAGCCCGTTGCTCGCCAACGTGTGCCTGGATGAACTTGATAAGTGGATGGAAGAGAAGATTAAGGAGTTTTACAAGCCATCCAAGTCGGATGTTGTGGGAGGAGAGGATAGCATTGAGCAGGGTAACACATCATGGCCGGAGTTTGTTCCCACAAGTGGCCCTGACAAGACGAGGAAGGTGGACTATATTCGGTATGGTGGGCATTTCTTGATCGGCGTGAGAGGCCCAAGAGCTGATGCAGCGGTGCTCCGGAAGCAGCTTATTGAATTTTGTGATCAGCGGTTCAGAATCAAACTTGATAATGAGAGCCTCCCTATTGAGCACATCACCAAAGGGATCATGTTCCTTGATCATGTGTTGTGTCGTCGAGTTGTGTACCCAACCCTGCGCTACACGGCCTCTGGAGGCAAGATCATCAGTGAGAAGGGTGTTGGTACTCTGCTCTCGGTAACAGCTAGTCTGAAGCAGTGCATCAAGCAATTCCGGAAGCTCGAGTTTTTAAAAGGAGACCGTGAACCAGACCCGCAACCATGCTTTCGTATGTTCCATGCAACACAAGCTCACACAAATTCTCAGATGAATAAGCTTTTGCTAACAATGGCAGAGTGGTATCGCTATGCTGACAACCGCAAGAAGGTGGTCAACTTCTGCTCTTACATCATAAGAGGTTCCTTGGCAAAGTTATATGCTGCCAAGTACAAGCTGCGGTCAAGGGCAAAAGTTTATAAGATTGCATCAAGGAACCTTAGTCGGCCACTGAAGGATAAGAAAGGTCAGTCACCAGAGTACCACAATTTGCTGAGAATGGGCCTTGTGGACTCGATTGATGGCCTTCAGTATACAAGGATGTCAATGGTCCCTGATCCTGATTACACACCGTTACCAAGTGGATGGCGGCCAGATCATGAGAAGATTCTACTGGAGTACATAAAGCTTACAGATCAACAGACATTGGAAGAGCAGCGAAATTGCATTAGAGAGGAGGGGCTGATAACACCACAGGACTACATTTCAATGCTCGTATGGGGTTACAAGAAGAATGCAGTTTTACTTCCTTCTTCGAGAGTGAGTGAGGATCAAAGGTCCACAGAAGACATAGGTTCTGATACAGATGAATTGGATGAAAAGGAACATGGAAATGAGGCTCACCAGAGTTTTCCAAAGACTGCTGAAATGTCATGAAATGTCTATGATTTTTGTGAACATCTCAAGGGGTTTTTGACTGAGATCTTTGCTGGCCGGTTTATGATGGCCTAGCCTAGACAGATGGCTGTTCCTGTTCAAGGGGATGAAAACTGCATCTGTCAAGTCCGTTTCCTGATGCTTAGGGCCATGGTGTATTCTGGATATGGTGCTTGAATGTAAGTTTCAGCCCAGCATGGCATACCAGGGAACCAACAAAGATCCAATCCCCATCCTGCTGCCAAATTGTGCATCACATGCAGAACCAGCTGCACATGTACCAGGCCTTACGTTTAGTAAGACTTTACCAAGCCTGATTATACATTTCAAAAGCTACATAGAAAAATTCTCTGTAAACATTCTATCCAAGAATACTGCTCATGTGAAATTAGTGTTGTATGTAAATTCTTTTTCATGAGCAGACCTTGCAAAGTTTACGACATTTAGATGGCAAGAAGTCTGATGTTTGCTGCCTTGTGAGCCTTAAAAATGGGTTGGAAACAACAAGCTTCCAACCCTCATATCTATGTGGAATGGTGGAGTGTGTTTGATTGTTTACTCGTGCATTTTTGTTGTTTGTTGCTTATATTTGACTGAAATCCTGTAGTCAACAGTAAGCTATTTGTAATTTAGCTTTGTTCTTTAATCAAGCCTAATGTTTGCTGATTAGTTCAGTAAAGACTAATGTTTCTTGAACTATTTTCATCCTTAACTTTACTGGTATGTTTTTGCCTAAACATTAATATTCCTCAGCATCTATGCTCATCATCGATCAATGCCTTGTACTCTGACTGGCCCTTGTTGGAGATTATATTATCACAACAGTAATGCAAACTGACTAGTGACTAGCAGAATAGGTAATGAGTAATGTAGAGTATATTATATTTTTCTATTGCTTTTGAAATAATCAATTACTAGTTCGCACATAATACTTTGCTATGTTTTTGTATCACAGAAAGAAATGTTTTCTGTTGAAGTGGAGACAGTGGTTATTATATTTGTAGGACAATAACTGCAAACTTAACTCTTTGCATCAATCTTTTTTCTTTTATTTTTACATTATACTGTTTGATGCCCTTTTCTATATATCCATGATCCCTTCAGTTTTCAAAGAAAAAGTTGGGTTACTGCTAATAACTGCCCATTTTTAACTGTGTCTGTATTAGAAAAATCCCTTGGAAGAGCAAAGGAACTCAAGAGAACTGAAGGCTGGACTGCCAACACAAGTGTTTGAGTCATCATTAATGTTATCTGATATTGTGGTACATGTCTATGAGGACCTTATTTATCAAGTCCTGCAGCACTTGTTATCATGGCATAGTGCAGAATGGTGTTTTACCAAACAAACAATGATCCCTATTCAAGTAAAGATCAAACCATGGTCTCCAAGAGTGTGCTCTTGCTATGTGAACTCCAGTAAACCATTTGGGATCGCACATTACTCTTTTTTGAAGTTTAATTATCTTATTAGAGATGCATCAAAGTACATTTCATATTCTGATGATGTATGTCCGGTGGATGTCCCTGGTTGGGCATTTACTGTGCATCTGAGCTCCATGTTTCAGGAAATATCAGTTGCTACTTTTTATAGGCCTGTGTGCTCCAAACTCTTAGAAATACCAGTCAGTAGCAGTGTTAAAAAATTCCTTTGGATCATAGTTCTTGTGAAAAAAATTTCATGGGTAATTTGTTTGTTTAACTGTTTTTTTTCAACAACAACAAAGCCTGTAATGCCAAGCAACTTGAGGTAGGCTAGAGATGAAACTCCAAAGAAACTTTATTATACACTACAACGAGCTAGTGCCCTGATGCTCTGGTTTATGCCTCCTCCTGAGCTCTTTTTCTACTTACTAAACTAGCGCTATATCAAAATCTGCCTAACATTGATTCCACTATCTACTTTCAGATCTGAATTGACGTATGGATCTTGGCATAAAACTTCGGGCCCATGGAGCACACTAAGGTATGCTAATCATTTATCTTACTGTGTTTTGCTGCGTCATTGATATGGTCGACATGTAGGCTCTGAGCAATTGGTATGATTTTGTTTCCCACTATAGGCCGACCAGAGGCACCTGTGATCCAGAGTCTTAAAAAAATGTCAATCTCCAATGTTATGACCTTTTGCGATTGATTTTATTCATTTCTTAGAAGTCTCCTAAGTCAGAACCTGGACCAGTATTTCCTGATATAAAGCAAATAGTACTCTCCTGTTTATGCTCACTTGCGAAACCATGGGTTCTCACAAGTTATTACAGCATCTGCTCTGGGTGTATAATGTTTTCATTTCAGGTGTATTTGTGTCCCTAATGTTTTTCACTGCCCTGAAAAAAATTTGGAAATGTTTGTGTCCCTGATATTTTACAATCTCAGGAAGATTTTTAAGTTAACACGAATTGATGCACGCCCCCACTGATTGATTCTCCTTAGATCAAAAAAATCAGATTTGCAACCGAACAGAGGTTAACTTCTAACATGAAGTTTTTTTTTCACTTTGACAATCTATACCACAAGTCTCAACAGATCTCTCAGCACTTTGGCCGTCTGTTTGCTGGATCCATCTACTGCCGTCACTGTCAAAAGTCTCAGACTGCCACTTTTGCAAGTTTGGTATCTGACCAACACCAACTGGTCAGGAAATATTTGCTTTTTGCCTGGCACTTTCGCGTGAAGAGGAAGGGTGGTTTATTATGCGGAAAGATGACAATCTAACACTAATATTCCCTTTGACGAGACGCTCCCACTCATAGGTAGGTTCAGTTTATACGTGTGTTTTGGTTATGTGAGTGGTTTCATATTTCGCGGTTGGTAGATATGAACAAGTAGATGTTGGGGACGGAGGAGCTGCCCTTTATTTTTCCAACAAGCTGTCCAGCACAAACGTTGGTGAAGAAAGGATAGGAAAGGAACGAGGGAGATGATGCTGAAGCTAGGAGGGCTGGGCTTGCCGTTGAACGAAGCACAAGCTCGACTGGGGTCATGCATAGATGGCATACGACGTATGAACTGGTTTATTGCACTGGATTCTACGCGCAGGGAAGGTAGGCTGGCCACGCGCTCTATGTACTGGACTGCTAACCAAGCGACCTCCGCGTGTTCGACGGGCCGTTATGTATGTCCCTGTCCTAAAATGCTTTACAGAAAACGCCTCTTTGCCAATTCTAAAATCCTGACAAGGCCTGTGTGCGTGTTATTTTCACCGACGTGTGGAAGAGGAGGTAGCTTTTGGCATGGCGGATCCGGCAAACGGGAGGAAGAAAGTTGAAAACGAAAAGCGATGGGAACTGGATGCACTTGGAGCAGGCAATTAGAATTGACCGGGAGCGGCAGCAGGACCAGGCACCGGAGCATGCCGTGCATGCAAGCTCGAACTCGTGTCGACATGTCGCCGTCTCGCAGGTGAGAAAGCCCGACAATTCCGTTCCTACACACGGTGTTAGTATTACCGAGAAGGAAAGGTAATGTGGCCACTATACTGAAGAAAATGAAAACAGAAAACAAAAAGACCGGCCGCGTCGTATCCTGGCTGACTGGAACTGGAACTGAAGTTCCCTCGTGTTTAGGCAGTGTAATTCATTAAGTACTACTTCTCATTATAATTATAGTGCTATCACTGCAGAGGATCTGAATCGCTGGTGGACGTGTTACCCGGCGCCGCGACATCCATGGAACGGAATGTCAGGTTCAGGTGAGGGAACAACGCAACAGCGCCGCCGAGTCATGTTGTTGCCGGGATGGGAGAGGCTGGAGCTGTGCCCTGGCCCCCGGACTCCCCAACAGGGCTCTCTTGTCCAGGCCTACCGCTCTGCATCAGCCTGGAAACGAACAAAGCCAATTGGTGATGGTGTCTGCCTTTTTTCCCCCCTTTTGCTAATGGACGAATGGATCGATGGGTCATGATGCGCGAGGCCGGCCGCCGTCGTGATGATCCGGCGCGAGGCGTGCGGCACTTTGCATCATCCCGTCGCGCATTCCCATGGTGCTGCTAAAATGCTAGTGTATGGCCTATGGCTATGGCCTATGCTCCTCCTCGGTGGTCGCTGCTACTGCTGCGGCGGCGGAGGCATCGATCGCGCACCCTTTGATACTCCCGGCGTGCTGCCTCGGCCTCCGCCACCGTTCTTGGAAACCAGAATCGCAGCATACTAGTATTCTTTACGCTTGGAGCGTGCCACAGCGCACGAGTGCTACGGAGTCTTCTCTTCTGGACACCGATGTGCGCGGATCGCATCGCATTAGGCCGTCCAATAATCACAGTCACGGTCACTGGACTGGACGGCGACCCAGTTTCAACCTTCATTAACGGACCGACGTACTGTTCCAACCAACCCGTTCCGCCGCATCGTCACAAAGGCAACGGAACAGGCGACGACATCGGTGGACTCCAACAAAGCGTCCTGCGTTGTCGCGACACGGCACCCGGGTGTTTAAAGAGAGAGCATTACGCCCGACGGGTCCGCCAGCCGAACGCGCCGGCGAGCCTTGGCGCGACGCACGTAATATCATCACCAGTAACCGACGCGATCTGCGTGGTGTACGCTAACAACATGCATTAGCTACCGTGTCGTGGTACATCCGACACGAGTGCTGTGGAGTGATGACAGGCAATCTCTTGCAGCGAGAGATCTGTGGTCTGGGATGATGAAATCCCGCTAAATCTTCCCTGCACAGATGCTGCTGCTGGTACTACTAAATTGGCAGGGCATAATTCGGAATCCATCCCGGATCATTCGAATTCTTCTTGTGAAGCGTTAAAACCGCTCGAACAACAGATCTTGCAGCGGACAACCACCAGGAGTGAATGCGAAGAGGATGGCGACGACGAGTCGCCGAAGCGGAACGCCAAGCGCGAAGCAAGGGAAACGAGTGCCAAAAGCTCCGGTCAGCAGCGAACCAACCCCGCACACCTGCAGCGGACGAAATCGCAGTCGGAGGTCAGCGGTCAGACATTGCTGACACAGCCCAAGTCGCCGTAATTGACGTTTTCCTCCCAAACGAACCGAAAGAATTTCATAGAAAACAATGATCTGGAGCGGTCCTCCTCGCTAGTGCGGTGACGACGAACGAGAGATTAACTAGAAACGAAAGCAAATCCTCCAGATGATTGCCATTGATTTTGTGCCCTATTTCCTTCGCTATCACAGAAGCTAGCTGCCACTAACAAACACGATCACGCATCATCGTCGGGTAACAAAACGCCAGATTTTCTACTAGTAACCAAAAAGGAGGGAAGAAGAGGCGAAAGATCAGCTAATTGAACAGCAGAAAGAACAAGGAGGTGGGATCGGCAGGCCGGCCGGCCGGCCGGCTGGCGGCGTCACCGGAACCTGCTCATGTCGGCGAGCTTCCGCGAGGTGTTGCGCCCGAACGAGGCGGCGCCACCAGCGGACGCGTGGCGCCGGTGGCTGTCGCCGAGGGAGGACGGGTCCGGCGGCTGGCACCGGCGCCGGCCGCCGCCGGCGGAGCCGGGCCGGACGAGCGGGCTCAGCCACACCGCGAACCCGGAGATCCCCCGTCCCCGCTGCCGGCGCCCGCGCCGTGCCTGCGCCGGTGGTGGTGCTGCTGCCTCGCCGGCGACGGCGACGGGAACCACCAGCTGCTGGTGCTGCTGCTGATGCCGCCGGGCGACTCGGGCTCCTCGTCCGGCTGCGGGGCCGCGCGCAAGGTCACCGCCGCCGCGTCGGGCCGGCGCTTGCGGCGGACGATCGCGGAGAGCCACGAGGTGGACCGTCGCGGTGGGTCCTTCTCCTTCGCCTCTTCTTCCTCTTCCCGGTGGCGGCGCCGCCCGCCGGAGCCGAAGATCGCGGCCAAGAAGGACCGCCTCCTCCTCCGCGCGACCTTCCGGTGGCTCTGCTCCTCCTCGTCGTCGGCGTCGTCGGCGCGGGCGGCGGCCGGCCCCACCTGCGGCGTGCGGAAGAAGAGGAGGCTGCCGGGCTGGTGGTGCGCGCCGGACGACGCGCAGGCGTCGGAGCGGCGGCGGTGCGCGGCGTAGGGCGAGACGGAGCGCGGGAACAACCTGGCGGCGTGCTGCTGCCGGTGGCGCGCAGGAAGGGACAGGGACCGCGGCGAGCTGCCGCAGCTGCTGTCGTCGGTGGCGGCGGCCTGGTCGCGCTCGGCGGCGAGCGCGAGGAGGCGGTCGCGGAGGCAGGGCGCGCAGACGCCGACGGTGTTGGCGTACGGGTGGAGCTTGCACCTCATCTTCTCCGCGATCGCATCACCTATTCGCCTCCCGAGGAGCACAACCTTGCAGCGACCGGGTGTGCTTGTTCGTTGGATTTTGGCGTGGCCTTTGCTTTGCTTTCTACTCCTGCGCTGTGCAGCTTGGAGTTTTCTCCGCTTCTCTCTGTTCTCTGCTCTCTGCTCTGCTGTGGTGGGCGGGGAGGAGAGTGGTTGGGCAACGCCGTAATGGCCGATTTATTTTGTAACGGAAGGCGGGGTGTGGTGGGAGCCCAGGGTACAGTGTTGCCTACTTCAATTCTCGGTCCATAGTTTTTTTATTTATTTTCAACAGCTTGTTTTTCTCGATAAAACAGCTTGGTTTTCTTTTCCAGAAATTAAAAATGCAAAGGAAAAACCGACTCGTCCAATTGGAAAAGGTCTGGAACCCGGGTCTACCGACTTGGTCTTGCCACTAATTACGATCCAGGCGAACAAGAATTTTCAGCACGGAACGGAATTAATAACAGATTTTATCATTTGTTGTTAATTAGTAATTTCTTTACTTTTGTCTTGGTGCTATTACTATTAAGCAAGGTTGCACTTATAAAAATATAATAATAGAATAACTAATTTCAGATAAAATATTTCCTTTATTTATATACATGGACAATTGCATCTTTAACCTTAATTCTGATTTTGAATCTCTCTTTAAGACTTTGTAAAATTGGACTTATTTTCACACAAGTTGTTGTACGGTCCCCCCTAGTTCGATGGCAAAAATTACAGTTTTACCATAAAAACATGGGCAACCGTGCAATAATTTGGTGAAAACAAACCGTCAATAATTTGGTGAAAACAAGTCCAATTTTATAAAATCTCAAAAGAAGGTCTAAAATTAGAATTGGACTAGTAATCTAGAAATGTCCCGTAATTTTTTGCACTAGTAATCTAAAAATGTAGATGGTGGATCATATTCAATAATTGATTATATTGCACATTTGATCAGATATAATTGTATTTTATATAAAATATTTTTGTTTATTTAGATTTTTACACCCATAAATCTAAAAGTCTAGATGGATGGATCAAAATTTAATGACTGAAAATAGTTTACAAAATCCACACCACCGTCGGAAAAGACAGCCCCTTCATCAACATCTCTAGGAAAATCCAAGTGAAATTGGGCGAAGAGGAGAAGCTAATCACAGAGTAAAGAGACGGAACTTCGACAACCATTCCACGTTCCATCTGCAGGTTATATTGCTCGATCTTGAAAAGAGATCGATCGATGCAGTGCAGATTATTGTTGCAATCAGTGAGCGCCGCTATCCATGACAACGATTTGATCGTGTGGTGGCACGTTGCGGTCCGTCGACGGTTCAACGGGCAAAAACTTTTAACGGAGTTATTGCCTCGGCGACGCGCATATGCGTCGGATTTATTGCTTCCGTTCTCAAGGAAGGACAGAGACCCAATGCGTGGAGGTACAAATGCTCGGTCAGAACAACCAAGGCATCCGTTCCGTCCGTCATGGATGCCTCGACGGCATGGGCATGGCTGGCGCACCACCACCGGTTTTCGTCCTCGCCTTGCCAGCCGGACGCCGTCCTGCCCGGGTTCGTTCTTGACTCTGTGTCCGATAGCTACCGCTACTTATTAATCCCAATGGTCACAAGTCAAACCTGGAAACTGTGCCGGCGTACAGCGCCATTACGCCCTACTGCCGGTACGAATAACAGATGCCGTTTCCGGCGATTCCCTGTATAGCCTTGTGGCGAACAGTGCCAAGTGTTGGCTCCAAGTAAGCGGAGGCGTATCCTTTGGGCACTGTTGGCAGTTTTCTCCCAACTTGCATTGACGGCCGGGGGCGACACGACACGACAGTAGTATCGGAGCAGCGGCGGCAACAGGATGAGATGAGATGACATGACATGACATGAGATACGGCCGTGAGACGCGGACGCGACATGCGAACAACAACGGCGAGATCGAAGCCGGGTGCAGTATGATTGGGAGCGCCGCGTCCCTCGGGCGGGAGCATCGGCCGCGTGCCCGGCATGTGGCGAGAAGGGCCGCCACGGGATAACATGCGCGATTAAACTCTAGTTTAAGGCGCGGTCTCCGGGCGGCGCGGCTCGCCGGCCCCCACGTCCGGTAACTACCCTACCACCACCACCACCCCGCCCGGGTACAGGCACAGGCAGCGGAGAAGAGGAAGGCCTGCACGGCAATCGCAAAAATCTTGGATAGAAAACTACTACCACTCGCGACACACATTCCATCAACCGTCACATGAGCGGAGCAGCGTATGCCGCTGCTGCTGCTGAGTAATGACCAGTGGTAATGGCCAACGACTACCGGCCCGTTCTTGTTTATGCGCTCGTGAACTCCAAGGTGCCATCTCGGGGATTAGTTCAGGCATTACGATCACGAGCGTCACACATACCATAAGCAATTGGCCCCGGTTACTGGTACCAATCAATCTTGGTCGGGAAATTGGTTCTGCTATAAAATACGCAGCGGTACAATGGGTGGGCAGCGGTTTTGTATACTTGTACAATAATGTGCGGCAGCCGGACGTCCATTCTGGGGTAATCGGCAGCATAATAATGATTAGGACGGCTCAATCAAGGCCTAATTAAGATAAGAGCTCTGTCATCTTGCGGGAATGAAGATTAAGGTCAGAAAAGGTGGTGGGTGGACGGTATTTTCAACTAGCTATATGACGAATTTTCTTGACACGCGTATTTCCATTTGCCTGAAAGATACGCGAGCTTCACTTGACTGACAGAACGCGTCATGCGCGGGTGTTGTATTCTGTTCCAGAAGAGCTTTTTCTATACTACAGCGAACGCATGGAAGGAAATGCTGTAACACGTCTAGAAAGCTCTGATTAAATACTTGAGTTCCTCGAAGTGCCGAAAGTCAGGTCAATGCAGGTTGGGCACGCAGGGTCAAGTTCACAAGAGTTGTGCAACTGACCAAATGACGAAGACAGCTGAATTTTATGCGGCTGAAAGAACTGCAGGGACACGTCACGAAAACTGACCAGAGCTTGGGCCGGAACTACTGGCAATAGAAAATGTCAGCGAAAGCAACAATGACACGGCCAAGAATGTTCAGACGCAATACCAGGAATATCTTACTTTTTTTTTTGCGAAACGCAATACCAGGAATATCTAATTCTTTACTGATCGGCAGCACCAAACTGAAGCAGATATATAGTACTGCCAATGCCATACCAAATAACTCTTCGATTACATTAAAATGATGCAAGTCAACAATGCAAACATGTTCATATGAATGGTCGCAGTCCAGTGCCATAATTCATATAAAAAGAACACTATAAAATTTACACCCAACGCAGTATGCAGTTGTCCAGGAGTCTAGAATGACAAATGAGAGGAGAGAAAGGAGAGGCTTCATAACCAGCCCATAGATGACGTCGCACTTTAAAAATGTACTAAAAACACAGGCCTAGAGTACATGAAGCCGGTAATGAACAAAAAAAAGTACACGAAGAGATGAAGACTAAAGGCCTAATTAAGACGATGTATTGCAGTTTATTGTTCTTAGCCAGGCTATTCTATTTACCCGAAGATACGTGAACTTTCACTAGTCAGCGTCAGGACTCAAGAAAAAACAGACATGGACTTTGTATTCGGTTCCAGAAAGGGGGAAGACGCTCGTTCTAGAAAGCATGAATCTATTGACGAGGAATCAACAAAGGAAACAAAAATTCAAATCAACACAAGGTGATACAGAGTCAAGTTTACCACTGAAGGTTCGCAACTGAGCACCACTGAATTGGATACATCCAACAAATGCGAGCAGGGCAAAGAACTACCGAGAATTGACTAAGGCTTGCACACAGACTGACTAAGCTTGATCTCTCTTTCGGATGGTTCTGCATGCGTCATTCATTTCAACTAGTGGAAAGTGTCAGCAACAATAACAGACATCTATTCCTCTTGACAGAAAGCAGTATCAAATAGCCTGAGGGTATTGAGACACCATGGCAGGTATTATTTTTTAAACATCTCACCTCCATGATACCATATACCAAACTGACAAACTCGGATAACTTCCTGTTTCAGTTACCTGGTAGTGCTCACACCCAACAACACAAGTAAAATTTGTTCTCTATGATTGACTAGCGGCAAGTTGCATAAACCAAATTATTTTTATTAGAACAATCCGCACCTAAATGCAGTGATATAAAGTCCAATTATGTCACCTACTACTGAATGAAAAGGAATCAGGGACTCAAAAACTATATATATGATAATATGCAGGCTACAAAAAATAAGTCACCACCTACAACACAATAACGCCCAATATCCAAAATACGGTTTGTATTGACAGACAAATATACAAGAGTAAGTGATTCCTCTGCCAATATTTGAGAAGTAATGTACCGAATAGCAACTGCTAATTCTACATCTATTGGATTACAAAGTGTCTAATTAAGAAGGTGGATATATAATAAGCATATAAGATATCACCTTCATCGTGTCCATGACACAGCGACAATCTCATCGCGTGCAGATTTGTACAGCTCAAGCCTCTTGAAACATTGTTGCCTTCGCTCCATAAGGGTAGGATCCTCATCGAGGAGTACCGCAAGTTGTTTAGCCTATAAAAAGAAATTTTGTCACGGGAAGCTCCGGTAAGAGAAGAAATGAGCCAAACTATAAAACAAAGAAGTTTAAGTACTTACATCTTTCCTACCCACTTGAGTATAGAAGTAATTAAGTAGTGATCGTTTAGCTTCACGGACTTGACAGTGAACAACAGATTTGGGGATAGTATTTTTCAATGTTTCAGATACCATGCCAATGTAAGAGGCCACATTAGTAGCAATCCGCCTAAAGTGTGCATCAGTATAACGATCATCAGAAGGAGTGGAAGGGTTTCCAGTTCCAGGGTTTCCAGGTCCAGGGTTTCCAGGTCCAGCCTTATCAACTTCCTGTGGGAGTTTGCGGAAGAAGTCCACTGTCAAATATGCTGCTTCCATGTCAACCAGTCGTAAAGTAGTTTTACGGCCTTCTTCACGGAATCTCTCAAGGGCCTCATAGCATGCAGCAGCAAGCTCCGCTTGAAGAGTTGGAAATCTTTTCAGCTCCTAATGATACAGTATGACTTCAATAAATCTGAGGGGAAATTTCTAAACAATGGCCAGGGAAACCTGAAAATGGTACGATTGATGCTTTAATAGAGAAGGACCAACCTGAGTCTCCCCAATAGATGTTCTCACCAACTCTTTCAAAACAAAATGGACCTGCAATGATCGTAAGAGGCTCTTCAGTTGATAAAATAAAGTACTAATGGAATAAGCACAAGAAGATTTCTTACAGTTAAGAATAATACTTACTCTATCTACAGAAGCTTCAGCTGGCCCTTTAAAATAGTTTAGAGCAGACTCAATAAGTCGGCGGTACCCTTGCTCAGGAGCAATCAGATGAGGCTGATAACCATCTGCTTGTGATACAACCCTCTTAACATTTTGCAAAGAGAGGTGGCGGTCAAACGGAAGCTTCCGCAGAGCAGAAGGCAGTTGGTTATCAAAAACCCCATAAATTTTATCACCACCAGGACGCCTACAAAATTTAAATTGATATTTTATATCCCAAGAAAAAGAACGATAGGATCTGTCAATTAAAATCAGGAACTACTAATGTAATGTTTACCCTCCATCAAGATGTTCCTTAAATATTTTGTCAAATGCGCGGCAAAGCTCCAAGATGAGGTACAATTGAGCCTGCAAAAGCACATACATGACATTCCTGTGCCTGTATGACTCAAATACAATTTAGCTCAAGTTTAATGAGAGTACCCCAGCATCAGAGGCAATAGGTCTGCCAAGGTGATCCATCTCAGATTCAAGCTCATCAATAGTTTTGTTTATCAATGATGTTATGCTTGGAATGCGGGCTCTGATTGCAGCCTCTAGTTGCTGAAACATGGAAACATCACTTCATCATCCACCATTTTCAGCTCACCGACAAAAGAAATGAAAAGAACAGAACAGGTTCACCACCTGTGAAAGAAGTTTAGCAAGGTATTCTGAACCCATCCTACTAGCTAGATGAGAATATTCAGGACTAGAAGTAAAGAATTCCTGCTCTTTTCGCCGAGCAACAATCATGTCGACATTCCTATTGATATCTGCTTGTGAACGGTTTACAATTCCGACCCATGGATGCTTCAGGCGATAAGATCTTCCTTCAAGAACCTTAACGAGAACAGATAATCTGGGTTAGTTACAGAATCAAAGGCAATAAATTGCAAAATTAGGTCCAAAGTTCACACGGAACAGAGAAAAACAGAAGTGTACATCAAGTGCATTTGTTCCTTTGTCCATCAAATCAAGCTTAGTCAGCACACCAAAGGTCCTTTCACCTGAAGACATAAGATTATTCCTCAGTCAAGAAATAAATTGGTGAATAAAAAAGATGGAATTTAGTCAACATGAGAGAGCATTCAACAAACAACTAGCCTTAAGTTAGGGCAACGAGAAACATAAATAGTCCACTGGTTTTTTGACTGCAGGTGTATTAATGTTCTGACTTCAATAAGCTTGCTTAGAAATTCTGGCTACAAAAAACAAGATGGCTGAAAAGTTAGGGTTGGAGCTACCGATTGTTCTGTGATACATGTTATTACAATGAAGTGTTTATATCCAAGTTGCATCATTTGCAGATTCAAGTGTTGCTTCATAACAGAGCGTGCAGAAGGGACAATACAACATTATTATTTGTATCACAATGTTCCTCTAGTCAGTGTCAAGGATTTTTGCGCTCCACAACCAGCAAATTAAACATTGATGGCATGATATAAATAACAATTAGTAGCACCAACAGTTCTATATTAGCACATTTGTGTGGCTAGTATCAATGGTCTAACTATTTTTGATAATGAGTAATTTATAAACATGTACCAGAGGTATTAGGGGTTCACTTTTTAATGATAATAGGGGTCAGTTTATAAATATGTATAAGGGTACTTTGAGTTATTTAGAAAAAAAAAAGCAGTGGTGCGCAATGTATGCAATTTTTTTTGTATAATGACAGTGGTGGGTAATTTATAAATATTATAGGAATTTCCAAGTTAATTATTTTGTAATGGCACTGCTTGTAGCCGTTGATGGCGAACGTGGTGGAAATTCTTGGTCAAATGCTAAGATAATAGATGCATTAATTTGAAGAAAATTCTTTGTGAGCATAACATTTTCGTGCATACCATGTGGATCAACTTCCCGAGCAAGCTTGATGGCATCCGATGTTGCTATATCTTGATTAGCAGGAGATATGGCAAGTATAAGACAATTTGGCTACAAGAGAAAACAGGGAAATGTAATCACATAGGTAAATATCAATATGTATGTAGAGTCATTAACAAGGTAGGCAGACACAGGAACAGAATTCAAAAAATAGGGGTAGAACAATACAACCCACTCTAAAATTAGAAGATTTTGTGGGAAAAAGAAGATGGACAGAGTGCGCTGCAAAAAAAAAAAGTAAAGTTTTCCCTAGATACGGGTGCTTTATTTATCATTTTGAAAATTGAACTGAAAAGTACCCAAATCTTACAGCAAGTAGATCTGCCGAAATCTTGGGTGTCGCAGTTATATACTTACAGTTGTATAGAGGAATCATTGACTCTTGTTTAACAGCTAAATGCAAGATAAACAGCAAAGGGGGCTGATGAGCTGGATGTCAAAAACACAGGGCCGTGATACAGAATAAGTTGAGACCCATAGGTCTGGATGTCAAAAACGAAGTACTGGTACATTTATTTACAATACGTTATCCGATTCTTTTACAGGATGAAAAACATTTCAGATTCATAGTTTGTGGATGTGTCAGGTGTGCATTCACTCATACCTTATCCACATATGAGCGCACCATATTTTCAATGTCCTGGACAATACTATCAGGCTGACCCTCTGAAAAAGACATATTTTGTGAATCATACCTGGTAAACATTGCTTAATTTGAAGAACACAAACAAAAAGGATGCACAAGCTTTTTTTTCATACCTACAGCAACTTTTGTTAAACCCGGCAGATCAATCATGGTTAAGTTGACCACTGCAATAACCAAATGCAGGGAAAATAACTGTTAAGAAGATTCAGCATTCAGGGCCACATAGACAATACAACATATAAACCAGCTCCTCTACAAAAAAGAAGCTTCCACTAGCATCAATATATTTACAAAAGCACGGCCATGAAAACAACAGTGTTACTTTTGTCAAATACTAGAACAGAAAGAATGTCATATACTTATAAACATAGCACAGAACCAGCATTTTGGATCTAACAACAAGAACAGGAGCAATATTTTCCTCCAAAACAACATATAGAAATAAGCAGCTGTAGGTAGTGGCCAGGGCCCATGTACCATGCGGAGAGTATATGCTCAGATGGATTGGAACTGGAGATATTTGCTTTGTCTTCCCTGTCAACCTGTCAGTTTCGTCTTGGATTTCCTTCCGCACAAGAGCTGCAGATGATAATCATTGGTATCATCTTTAATCAGTACATGTACATTAGTCATTTCCATGTACTGATATTACTAAATTCATTAGAAGTTCACATATGAAATTTCATATTTTCTTTTCAAGTTTCAAAGTTTTCACAAAAACTTTGTGTGTACTTTTGAATACATGTTGCAGGAGTCTGATCAAAAGCACAAAAACTGATCAAAGAAGTTATAGCAGTCAAAATAAAATCATTTCAAAACCCCTAAACACTTATAGACGGAACTGATTTCTGACATTCTCGGGACACCCTAACTATTTAAAACAAGGCAAGCAAAATATTAGCCTAGTGCAGTAGAAACTTTGAGAAGGGAACTTAAATCCTCACAGTCCGAACCAAAATCGATAATTAGATGACTATATGGTACAATTAGTGGGGGTGGCAGAAATTAAAATGAACAATAATTTCTCTGTTCTATAGAAACGACACGTAAACACGAGCAATCAATCTATTACATGAACCGACTATCAGAGCACGAGCAGTAGACCCCAACAACTACGTAATCACTTTAGAAGAGAGGGTTCTCACAAAAATCAGTGAAGCGGCGCTTGGGCATATGTAGAAATTCAGCAGACTCCTGCACCCCGTCCTCCGTCTTATGCAGCTGCAGCACCAGCGGCCTTCTCGTCACGATCCCTGCCGATTAAAAACACAAACCATAAACAAAATTCCAGCAAAAATCAGCGACGAACGCGAAATTCACGGTGTACCTGAGCCCCGTGGCAGGAAGTCTCGCCCCACGATGCTCTCCAGCACCGACGACTTCCCCGAACTCTGTACGCCACCGCGAAATTAAGCTACGGAAGGAAACCTTAGGCGGGCAAGCGCCCATACGTAGGTCATGGGAAGAGGCGGACCTGGCCGCCGACGACGGCGACGGAAGGGAGCGCTTCCCAGAGGGTGGGGAGGGAGCCTGGGCCGTCCCCGCCGCCGTGGTCCCCCAGGGCGGTGCAGGCGCGCTGGATTTTGTTCACCAGCACGATCACGTTCTCCATGGTCGTCATCGCTGCGATTCGCGGTGAGCGGCGGCGGGGGAGGATGAAGCGCCGCGGGGGAGCAAGGTTCTAGAAGGAATCGGAAGGTTCGAGGGAGAGAGCGCCCTGCTCTGAGGGGTGCGCGGAGCAAGGAAAGCGGAGCTGACAGAGGTGTCACCGGCGACTGTCGTAGTGGTATGGAAACTGCCCTCCCCTTTCGTCTCCTTCTAAATTTCTTGTTCGCTTCCGCTTTTGCCCCCCGCCATATTCCAAGTCGTCGGGCGGGAATTGCTACGTTCACTTTTGTCGTGGATTTGAATTCATAATCTTCACCCGAAACTTTCATTTAGCAATGTTTATGCACGGTTACAGACTAGTACAGTGCATCTGTCTTACACATTTATCGATAAAGCAACAATTTTCAGTTTCTAAGAAAGTTCGTGAGTCTTCCACGCACTGTTTAAAACTTTGGTTGACTATATTTGTTCATGGAGAACTTAAGCATGTCATATACTTCATAAATACTTTCTTTTACTGGAAATGCTGTAGAGTCAATCCAAATGTTCAACTTTGTTTTACTTGGATGAATATATGACAATTAAGTGTTTAAAATTTTTAAATAATAATATATAGTTTCTATAATAAGCTTGAGTTAGACATAGAGTAAGACAATCGGATTGGACATATAGTGATACTCTTCTTTTACGTATAAAAGAATTAGGAAAGATAAACTATTAATACAGTAAAACTTTAACAGCTATTTCCTTGCAACAAAATCTAACAGCTATTTGGAAGCAGCGATACTATCCTATCAATTTAATTTAACAAGTGTCTTGTAGTTAGTCCCCAACAAATTAGGCCGAGAAGAGAAAAGTATCAACCTTGACTTCAACGCCGTAACGCTTGGCCTGAGTCCATGCGAGGGTAGTTTTGGAATAAAGAAAATCAGGGGGCGGATAAGGGCGGCGGCCTTGATGGTCCTTGGCCGGACGGATAGCGCAGAACGGTCGGTTCCGATGTATGATTGCCTTTCAAAATTCCGTCCCCGGATTTCAAACCTTTGTTCAGTGGGTGGGCCTGCAAAGCGAGCGTCGCAGCACACGCACGAGTATCTGGTTGACGCTCCACGGTTCCCTCTCCGCGAAGGACCTGCGATTACTTCCCCGCGAAGGCCGATGCCACGACACTGGTGTAAACTGGAAAGAGAGGCAGCCGGCAACGAGTAGTCAACCGATGTATTCTGGTTGAAAAAGTTTGAGCATAAGAGATTGCCTAGTGCAAAGAGGCACAGCAGCGCACACGGGAAATGAGCGAACCTGTCAACTCTGGGCATGTACAACGCTAATTAATGAATGAGACTCTTAAGCTGATTTAGCGATGTATTTTTACAATTAGCCCTCTATCCCTCGAAGAGACAGTCTGGATGGGTTCTTGACGAAGAGACGGTCTCTATCACGTGTTCGATGTAAAATACAGCTCTTAGCACCGTTGTGTATGTGAAGAGACAACTTATATCATACAATCATTAATATATACATTTATTAAAAGACGAACTTATAGAGTCTCTCCTTTGTATGACTATAGTTGTTTCGTATCTCTTTGCTTGGATACATGTGCCTGAGAGACCGCGAGTGGACTCTCCTTTGTACATGCCCTAATGGTGTAGCCGGTTGCATTGGAATGACTAGGCCCATCATGTCTTTAATGCAGGCTATGTATATTGGACCGAATAGAGCCCTGTGAATGTCTGTCTGGCCCAATACAACCTTTTCAATTCCGTGGACCAATTCTTTGTGTGAGCTTTCATCATCTTCAAATTTGTCCTTGTTTAAGCTCCCCTACTCTACTACTATATATAAAAATACTTATTACTTATAAGATGCATGTTCCAAATTATGTATTTGCGATCCATTATTTCATTGTATCCCCAAAAGTAGAAAAGTCATTTCTCCATAATTCTATACATTGAGCTTTTCTTATAATGCACCTTTGGTGCCGTTTCAAACCGTCTCATACATTGTAATCATAAGATTATATATGAGACCAAATGTGCATTGGGTGGTTGTTTTAGTCATCTCATAATAATTCAGTTGTTTGATTGATTCGTGGATGAAAAGAGGAATATATAAGTTACATAGCAACCCGACTCATACAATAGTATACGTATTGTTTAAGTCACTCGTGCTCCTAAATTTTTGTATATGACATGGTTTCTTCATGAAACAACCATCACTTTCTCATATCTCCCTCTCTATCCACATCATCAAAAATCTTACTAAGAGAAAAATATATTACTCTTGCTCTATCCTAGATAAATTATGTCTACATTTGATCAAAGTATACTTTAACTCAACTTTGTGGGGGTATGTATGACAACCTCCTAGCATCTACTAGGGAGAATATATTCTCAATCAGATATAGAGAATTCTCGAACCCTCTCCCGAACTGTATATAGAGATCGAGTTGATCGTGAGTTGTGATGCGAGTTTTTACCTGTACTTGACCTAGGGAAGGTCGAGATAATTTTCTTTGTGCATGGTGTAAGTCTAGGGATCATACATAATATAAAAAGCATATATTATGTGTTTCGTGATGAATCTAAAAGTATAAATCTCGTGTTGTTAAAGTTATTTACATTTATATAGCTCGGTTGATAAAAGTCAAGTTTAATAAAATCCAAATATAATATTTTTTTGGGACAGATGGAGTTTTACACATGACCACGAAACCGGCATTAATATAACTTGGTCAATTTACTAGGCGAAATAGATTTCAATTAATAGTTGGCAACGGTGCCCACCATTACATCAGCCATGCTACTGTAGGGAAAACAGGGACCCTTGCCCCTTGGTTCTTGGTAACACTTACTTTCAGCTTATGAAATACTCGTTTCTGTCTTATAAATGTTTTGTTTCTATGTTTCAGTATGAAACATATTGTTGATCAATGGCGTTTCATATAGATTTAATCAATTTTAATATATATCTGCCACGCCCGAGGAATCTCAAAGTACAAGTCTTATGTTGTTAATCAAAATGGTAGAGATTATTGGTCAGTTAGATTGATCAAACACAGAAATAAGTCCGCTTTTGGGGACACACAGCAGGGAATAAATATCGTCCAAGACGACACGAGAAAGACTCACATATAGTCACGTGTATATATATTCTTACATTACAGTCATACACACAAGAAAAGTAACCAAGAAATACTACGCTATATATATATGATCCATCACAAAGACGAAAGCCACAGATATGTAGAGCTTGAGGCCAACAACAATATACGATGGTACATCAGTTGTTGGCGCGCTGCTGTTCGGAGAGCATGCCCTCGATGGAGGCCTTCCAGACCTTGCAGTGCATCTGGTGCTCGAACAGCATCTGCACGGTCGCTCCCTCGGCCGTGCACACGACGACCGGGAACGCCGGCCGGCCCTCCACGACGGCCTCGGCGCCGCCGTCAACCGACGAGACCTCATCTGAAAATCATCATAGCAAAACGACAGGCCGCCGGCGGCCGTCGATCATTGGGTCAGCAATCATAATCAGGATCAGCACAGTCCGGAGACAAGCAGCTAGAGCCAAATCATAACAGCGCCGCGTATGCGTGCCAGTACAAAAGTACTATGCTACTACCAGGCCAAACGTGATGGGACTGGACGGTTTGCACGTCGTCCAGCGTGGATCGGACGTGATTGGGGTACGGTTGTCAAGAGAGTCGATGATCAAGCTGGTGCGTCGATCTGATGCCCCCACGCACACACGCCACACACAAAAAAAAAGTAATAAAAAAAGTAGCTAAGCTGGCATGTCGGGGCAACTGGCCAAACGGTTGGGGTGTTACGGCGCAGTGCGGCCGCGGTACGAGCGGCGTCGTCGTCGGCGTCTTTTTGCCGAGACGAGACGAGGGGACAAACAGCGACGCGCCCACGCGCGGATGCGGAACACTGGCGTCACTGTGCGTGTGCATGCGAGCGTACGTGCTGTTCTTGTTTGGGCCTCTAGTTTACTTACAGTCCTTGTAGGTGGCGAACGCGCCGCCCAGACGCTTCTTCCCCAGCCTCAGAGCCACCGCGCCGCCGCCGCGCTGCGGGAACACGGCCACCGTCCGAATCCGCACCCTCCCTGACATATGGAATTGAATCAGCTGATTGAGTGTGCCAGATCTTAGTTTAATTTTATTGCAGTGCCGATTAATCTGCACTCCCAACCGATTGATATGATGTCTCACCACAAGGCAGGCAGACCCTCAGAGTTGTGCCCTTGTGGATGCCAGCGCTGATGCTCATGGCCATGGCGTTCCCGTTGCTGCTGCTGATTCCCCTCAGGTCGGTTGCTCTCAGCTTCAGCGCTGCAGCTCCTCTCAAGCCTGAAACAAATTAAGCGGTAAAAACACAGGAAGACGTAAATGTTAATTTCAAGCAAAGTTATGGACTGCGTCGTCGATTGTAGATGCAAATTATACGAACATGTGGCGGCGGTGGCGGTGAGGGTGAGCAGCTCGGCGGAGGAGCGGCTCTCAAGGCCGTTCCTCACCGCAGACGTGATGCGCCCACGGTTGGCGCCGGTGGACTCGGCCGCCTCGGCGCACACGGTGGCCACCAGCGCCGCGGCCGACGCGAGGACCGGGCCCAGCCTCTTGTCAGCCGCGGCCGGCCTCAGCTGGCACACTGACACGATGCCCGCAACCGCCGCGGCGAGCTGCGCGACCGACACGGCCGCGTGCGCCTGCGCCGAGTGCAGCCGGAGCTCGTCCCTCCGCCTCCTCCGCCGGTTTCCGGTCACCGGCACGCTGTCCAGGAAGAACCCTCGCAGCACCGTCTTCATGTGCCCAACGTTCAGCTGCGATATTTTTTTAGGTGTTTTCAGGTACAAAATAATGGCCATTATTTTCCCTCAACTAATAGACATTAGTTGGATCAAACGGTGTAGATTAATGGCCATTAGTAAGGGTAATATTGTCAAAATAATATGATTATAATACAAAAATTCATCATAACTAATAAGTTAGTCAATTTTTATATGAATATGTTATAAAATATTTATTTTAAATTTGATTAATCATCATCATTATTATTGTAGTCAAGTTTTAGTGTATTTAACACAAGTTTGTATGATAAAAAATATTATTTTTTAATGCAATTACTAAACTACCCTTGAACTAATGGCCATTAGTTGAGGAAAAATAATGGCCATTATTTTGGACCTGAAAACCTCTCTTTTTTTTTCCCACATTTTTTTGTCAGCGGACAAAACAAAGTCGACACTGTTCCAATTCCGACAAGACACCAACTGTACCGTACTGTTCTATTACTGCAGTTCAGTGCGCTCTACTGTTTTTGCGTTCTCTACGCTGTGCCATGTTAGGGCCCGTCTCAGAGCGCTGAAAATTCCCGCGTTCTGAATCTATCTACAACCCCTGGTTGGTATCTTATGCTGCGTTTGAGCTAGAACCTGAATATGGAAGCCTTCTTTCCCTTTACTTACCCAAGTAGGTTGGGACAGCTTGTGCATGCGCTGTGAAGATTTAGGCTTCCCACTGGCTACAACTCCCTGTCAGGCAAAAAGCAAGAATAAGTTGATCATACCAAGATATAAACTCCTGTAACATACAAGACGTGAGTCCAGTGTATAACTTACCCATGTCTGACTGAACAACTGGTTTCTTTCTCCATTGGCGCGGGCCGTGTCGAGATTTTCCTCTTCCTCTTCGTCTTTATCTCCTCCTGCCTCGTCCGGCTCATTGTCTTCTGATGATGACCCCAGGCTCTTGATTAGCACAAAACGAGTGACATTAGTTAGAAGGAAATCATAGTACTTAATTACACTCCCAATCTAATACTCATAAAGGAGGAGGAAATTTCTATATCTTCCGTAATCATCATGTTTGTCATGCGAGAGAGTAACTTAAGAGATAGATGTCGACACTTCGCTGGTGGAAGCAGAAAAGAAATGAAGTTTTGTGGTCCAGGTATATAACATACGTTGGGAGATAGTATTTGGAACAGATCCAAGGAGGAGGGGCTCCATGTCCGAGAGAGAAACTCCATTGCCTGCTCAGGGACGACCGGCACCTCAGCGGGATGGCAGCACTTAGAACGCCGAGATTTCTCTTTACAGCGGATCTCCGTCTTCTGCGCATCGATTGCTGTGCTCTCTGCCTGTTTGAACATTCAGCAATGGTCACGGCGCATGATAAAAGAGAGATGGTAGTAGCATGCTTCTGATGTATATGCAGTCCACACTATAATTAAACACTCAAATTCAACAGTAGATATTTTCTATAAATTTGTCACAAGATGCAGGTATGCCAAATGAATAGACAGTGCCGAATAAATTTGTCACAAGATGCAGGTATGCCAAATGAATAGACAGTTCTGAAACTTATAATACTCGTAGCCTACTAGCCTTATCCCCTATCTGTGATTAGTTTAGTTTCTACAAAGCTAGCTAGAAATGATAACATAATTTCATAGGCAAAGAATTTGCATCATCACCACTTGACAGGACAACGAATGGCATCTCTGAAAGGGGGCCATCCCAAACTCCACTCCTCTCCTGAAATGCTCCATTAACGCGACTCGAACCGAGCTTGTGACTGCGCTGAGCGATATAACAGAATAAGATCAATAAGAACGGTGGTGATGAGAAATGATCACCCTTACACTGCCTATTTATAATCAGGGAGAGTTCTTGTCGTCCACTAAATGTGATATCAAAGTCCTACCTACAGTATAACTCCTTCACTGTTTCACGATTCGCCTTTGTTACTCTGGACAATCCACTACAAAACAACCAGTAGAGAACAATGGCAATTATTGAACTAAAAGCATTGCCTAATTGACTGCTCACACGCACAGTCATAGAGTATGATTTGTGAACTTTGTTTCATGTGGAAGAGTCTGTGACTAAAGTGGAGAAAGCTAAGTCACTTAATATGGGTGCCTGATCACTGAAACTTTGCAAGTCGAGAATAGTTGCAAAATCTGCAAGTCTATAATAACTACAAAACGAATATTGTGGAAGCAATTTAACGATAGTAGCTGGACTAATTTTTTGTAAGGAAGGAAACAAACAGACAAACAAAGGGATAAGGACAGGAAGAAAGCACATGGAACTAGCCTGAAGATGAGCACTTCAAAGAAGAGGGACTTACCTGAGTAGGAAGCCCTGGCCCCTGGGTGCACTGATCTTCTGACACCTGCATGGTCTCAAGCCTTTATATTGCAAGAACATACCTCAAAAAGCAGAAGCATGCGGCATTTACAATGCATGAGGAGTCAGATCTATTTAGTATTATAGCTCCGATCCCCACGAAATCTTTCGTCGCCATATTATAATCAAGTAGTCATCGTTCTGATATCGGTTTGAACTAGTATTCCACTTTTAGAAATTGTGGTAGTGGTGAACAGTGGAAAGGAGCAGATGCATAATGCTTCATTTGGAATGGATCTTCGCTAAGCTGACCAACTTAGGTCCCACGTATTTGGATGATGATCCTTGGTAGTGGCAATTGGACATGGTTTATGATTACTACTTATAGCAAATGAGTATAGAATATGTGTAGTGCCGCTCGCGTGTCTCGGGGAGAAAAAATAGTAAATGGGATGTACCATACAATACATGGAAGCCTGTCCATAAGTCGTTGAGTAACTGGATCTAGAGAATTTGAAAGACAGGAATAATGATTGTAATGCCGACTGAAGAATGGATTAGCAGTGGTTGTAGATGAGTGTATAGGTAGCCAAAAGGCGAAAAGAGAGCCATTACGATAGCTTTCGCAGAAAGCAATTGACTAGTAATCTCCATTGTACTACAGGGATAATATACGATTCACCTAAGTGAGAAAATGCACTGTCAATCTGCCAGAGCATATCTCCAATCTCGGTCTCGTTAGTTTCAAAACTTTCTACTTGCGCTAAAAGTATGCTCTGTATGATCAGTTGCCACCGGTGTGGATTGGTTGTAACCTGGAAGAATACTATTTGCTCGAAAAGAAATTGGAAGACAGCTGAAACCAAGGTGGGGTGAATTCATTTTCTAAAGACTACGTCACTGATGTTCATGGGAGCACATCGGATCACCTACTCATGATCCAGCGATTAGGGTGGAATCACATGCTCTTGCGCCCAAATCGACGCGTCGCGTTTCGCACCTTGGTGGATATATATATATCAGGAGATCAACAACTGCTCCCAATTCTCCGGTTTTTTTTTTATGAGCAGCGATAAGAAAACTGAGTACTGCCAAGGAGGCATTGAGAGAAGAATAAATGGACGCTAACCTTCCTTTCCTTTCGATTCCTTTGAAGCTTATCAGATCTTCAGAGGAGTGGTTCTCGTTCTCCGCTGGTAGATGAGACGAACAGACGAAGGAGGCAGCCGCACAAGATCAGCCGGCAGCGATTACACTCGTAAATCGCAATTTTAACATCTAATCCTTCTCGTAATCCCTGGATTTCAGGGACGCAATCGCGTGATCATTTGTTTCCATTTGTGAGACCGAGTCAAGGGGCGGGTCCATCCACAGTGGCCCACATGGCCACGGCTGACCGTTGTGTTGTCCACAAACTACCAAGTTCACAATCTCCAATTGGTGCTCACATTTTCAGAGCTCATGGTGATGCTAGCGGCACAAAAGGAGTTACAGCATGGAGATGGAATATACATCTGAAATTCTGAATAGATCTTTGCTTAACCTGGCGTGAAAATAAATTTTATTTTCCTAATAAAATGTAACAATATATGTTTTTTTTTAGAAATGGGGTTTTCACCCCCCACTTTAATAGAAAGCGGGAAACAGAGTACAGACACCGAGTTCCAAAACAAATTCACCCAACCAGGCATACTTCTAGCCTATTACACATTTAGACAAAACACATCAAGTTCCGAGAGTTTTGCCTTTTTTTCTTCATGGTGGATGCCACACCAGTCTTCTTGTCACCAGCGCCCACCCTTGCGCTTTTCTGAAGACCTCACTTGCCACCGCCTTGAGAACTTTGCTTCCTTCCTGCACCTTCTTTCTTGTTTCCTCCTTCTGCAAAATCACCCAACTGTCAAGCCAACTACACAAGCTGAAAATGATCTCTGTTGGATCTGATATGATCTTATCACGGAAACAAGCATCATTTCTTTTCTTCCATAACGTCCACACCAGCGCCCCACACCCTAACATCAACATTTGTTTGTTTTTAGGGCCGAAATTATCAGCCCAACTCCCAAACATGTCACCTACATTCTCAGGGCTCGACTGAATACCCAAGGCACACCTAACCACTGACCAAGTATACCGGGCAACAGGACAGTCCAACATAAGGTGTTGGACTGATTCCGGTGCCCCACAAAAATTACATTCGTTCCTCCCTTTCCAACCTCTACGAATCAAGTTGTCTTTGGTCAGTATGCTATCTCTAAGCAATAACCAGATGAACACTTTGATTCTCTGAGGTAACCTTGTCTTCCACAGGAACTTATATGGATAGACAACTTCCTGCATCTTGAGCTTCTTATACAAGGAACTCACTGTAAAACCATTATTGCCAATCTCCCATCGCACCTCATCCTTGTTTTCTGTTAGTGAAATGTCATTGCATATTCTCCTTATTTGATCCCAATCTGTAAGATTTTGATTTAGAAGAGTTCTCCTGAACCTTATGCTCTCCATTCCATTGGACAGAGCCTCATGGACTAATATCTTTTTATTGTAAGCCAGGTCATATAATCTAGGGAACTTTTCCGCCAGAGGAACCTTGTTTAGCCACACGTCGTTCCAGAAACTGTAGTGATATGTGCAGTCCCTGTTTTATCGTTTGTGAGCTATTTTTACCTTTTGTAGTATTATCAGATTGCGCTGCCTTCAGGAGCTATTATACCTCCATCTTGCATAGAAAACAATGGTTTACCCCACAAGAAGTTTACACTTTCATCTTGATGTCTAGTCTTGCTTTTGTATTGGTCTTGCGATATGTGTTGACTAATCATCATCTTGTTTGCTACTTATGCTATTTATGCAAGTTAAAATGTGTATGTTTGAGACGTACATGGGTTTGATGTGTTGATGATGACATGACGAACTAATACTCAAGCTAATTGTTGCAAGTACAGTGCTGATTGTGAACATTGGAGAACACCTTGTTTGAAGCCATTAATTGATGTTAAAATGAGCTGTTTTTACATACTGTATGCACATAATGTGTGGTGAAATACTTTCAAGTAATTATGTAGCATTCTGACTGTTGAACTTCCACTGCCCCTCTAGGTTCACTTGTAGTAATCTGCAGACCCTGTTCTGAAGCCTGAAGGCAAGAAAAATTCTAGTGTCTTTCAGGCATTATTTCTCTTTCAGAATGGTCTTTGAAACACTAAATTTTACCTTTGAGCATAAAAAGTTTACATCCATACTTGGTATAAGCTAATTGTTGCAGTATGCCTGTATAACGTCATTTCCACTTTGAAATAGGAATATTGAATTTCTCTACCATGGACGGTAAATGCAGATCATTCAACTTGCCCTCCTTGGATGAATCTCTTCTCACTATCCAACACACCATTTATAGAATAAAATCTATTATTTTCTTCTAACAGAAAATGTAGTGATATGTGCAGTTCCCGTTTTATCATTTGGGAGCTATTTTACCTTTATTATTATTATTATTATTATTATTAGATTGTGCTGCCTTCAGGAGCTATTTTACCCCATCTTGCATAGAAATCAATGGTTTCCCCACAAGAAGTTTCCACCTTAATCTTGATGTCTAGTCTTGATTTTGTATTGTTCTTGCCATATGTGTGTTAACTAATCATCATCTTCTTTGCTACTTATGCTATCTATATAAGTTAAAATGTGTATGGCTGAGATGGCATGAGACGTGCATCGGTTTGATGTGTCGCTGATGACATGATGGACTAATACTGAAGCTAATTGCTGCAAGTACAGTGTTGTAACCTCTTGTGAGGCCAAGGTCGGGATTTTACCCACTATCTATTTTTTTTTTGCTGCAAGTACAGTGCTGATTGTGAACACCGTGTTCAATTGATGTTAAAATGAACTGTTTTTCAGGCATTATTTCTCTTTCCGAATGGTCTTTGGAACACTAAGTTTTACGTCGAGGGTATGAAAATTTCACATCGATACTTAGTACAAGCTAATGGTTGCAGTATGCCTGTATAACGTCATTTCCACTTTGCAATAGGAATATTGAATTTCTCTACCATGGACTGTAAATGCGGAATCATTCAACTTGCCCTCCTCAATTGAATCTCTTTTCACCATCCAACACTCCATATGTCTGTGACGATCAGCCTTGCACTCGCGCGGCTGCAGCTTCGAGCTCTTGGAGCATGGCCAGCAACTTTGGGTCCTCAAAATCTTTAATCAGCAAGCTCGCTCCTGCATCATTGAGCACCTTCTCAGGATTTCCAGTCGTTAGACCAACCACAGGCATTCCGGCAGCCACACCAGCTCGGATTCCCGACGCGGAGTCCTTCACAAAACCAAATGGTTGCAACATTCGTGTGAATTAGTAGCTGAAAATTTGGAGATGAGAATTGAGAAATCACCAAATAGATATTTTGGAAAAGGATGCGTACTTCAAAGACGAATGTGTGTTCAGGTGATGCTCCAATGAGCTGAAGGGCCTTGAGGTAAGGATCAGGGAACGGCTTGGCCCGGTCGCACTCACTTCCAATGACAAGCACCGGGAAGAATTCAGTGAGACCGAGAAGCGACAGCATCAGCTCGGCATTCGCCCTTGGAGCATTGGTCACCGCTGCACGCTTCAGATTGCGGTCTTTTATCCATTTGCATAGTTCGTGCAGCCCATCCAAAGCCTTTAACTGTCCTGCTGCTAACCTGTCCGATTTTTCAGCTTCAGGGTTTCAGCAAACAGCTACAATAAGATCGATATTCTTTTCTATTTTTTCATGGTCGTGTTCTGTACTTGTAAATACAAAAGGGGCAGAATAATTTTTTTGGTACTACAGTAACTAGATGCAGATCATAATTTGGCATAGCATTAAAGCACCAGATATCTGTAAATGTAATTAAGCTTGTAGGCTAGTCATATTCAGATATGTCAGATTAGTTCTGTTGTAGTTTCGTGTTCAGAATTACAGCACCAGCTTTCCGAATTCCCATGGGACAATTTACTCCAGCAAATGAGCCCGTTCATCGCTTAAAATTGCTCGATTCCTTTCGTTTCTTAATTTTCAGTACAAGGAATAATTGTACTGAATCACACTAGAATCTTCTACATCGACACAAAAATCTTGAATTCTTGCTATGTAATGCTATGGAAGGAGAAAATGGTACTGAGTACTGAGGTTAGATGAGTGGCGTACTTTCTGAACAGCGCTTCCTTGTCATCCAAGAACTTCACTGCCTTATCGTGGTCCATGTCCGGGAACAGCTTCCCGGCGAGGTTCTCGTTGTGCACCCCGCTAATGGTGGCGCTGTAGAACTCCTCGGTGATGGGAACGCCATCGTTGAAACCGATCTGTATGTGAGGCCAGGTAGGCTTTGTATCAGACACTGAATGAGCGCAAGAAGTGCTGATGCGTAAACGGATACGCGGTGGACGAAACGCACCTGCTGCAAGAGCTCTTGGAAGGCGCGGAAGTGGAACGGGTCGGAGTCGCAGAGCGTGCCGTCCATGTCGAACAGGATAGCCTCCAGCGGCGCCAGCTTCGTCAGCGACCTGCCGCTTCAGAGTTGAGCTCACATCAGTATTTCCTACTCAAGCAAAGCAAGAGCCAGGAATTTTTTCCGGCTGAAGCTCACCTGCCGGCCGACATGTCCGCCGGGATAGCCGCGCTCATCGTCCGAGGAATAAAAATGAGAAATGCAGCTAATAATTTTGCTGTCGCTGATACTGATGCGGCGGCGTGAAGAAGGCCCGGTGGCCTCGAGAGCAGAAGGGTAGATCTTCGCCTGGAGGGAGTCAGTCGGGAGAGGAGAGGCGGTCAACTGGTCATGTGGAGAGTAATTAACTAATTGCTTTCACGTGCTTCGTGTTCGACGATGGGTGGCCACTTCGCAGTGCATCTGGTGCACGTGAGGCAGCGAGCCACAATCGCGGGGACGTTGGAGCCTTGTGCTCCTCTGCTGCCTGTCGTCTGTGGCTGTAACTACTGCGAAGGAAAGGATATTCTTCTCTCGGCAGGCATTCGGACTTCCTGTGAATGAACCCTTCGCTGGGTTACCTTACCGTGTTACCTCGGCTATTAGGAAACCAATGTGAAATAACAATTGTTCCAAATCGACTGCGTGCCTAGTACGTTTTCAAAAGTGCATACTTATTTATTTATATTTATATTTTTAATTTTATTTGGGAGTATGTTACAGCAGAAATCACACTTGGGAAAGAAAAATATTCTTCGTCTTCTTCTTTTATTTGGGAGTAACTAAGTAGATTTCGTAGCACAATAGAGCAACCATAAACGGAGCCCAGCTCTTCAAAAAACGTAATCGCTAAAAAAATTATTTAGTACAAAAGGGCCAGTAAAGGAAGCCGACGCTGACTCAGCTCAGCCCAATACATACAAATTCAAGAGCCCAAGTAAAGGTCCAACTAATGGGCCGGCCCAATGTGTTGGCCACGTAGCAAGCCAGCAAAATGAATGAATGGTGAATCCGCTGATCATCTGCACAGAATACCCATTTTGTGCGCCTGCCTTCAGCTCTTCAGTCTGCAACTGCGGGTTGGATCTCTTCAAGCACGGACAGCAGCTTTGGGTCCTGGAAATCTTTGATCAGCAAGCTTGCTCCTGCATCATTCAGCACCTTCTCGGGGTTCCTAGTAGTGAGCCCAACCACGGGCACTCCGGCAGCCACGCCAGCTCGAACTCCCGATGCAGAGTCCTTCACAAAACCAGGCGGACAACGCAGCATCACTGCGAGTTAGTAGCCATGAATATAGAAGCTTTGTACCATGTTATTCTAGAAAAACAAGCTGCGTACCTCGAATATGATGGTGTGTTCAGGCGACGCGCCGATGATCTCCATGGCATGGAGGTAAGGGTCAGGGAACGGCTTGGCCCGGGCGCACTCGCTACCGATGACGAGCAGCGGGAAGAAGTCGGTGAGCCCAAGCAGCGACAGCATCAGCTCGGCATTGACCCTCGGCGCGTTCGTCACCGCGGCGCGCTTCAGGTTGCGCGCTTCGATCCATCGGCAGAGGTCGTGCAGCCCCTCCACGGCCTGCAGCTGTTCTGCAGCCAACCTGCACGGTGTTCAGCTTCAGATTAGTATTCTTCTTCTTAACCTTTTTTTTGGGGGGTCCGGAGTCAGGTTGGTGTCCGCAGTGAGATCAAATTGTGCTACTAATGAACGAAAGGGGCCAACTAATGAATTGCGAAGTAAAGATGGCAGACAAAGCAGTAGTATTACTTTCTGAAGAACGCCTCCTTGTCATCCATGAATTTCATGGCCTTGTCAAAGTCCATGTCCGGGAACAACGCCCTGGCGAGGTCATCATTGTGCCCCCGCTGATGTTGGCGCTGAAGAACTCCTCGGTGATGGGGACGCCGTCATTGAAACCCACCTGAAACGCCCGATGATTTTGTTTCAGTCGGCACAGCCACGGAGTTGCAACCAGATCAATCGAGCCGCACCCACCTGCTGCAGAAGCTCCCGGAAGGCGAGGAAGTGGATGGGGTCGGAGTCGCAGAGCGTGCCGTCGATGTCGAACAGGATGGCCTCCAGCGGCGCCTGCTTCGACAGAGCGCCGCCGCTTCAGAGTTCACGGAAGCAACGTCATCAGTGTTTCCTACTAGTAGTATATCGATACAAGAGGAAGGAAAGGAACACATGCACCGCAGGATTTCAGTAACCAAAGCCTCACCTGCCGGCAGACATTTCCGCAGGCGCCGGAGTAGCTTCCGAGCTCATCGTCCAAGAAATGCAGCTGCGCTTCTTCTTCCTCCGCGTCCCCCTCTCTGCGGCGGAAACCAGCACAGTTTCTGCTGCTGCGGGAAGGGGGCGCTGATATAGAGAGGAGGCGGCCGCGGGGACGGGAAGCGGGTGCGCGCGGCGGGGACGGCAGCATGCGGTGCCCGAATTGGATTCTTCCGCCCACCGGCACGGGCCGAGAGAGAGACAAGACCGGAGCGTTGTTTATTACTACTCGCTTTCCGCTGCATTTCTGACGAGCGGCTCGAGGCGACGGCGGTATCAGTCTACAGAGATGAGGTAATGCAACGGCGACGCGTGAGGCTGCGCGCCACGACCGCGACGCAAGCTGGCGTCGGCGGCTTTGCGCTCTTCTCGTTGGCTCCCGTTCTGTGGCTGTGAGTGACAAGTCGAAAACGACGGATGGGTCTCTGCTGCTGCCCGGCCTTGACTGGCCACCGAATTGAACCACGTTCCCAAGATAAAAGATGCAGGGTATATGCTCTGTCCGCCTCTCTATAAAGTTGCGGTGTTCTATGGACAAATGGCCATCGCACAAGTCGAAAAAGTCTAGTGACCGTGGTGCCAAGCAATTGCATACTGTACCAACCAAGTACGTTGGAGCACGTTCCCTGTGATACGAACTTTCTCTGCACGACATGCTGCGTAGAAAGGTCCTGGATGATTATAGATATGTTACTGCTTAACATCTGACTGTGCTTTTGACAGCGCCACGTGTTCCTAAACGATGAAGGTCATGAAAAGCTCCATTTTTATATTGCTTCAGATTCTACCAACTTAATGAAATGCTTCTTTTAAAGAATGATGAAAATAGTTTCTTCGATCTGAACTACCTGTGCACGACATGTTGTGCAGAAAGGTCTTCAGTTTGTATGGATGAACATCATGAAAAACTTTTTGCTGCTTCAAAGTTCTACCGGCTTATGAAAATTGCTTAATTATTTTTTTAGAACGCTGCAAAATAATTTCCATGGGTTCTTACAACGTGTTTTATTTATTGTAACTAGCAAGTTGATCCATGCGTTTCTGCGGCTAGACTTCTTGTGATATGGTAGATGTCATGGTCATGCTCCACGGCGTGGCCTTGAACCCAAATGTCACATGGTTGGTTAGTAGTCCTGGTTTATCAGATGGATTGTTCTTCCTCTTCAGTGCTATTATTTATTTCCTCTTTAGTCCTGGTTTATACAGAGCATTCCATGGTCATACTTTTAGTGCTAGTATTATTTACTCTCGCTTAGTTTTTTTTTTGAAACTTACTCTCGCTTAGTTGGACACGTTTAAGACAGCCAAATTATGTTAGAAATTTTCTGCGCATTCAATGTATAGAACATTAGACTAGCACATGATATTATACCACATAATCATATACTACTTGGAAATTAAAGATGCCTCTTAATGTCACGAAAAGCTCCATTATATTGCATCAAATTTCTACCAACTTAATGAAAATGTTTTTCTTAAGAATGATGAAAATAGTTTCTTTGATCTGAACTTTCTGTGCACGATTGGCTGTTGTTTGAAAGTTACTACTATACCGTTTTAATATTTGGTGCAGTACATCTTTATCAATCTAGTGAAAACACTGCTTTCGTCACATAATCAATCGGATTTTGCAAGGTAGCTAAATGAGAAGGCTTATCGTATTATCCAAAAAAAGAAAGATTGGTTAAATTTTTGCCTGTTCATAATGCAGATTTATTCAAAATATTAGTTTAAATATACAAAATGTAATTTTTAGCAATAAAATAAAATAATTCATAATAAAATATATCGTTATTTTAATTCTTTTGAATAAGACAAATACTCAAATGCAACTTAAAAGTTCACGACAACAATTTTAGCATGGAGGGGGTAGATATATTAGATTAAATATAGGCAATAGACATTTGGATTTTCGTGAAAATCACAAAGGTTTGGTAAAAGGACAAAATAAAATGGACTTTTTTATTTCTTTTTCAGAGGAGACAGAATTGGACAATTGGGAAACCTTTGGGCCGCACGTCAGGCCTAATAACATCGCCACTCGTTCATTCGTTTCTGGCCCAAAAAATGAAACTCCTATAGTAAGATAAGTGCAAGGCCCAAAAGATGGCCTCCGGACAGCCCAGGAAGCGGGCGGGCGAACGAGCAACCCCATCCGCACGAAAATCTCGCGACTTCTTCCCCTCTCCTGTCCTCGCAAGCGCCGGAATGGCGACGCTCGCACGGTGGCATCCACCGCCACCGGCGGCCGCTCCAACCGCTCGCCTCCTCTACCACCGCCCCACCTCCTTCGCTCTCCGAAGACGTTCGCGCCGGTCCGCAACGGTGGTGACCCCGCGCGCGTTCGGCCGCGCCGACTTCGACGGCTTCGTGCGGCGCGCGTGGCAAGGCGCCAACGCGGGGGCCGAGCGCCTCGCCTTCGAGGCTCGGCAGGCGGCGAAGAGGCTGGATGGGAGGTACTCGATCTCTCGGAGGCTCGCCGAGGCCGCGCGCGCCGCCCGCGAGCGGGCAGTGGAGATCGACGCCGAGCTCGGCATCGGGCGGCGGTGGCGTTCCTTCACAGTCGATTTCTCCCGCAACTGGCCTAGGGTTCCGATTCGATACACTTCGTCACCATTTCTAGCTATTTATTCAACTCTCCGCGCACTAATCTCTGCTTAATTCGGTTTCGGTTGTGCAGTATCAAAGGGAGCTGAGTGACTTCATGGGGACTCCCATTGGAAGAGCTTTCTCTGTGAGTTCACTGAAAGCTTAAATACACTGTGATTAGCTTCTTAGCTTAGCTCAAGTTTAAGTGCTTAATTCTTGGTCATAGAGATCATAGCTTACATTCTATAACTACCCCTGTGGTATAATTCCTAGGTTTGCTTTTGGTGAGGAATATTTCATGTTGTTTCTTAGAAACATTGCTTCCTTGCAATGACCAATGAACAATCTGACCAGTGGTTTCTTGCACCCATCTTTGGGTACTCTAAAATTCTGAAATAAGTTGCAAATCACAGCAACCGAGTAATCTGCAAGTTCAAACTTGACACCAGGAAATACTGTTATTGACTTCTGTACTTTGATGGGGTGACATCATGGAAAGTGGGATATGCTTGAACTTGCCATAACACAAATATTAGCTCCTTTTGATATTTGATATATGCCTCTTGCTCCATCTGTCTAGGAAATGGTACTTGTTACTTTGGTGTAAGCTCAAATATGCTGCTGCTACATATGCTCATTCAGTTCATTTTTAAGACCAGAATATTATGTACCGTGGATCTACATTTGATAATTCTGTTTTAAACAATCATTAGATGCTTTTCAATATATATCAGGGGTGTTTTAACTATTCTTTCTGTGCAGACACTACTGTTCCTTTGGTTAGCACTGTCAGGGTGGCTATTCAGAATTTTCATATTTGGTACATTTGTGCTGCCTTTCGCTGCTCCTCTTCTCCTTGGGACCTTTGCTAACAGGGTTGCCATTGAGGTAACATCATACTTGTTTTCTGAATTGAATATGTTACACGCTAAAGGGATCATGCAAATGTTTGTCCTTGTTTGACCATGTTTTTATATGCTTACCGAAGAAGAATTTCTCCATCTTGTGCTTTCATTTCCATGTGTTAAAAGTTCATTTAGCTTATAGTGTCTCTACTGATAACTTGCGGACCTAGAATTTTCCCCACCTATTAGTTTCCCACTTTCCTGGCATTTATTAAACGCATGGCTCATAGAGTTTAATTTTATTGATGGTTATTTAATGTTTGGGTTCATTATGTGATCTATTTTGATGGTTAAAGTAGCCATCTCTAAATCATGGACTTTGTCGCTCTGTACAATCAGTGTTTGCATAAAATTTAATTACTGCAGCAACATCAACTCTTTCCACACAGCTGCAGTATGATTATTAATGTAGCACATAGTGCTTTATTCTGTTTGTTGTCACGGCTTACTCATAGTTTGATCTTACTGCGTGGTTGTTTGTGATGGTTAAAATTTCTGCATCAACTTGGCCTCTGTCATGAAAATACAGCACATCGCCCTTTTGTAACTGTCAGACTAGGCTCTGAGTCCACTTTAACATACCAGTTGCTCCTAGTTACTGATGTAATGGGTTCCATTTGCAGGGAACATGCCCAGCATGCAAAAGGAGGTTTGTGGGTTATCGCAACCAAGTCATTCGCTGCATGAACTGTCGAAATATCGTATGGCAGCCAGGTAATATGTCCTCGGGAGGTCCTAGGAGTTCAAGGAGCTCGGAACCAGATGTAATCGATGTGGAGTACGAGGAGAGGTGAGAGCACCTTGTCCCGCCCAGCACACGAAATCTCAGGGAGGCAAAGTTGACAAAACTTGGACACAGACTGCACGTTTCTGAGTTGTTTCGTAGATGTTGTTGTTTCAGTATCTGCGTTGTATATTATGTGCTCTTTATTTTTTGTATAACCACAGTTTTCGTGTCATATATGAAATGTTAATTAGCATGATGCCCCATCAAAAGTTTACATTCTGTCTGCATTCAGTTGTCGCGAGTTGTAAAGCGTGCAACTGTCCTTCAGTAACGGAAATGTCTTGGCAGAAACACTTTACTGTTCAAATAGTCGCAGATGAGAACAACTAGTAAGAAACTAATGAGAAGTGGATAATAGCTTGTCGCCGCGCGCCATGGACCAGACGGGGAGTCGGGGTCCTCTGAAGTGCTGGAGAAAATTCAGACAACAGCAATGTGTGCTACAAGTAACCATGGTTGAAATAACTGGGGTTAACCGGCCGGTTAACCAGCAAACCGGTCCCGGTCTGGTTACACCGGTCGGCCGGTTAACCCCGGTTCAAATTTGAAAATTTTCAAAATTTGAGAAATTTTGTATATAAATTTCCTAAAAAAACTATAGAAAAAGTGATGATTTATGGTGAAAAAATGAAATGAAAAGAAGCGGTTTTGATTAAGGAAAGAAATAGAAACGAAAAATAATAGAAGGAAAATGAAGAAAAAATAGGAAAAAAAAGAAAACTGTCTCCTTATATTTTTCCACCACGCACAATTAGGAAACAAATTATGGCATGCAGGAGGCCACTCATCCCTTGCGTTCAAGAGAGTAATTAGCGCATGCACAAGTTTGATACATGTTTCCATGCATGCATGCAGATTTTAACGCGTATAAATAAATAAATAAAGATGGTATCTGGTGAAAATACATATTTATTCCCTCCTTCCATTTAATTATGGTTTCGGGTTTTGCATTCCCATAAGTGAAGTTATTAGCAGGGTACTTAAAAATAAAATTAAAGGTTAACTAATTCCCATGCATGAAGGAGGGTTATTAGCATAGTATTAGGAATAGAATTAAAGGATAACCGCCCGATTAACCGTGATAACCGGACGGTTAACCGGCAAAACCGGCCGGTTAACCGGTGTCCGACCGATATCGACTCAAAATGAATTTATGTTGCAAATATTGCTTGGACAACTCTATTTGGACTTGTATTGGATAATATGGTTATGATATGTCATGTGAAGTGGATGCATTGTGAATTTGTGTTAATATTGTCTTTAATATTCTAGGAAAGTGAATGTAATTTTTTCGCTACGTTTTATGCTATTTTTTTTAAATTTTATTGCATTTTCGCACTCTGTGCAATCCGGCCGGTTAACCGATCCGACCGGCCGGTTAACCGGAGAAACCGGCCGGTTAACCGCTCTACGACCGTGGCGACCGGAAATCAAATTTGTTCGGCTAACCGGCCGGTTTTTCCGATTATCCGATTAACCGGTGGGCGGCCCGGACGGTTCTCACGGTTCAAACGGTTATCAAAACCTTGCAAGTAACTTGTGAGGAGGGCAACATCTCTTTGAATTCGTACTGTAGCAATGTACTGTGAGCGTACGGTAACCAGAGTTTTACTGTTTATCCGGTTTACTGTATATGAAGATCTGATCCATTACCTTTAGATCGGATGGCTGGAAACTGATCTAATTCACGCTACAGTATTTTCTCTGAATTTTCTTCACCAATTCAGGTGACCCCGATCCGGACCAGACGTGGGGGACTGGCTTGGCGCTGACCAGCTGTCAGCCTAGAAGCACGTATCGTATGAAGACGGCGTATTGGCGCTATGCCACAAACTCTTGGACTGCGGGGGCGGAGACAGCCAAACGTCACCAGAGTGCGGTGGCACGTTGCCGAGCCCGAGGAACGGCGGATGTTATTATGCCACCTACGGTACTGCTGGTTACACCACGGAGAGAGCGCTAGCAACACGTACCGTCTTTGTCGAGGTTCAGAGCTACCCGGGCATTCGCCGGAGACCACGAGGAAGCCGGTGTAAAAGATTTCGGTGTATCCTACGCTAAATCAAGCCAAAGAATCAGAATTAAGCTTGGTCCCCGTTCGTTCAATAGTTATGCCACCAGGGATTGGCCAGCGACGGCAACCGACTCCAAGTCGAATTCGATCCTGTTTCGTCGGGTCCGCCTTATAAAAAGCTTTTGCTATCCCCGAACAAAGATCACTACACGATGTGCACTACGGCCAGAGGAAATCTTTGCAGCGTCGAAACCTTATGGTATCTGCCATGCCAGCGTTCGATCCTGCCTCGGATGATGCCATGGAATTCGAGTCGTGGGAGTGGGAGCACCTACTAGCACAAGACGACGACGCCTCCGTGGACACAGCGACGTCGCTCTCTGGCCAGCTACAGCATCTTCATCTTCACGACGCCCTCGCCCCACCGACGTCACGTTCCTTGTCGGCGGCGAGAAGTTCACCGCGCACAGGAGCGTTCTTGCCGCCCGGTCGCCGGTCCTCGCAGCAGAGAGCTCTTTAAACGGGACACCAACACGGGGGACTGCATACGAATCGATGACATTCCAGCTCGGGTGTTCAAGACCGTCCTGCATTTTGTCTACACGGGCAATGTACTACCGGAGATGGGGGAGGAGGAGCTAGAAACGATGGCTGAGCCTTTGCTGGCAGTGTCGGACCGGTTCGGCTTGCAGGAGTTCAAGGAGATTGCCGAGGAGATACTGTGCGAAGATATAAATGGTGACATTATTACAAAGATGTTTCACCTGGCTGTCCAACACCACTCCCGAAGACTCCATAATGTATTTTTGTAATGTATTTTTGTAAATAGCCCCTCTAATCCTCGAAGAGACGGTTAGGTGGTCTCTTGACAAAGAGACGGTCTCTATCACGTGTTTCGATGTAAGAGACAACTCGAAGCACCGTTAGTACATGTGAAGAGACGGATTATGTCATACAATCATTAATAATATGCATTTATTAAAAGACATCATGTAGAGTCCCTCCTTTGTATGACTAGAGTTGTTTTGTGTCTCTTTGCTTTAATACATGTGCCCAAGAGATCACATTGTGCTCTCCTTTGTACATGCCCTATGCATTATGTTCCTCGAATGTTGTTCTTCACTCTGAGTCTTGGACCTCACAATCGATGGCTGGTTATTCAAGCATTTGGCTAAGAGCTGCCCTGAGATTTTGAAGAACTTGTATCATGAGTGGCTTGATGTTTGTGGAATATATTTTGACGATGACGAGACTCCCAATAATTTTGAAGAACGTTTTGCTGAATGGCTTGAGTCCATCCGAAACAATATGCCGTGTGAATACGAGTAGTTTGGTGGAATGAATTAGTTCCCTCCTTCTTTAGCCCCCTACACTTCCCTTTCTAGTCACTTGTATCCTCTGCGAGGAACTTCATTCTATGTAAGAAAATATTTTTGAACTTACGGACACGATTTCAGGTACCTTTGTTATTTGGTTCTTTAGACAATATTAATCCTTTTCTTATATCGACTGTACCTAAGATTGCACGACTATTTCAAATATGTATATTTATCTGATATTTCTACTCATTTATCAACACTAAAGCGGATTCATAGGCTGTGCAATTTGCAGTACATTGAGGTATGCACATTGCGTAAAGATGGAGTTGTTGCCAAGGTTTTGCTAGCCACACGGACTCATTTTCTGAGCTTCAGGGCAAGAACAAAGCTTGCAAGCTTTTTCAACAAACAAATCTTGCTGCTTTTCGCTGCCCCTCTTCTAGGACCTTTTGCAAACAGGGTTATCCTTATGTTATCATGTTTAATACGTATGCATATATATATATATACTGAAGTGTTTGGATATCAACTGGAATTGGCTAGCGATGGCAACCGACTCCAACTCCTATACTCCGACTCGAAGTCATGACTGGATACGATCCTGTCTCGTCAGGTCCGCTTTATAAACTGCTATGCCGTCCCCAAGCAAAGATCATTTGCATTGACCTGATCTGAAAAATTCTTTGCAGCGCCAAAAACCTATATCCGCCAATGCCGACGTTCGATCCAGCAGCCTCGGGAGATGCTGTGGGATCCCCGGCGGCGTCGGAGCATCTCGCACAGGGGGACGCCTCCATGGACAGGGCGACCCCGCTCTGTGACCCACTACAGCATCTTCATGTTCGCGACGCCCATGGTCCCACCGACGTCACATTCCTAGTCGACGGTGAGACGTTCACCGCGCACAGGAGCGTTGTCAAAGCTCGGTCGCCTCTCCTCGAGGCCGAGCTCTTCAGGGAGACCAATACAGAGGGATGCAGCATACGAGTCGATGGCATTCCAGCTCAGGTGTTCAAGACCGTTCTAGACTTTGTCTACACGAACTCAACACTACCTGCGACGGGGGATGAGCTGGCAACGATGGCTAAGCCTTTGCTGGCAGCGGCGGACCGGTTCGGCTTGCAGGAGCTCAAGCAGTACTGCGAGGAGATACTTTGCGACGAAGTAAACGGGGACACGATTACAAGGTGTTTGACCTGGCTATGAAGCATAACTCCCAGATGCTCCAGGAGTCTTGCGTTGATTTCCTGATATGCACTCCTTCACTGGTGGACGTGGTCATGGCAAACGATGGCTTAATGAAGCGTATGTCTAAGAGCTGCCCTGAGCTTTTGAAGAAGATGCTTGATGATTGGAACGACGACAATGGGTTTGAAGATGATTCCAGCCAATACGATGAAGACGATGGGTTTGAAGACGACTCCAGCCAAAATGATATGGTCATTGAGTAATATAATAACTTAGTGGAATGAGTTGAATTCCCAGGTTAGTCCCTCTAGACTTCATTGTTGTGTTGTGGTCAGTCATATCTCTGTGACGAACTTCTATGTAAGAAAATATGTTTGATCTTATCAATACGATGTGGGATTAATTATTAAACTTTTGACAGTTTACTGTTATCTTTTGTTTATTTTGGATATTATTAATTAATATTTTTTTTATCAACCATACTTGAGATTGACGGCTATTTCAAATCTGAAAGTTCTACTCATTTTATGCACAACAGCGATGCGGATTCGTAGAGGGATTTCTGCTGATTTATTAACAGCAATGCGGATTCGTAGATTGCAAGCATTTTCAGTGGGCACATCTTGTTTGCTGTCCTCTTTTAATGTGGATGTGGCAAACAATGATCGAAGCGTAGATTCGGAAGGACAAGTGTTTCGGCTGTCAGGCAAACTGAAAAGTCGACTGGTCAAGGCTAAATGTGAGAGTTGGAGGGGCAGGCACATGTTAATTAAAGAGTTAAAAGTTTCCCCGTGTCTCATATCCGTGCTTCAGTCAGTACCACACCCTGAATATATTGCCGTAAAGCAAGTGAAAGGAAACAGACCCAAAGCAGAGTACGCGCGTATCAGTGACCAGTGAATTGCAGTACACAAAAGTCGAATTATATTATATTTTATAATAATAAGCTTGATGTTTTCTCCAGCGGCCGACACGCCATCGAAGAGAGTTTGGCACAACGTATCAGATACCGGAACCGCTCAAACAGTTGTATACCGACTCGGCTACCACCTCCACCTGTACTTCCCCTCGTCATATATGGCTTCGGTTGATCAGTTTTGAAAATCATAATCTGCTCTCATGTCGCGTACCCCATCCTGACCTACCTCGGCGGCGGGAGGTTCTGCGTCGCGTGGTGCAGCACTGCTCCCGTAGTAGGTAAAAATTGGGATCCCCGCCTGTTCGCCATTAGGGCCGTGGAGGTGACGAAACACGGTGGGGAGTTGCGGCTGCGCAAGCACAAGTCTCGCTGCTACCTTATGTCGCCGGGTCAAATGATGGCTGACATTCTCTAGCTTAGCTATACAAATCCGGGATCCGGCACGGTTTGCAGTTTAAAAGTAGGTTACTGTTTAAAGTAATTTGAAGTACTTACTGCTATATATAGTCAGTGATTCTGGTGCTTTTCCCACTAAGCAATGACTAAGGGCTTGTATGTCTTTAATTTCCTACCCAAGCTAATTTGGCTACCTCCATCCCAGAACAACACTATTCTAAGACAAAGGGAGTAGCATGTAACAAAACTTGTCATGTGGATAAGCTCAATACAGATCAGTGACAGTTTATGATATGAAACAAAACGTATAAGGTATGACAGTTGAAAAATACAGATTCTGGGAATAAAACAAGGATCGCAAATGTGCAAGTGAAACATCAAACCTATTCCCATCATATTCAGAGTTCTTTTTAATTTGAGTAAAGTGCACCAATGATCCTTAATCATATCTCAAGGTACCACCTTGGTCCCCCAAACTCTTCAAATACATATTCAGAATCCTGCTAGTGTCATCAAGATCCGTATTACCAAAATTACCTCTTGTGGTTTGATGACACGGCCACACGGGTGAAATATGAACATGATTTTTCGTACATTTCTCCCCCTAAATCAATCAATACTACCATTAAATTCATGAGTGACTTCATATTAGAGAGCACCATGGCCCACAATCAGATAACAGGATGATAGATACGTCATGTTTTAAAAAGGAGGTACTTTAAACCAAAATAACATACTTTAGCAAGTTCCAGAGACTCGACATGCACTTCTGAGAGTTTGAAGACCTAGATGTCACCTTAAGACAAGTTTAAAAATCACCCATGTATTTTACTCTTTTAATTTTGTATCTTAAAGAGTACATAAACTGTGACAGACACGTTGGACCTTTCTAAGTAGTACTCGAATTGGTGGTGGAAAGACAATGATTAGTATCCCAGCAGCAAAATTTGACATCTGAATACATGATCCATAAATTTAAGGAGCGAGCGTCCAAACAAGTAAGCGATCAGCAAATTGTGCGCTCGATCACTAAAGCCTATTATGGAAAGCAACAACAACTAACTTAACACAATGGCAGGCGCAAAAAAACTCTGAAGGTACTATCATAAGCCTTTCACTCCTGATCGTCGAATGCAATAACTTCTTCCTCGACGCCTACCACTTCCTCCACCTCAACCTCCTTGGCCTCGTACTCTTCTTCCTCGTCACTTGCCTCCCCATCCCTGAGCTCCATCCTGTATGCACGCTCCTCCTCATGCATCCGCTTCCACTTGGCAACCCATGAGTCCCATTCTTCCTGGAGCTCCGTCCGCCTCTTGCGCTCCTGCTCGCTGAGCTGGTTGAACGCATCCTGATCCTCCTGTTCATATTTCTTGCTGTATTTTTTCAGGTTCTTTGAGATTTCCTCCTCCTTCTCAGGAGACAGTAGTGACGGTGGTCGCGGACGCCATATGAACTGTGTAGCAAAAGATACAAACATTAAAATAAACAAAATTATAAAGCATTTGAGACATGCCAAAAGAAAAGTGATTGAACATTCACCTGAAAGAAATGATCCTTCGACACCTTGTAAAGATGCTTGCCATTGAACGACCATATTTGAAAACCATTCTCCATTTCATGAACTGAAGTAACAGCAGTTGCAAGATATCTGGACAAAGAGTGGAAAAACAATTTCAGATCCACTAAATCACAAGGGTATGTATCAAACACAAGGTAAAAATATCTGTTTCACCATAAGCTTAAAATTTAAAATCTCATGAATATAATCAACTTGGCAAAAGTAATGATTTCTCCCTATCAAAGACTTGATACCAGTGTCACTAAGGGGGTGGATGCTGTTTTTGAATAAAAAACTACACAAGTGGGAGTCATCAGCAAATTTCAAAACCCAGTTATTAGCTCACCTTCCAGTAGGATCCCACATGATGTCAGTCGCCATAAAATGCTCTCCTGTTGCCATGGTCTCAAGTTCATCAACATTGAAGAACTCCAGCTGTCCATTGAAACCCTTCAGCCCAGCAAGGACGATGAACCGACCAGCAGGAGACCAGAACAATGCATTAGCTTGCTTGGCCTTGAGAGTTGTTAGCTTAGACACACGACTAGTGTTGTTGGCTGTTCTCATGGTGTAGAAGCTAATATCAGGCCTAGGGCCATCACCATGAATGACAGCAAATCGATGGCCTTTAGGCTCCCAGGCAAATGCAATGATCTTGTCATTCTTGTTGTCAAGTTCAAACACCTCAATTGGGATGTCCCTTTCCTTTATTCTGAACAGCTCAAATCCAGTGTAGGTGCTCTTCTTTGTTTTTGTGTATCTGTCGACCTGGACAGCAAGATATTCTCCATTGTTCTGCCAGTACATCTTGCAATCACTAACACTGAAAAGGTTTTTCTGTCGCAGCTCCTCTTTGCCAGGAATTTGCACAAGACTCACCTTGCAATAGAAAGACAAAGTTTAGCTTGATCCATTAATACTGAACAAAAATCCTGTAGGAGGTTCATGCAGAAATTTATACTCACCCTTGCAGGCTGATTTCCACCACCCGTTTCAGGAACATACAGAGATATAATAGGATCAGTTGGAGACCAGCTGAAGTCTACTACATTTTCTATCTTCAAGGATTTCTTATCAAGAAGGGAGAATGTATTGGTTTCATAGACAGATATAATATTCTTTCCCAGCCTTGCGAAATATTTATCTTCCTTTCCACCACCCCACCTTCCAACACATCAGAAAATTGTAAGAACACAATTGGATCAACTTAGAAATAAACATTTGTGCACTAATTAACAATTTCAGTAACAGCTATTTCACCTGAAGATCGGCCATGAAACACCAGAAACACCAGTATGTCCACCAGTGGTAAATTCATCAGCACTTCCCTTGAAGTCCCGCATCACTTTACCAGTCCTTACATCAAAGATATTAAGAACGACCCTCTACAAGAATAAGAGTGGAAGTCAGAAAGGAAAAGGCAAAAAAGGAACTACACGCAGATAAAAAATAAACCCATAGAAGTCTCTTTACATGTGTGTCTCTTGGGTTGCTGGGCTCATGGCTACTGTATGTGACCAAATATCTCTCACCAGGAGAGAAGTCAATCATTTTCACCTGTTACAATCCAATGTCAGCTAGGACATTCAACATTGAGTATGCTTTACTATTCTTTAAATCCATACCTGTGAATGAGCAAAACGCATTAAGCGCTCAAAGCCACTTTCACCACCCCAGACTTGTGATCCCTGCCTATGAACAGTAGCCAAGTATGTTCCAAGAGGTGACCATTGAATGAAACTATCCGTCCAGTACTGGCAATAAAAATGAAGTAAAATGTTAGTGTACATGAAAAAAAATTATACCAAAGCAGCAAATCATTTTTTTACTTAGAAGAATAGTAGACTATAAGATTATCTTTTAACAAAAACTATGTGGCTAGAACTAAATGCAGGAACAAGTACCTGCTTTTGAAAGACAAGTTCAGGCGCCAACTTCCTTGCATCATTCCAGTAAACTTCTGTGTATGTACCAGCACGAATGACAAACTGATCACGCGCCTTCTCATCAGTAAGCCACTTGAGAAGATTCTCCTGCAACAAAAAGATGTGATAGCGTATTAGGCAATGAAATGTTTAAGTACTTTGAAAACTTGAGCTCTAAAAAGAAGCAATCTTCCATGAAATAGAAAGGCATTCAAATAATTAAACATATCACACAAATAGACTTACACCAGGAGTGTATGGCTTAATTTCAGCGGGAGTCCATGTATCAGGAACTTTCATGTACTTCTCAAAGTCATCAAACAAATTAACAGCAAAGATGTGTGATCTGTCAAGTTTGTATCCATTGGTTTTCTCCCTAGCAAGTTCAGCTTCCTGGAAAGATGACAAAAAAAGATACAGATATAAGTTAATAACTGCTGTAAGTGTCGACAAGATGGTGCAAATACAACATTGCTTCAATTATAGGATCAGTGACCTAATAACACACATAAAGGAGGGCAAAAAACATGATGGTGCGAATACAACGTTGCTCTAACTATAGGATCATTTTTTGAAAAAACATTACATACTCAAGCTGCATTTAAAAGGAAGACAGTGAGAATGCAACAATACAGAAAATATTCCCCAGTATGTACAAACACTATTAAACGTAATAATTAGTTGCAAGGGAAAAGAGTCAAGCCAATTTTTTCAGCGCGCAGGTAAACAGGTGCAATTGACAACAAGCAAGCTACCTGAGGTGTGTTATATTCAATGAAGCAGTAACCGTATGTCTTCTTTGTCTCTTGGTTTACAGGCATCCAAAGACCATTTTCTTTTATCACACCGATTTGGCTGTAGATCTTGCGTATCACGTTCTCAAGCTTCTCAAACTTTTCTGGAGGAACAACCGGCAGATTGTCCACAACAATAATGTTGGATAAACCCATGTCAAGTTCCGGTGGTTCCTCCTCCCGAAGTACCTCTTCATCATCACTGTGTGAAGTTAGGATCGATCATCAGTGTGAGAGGGCAAAATTAAGAAGTACTTCAAACTTACTAAAGCACTACGTAAATGGCCCGAACTGATCAAACAAGTGTCACGGCATAGTTTAATTTAACCTACCAAAGAACATAGTAAATGAGCAAGAAAAACATTACTGTCATTGACCATATCTGATCAAACTTCATGCAGCAGGCACACTACTTCGCAATCTATGCTACACTAAATCAGGTAGCATTATTACTTAGCCCGCATCAAACAGAACAACAAAATTGTCGCAACAGTTAATAACAGACAGTGTGGTCCATGATTCTTTCAGTATTTTCCAGACTCAATTACACAAGATGCAACAGGTGGGCAGGCAAATACCATCAATACAAATCTACAACAGATTTTGAAACTACAAGTAATAACATAGAAGTACCACTCTAAGAAACGTATAGAATCCCCGTGTCATATGCAAAAATAAAACTTACTCCTTTCAACTGCCTCTAGAACCTACGATACAGGCACCCTAATACTACATACAATCCAAAATCCAACCACAGAGATTCGCATCTGGATGAAGGAATTAGGGCAATCAAGACCGGCGCAAACTACTCAAAAGGAACTACTCTTTAAGACGGATTAGGATACAACCAAAGAGGTGCGCACGGATACCTGAGGATCCCGAAGTCCTCGCCGGCGGGGAGGGTGATGGAGTCTAGATCGACGGCGGAGAGGTCCACCCCGAGGTCCCGCGCCCGCGCCTCGATGCCTTCCATGGAGATTGCCAGCGCCATCTTCTCCTACATACACTTGAAGCCTCGTCGAGGACAAGAGATGGGGTGCTGAGCCCGCGCGGTGTGGTGGTGGCGGCGGCGGCGGCGCGGGGAGGGAGAGGAGGCAAAAGGTGGGATGGATGGAGCTGGGTTTTGGTTATAGTCGGGACCCTTCTTCTTATGACTCGACAGCTGACAGGTGGGACCTAAAAGGGATCTATACCTCTTGAGAAACTTTTCAAAGAACCCCTCGCATTTTGCGTTTTGCTAAGAAATCCGCAAGCCCGTTTTGCATTAGACCCTACTACAGTTAATTACTTAAATAATAAAAGTAGTATTATTAGCACTAAGATAAGAAGCTATTTGGTTGAAATTTAAGAAAAAAATTCTACATTGGCACTACCATGATTTACAGTTTAGCTTCATCACCATCTAGTTTTGTTTTTGAGAAATTCATCACCATATATATGGTGATGCTTCTATATATATAGAAGGAATAGATAATGGCTTTTCACGAAAGGGTTGATGATAGCATGATATCAAATTTTTGCTCATATATTCCTCTCTTTCTCCCACATTATCCCAGTAATAAGGCCCTGTTTGTTTCCCGAGCGGATTATATAATCTGGATTATTGATACTAGATTATATAAGTTAGATTAAATAATCTAGATTATATAATTTAAAGGGAGTGTTTGTTTACCCAGATTATTTTATCTGGATTATTTCTTATAGGTGCGAGAAGACAATAATACCCTTTTGCTACTGTAGTTATCGATGGTGACATGCGTGAGGTAGGTGGGGTCTACTTAATGGCAAGGTGGGTAATTTCTTTAGTGGGTTTTTTGTCAAATAAGCTGAAAATAAGCACCTCTTGAGGTGCTTATTGGATTATGATAATCTAGCCTCTAGATTATTTAATCTCACCAAATAAGCTGACTTTGTTTGTTTACCCATCTAGATTATTTGATCTAGATTAAATAATCCGACCCCGGATAAGTTGAAACAAGGCCTAAAGTGACCAACTCCTCGAGAGCATTGGTTCAGCCTCACCTTATAGCCATCGCCCACTCCTCAATCCGAACATTTGTAAGCTAAAATAATAAATCTTTCTTTGTGGTGTCCTTATGAGTTTATAAGATGTAGTGCTCCAGTGAAGGCAACATGCTAAAATTGATAATATTCTACGGTTCTTAGGGGTGTTCGTTTCCTCTAGGGGCTAAAGTTTAGTTCCTAAAATTTAGACTAAACTTTAGCACTTTTTGGAGGGCTAAAGTTTTGCTTTCTTTTAGCCCTTCTTTCTCTCTAGAGCTAAAGATTAGTCTAAACTTTAGTCCTTCCGTTCGTTTTCTAGAGCTAAAGTTTAGTTTTAGCCCTTTAGTCCATGAAAATGAACACCGCCTTATTTCATCTCTTTTTCATCCTTAAAGTTAAGGGAGGGACTCTTTCCCAAAGAGTTGCTTCCTGAATTTTGTTGGAACCGGGACGGAATTTGCTAGTTGTAAAAGTTGTAGATTAGAGTGTAACTTCGGAAATTCTTTTACGCGTGCGTTCGCTAGCGAGTCTCCTCACGAACCGGTATCCACGGCTCCTATCTTACCTGTCTCTCTGTTCTCTTTCAATCTCTCTCTCTCCCGTACCTTCCTCCGTTCCTCCGGGTCGTTTGAAGGAAACTTTGATTCAAGAAAGTTTGAATGAAACTTTGATTCGAGAAAGTTTGAATGAAACTTTGATTTGAACTTTTGATTCAAAGTTTTAACGAAACTTTTGACTGAACTTTTTATTAAACTTGTGATTCAAACTTTTTTTACTGAACTTTGATTCAAAGTTTCCTTGAAACATTTCGATAAAATTTGGATCTAAACTTTGATCGATTTAAACTTTCTGTGAAAGTTTCGGGGAAAAAGTTATTGTCAATGTTTTGAGGAAAAACTTTCCTAATAGAAAGATGCGGGATGTGCAAAACTTTCACAAACAAGAAAAGTTTTCTTCATGTCCGAAGGTTTGCTCAATTTCGTTCTCACGCACGCGCGCAGATTAGAATTGCCCGTGTAACTTGGAACTTGGAAAGGAATATGGGCTTAGAGAGATGCCAGAGCCCAGATAGAGGCGAGTGAGTACGATTTGGCCCAGCCCAAGTAATGTCGAACATGTAAAATTCCTGCAATTTCTCCCGCACGCCACCTGCTCCAGTAGACTTTGAGGCACCGTACTGATTGATAATTCTTTTGCCCCGGACATCTCATATACAGCGAGCGGGTTTATTCACATGCCGATTTTTAATTGCGAAGGCACACTACTGATCTTTTTGGGTGCGGCAATTTGTTTGGATGTGGGCGGCACCAGCAGGTGGCCAACTACGCGGACGGACGAACTCGAATTGACATGGACAGCTCGCTCTTTAAACGCCGTACGTGTAAGTTTAGACTTTGGCGCAAGTAGTGGATTAGGTGCCGGTCCGCAAGGTACAATACAACAAGCTACAAGTAGTACCAATTCAAGGTCACAGCAGATTTCCGAGCCATCGTTGTGTGCTAGGCCGCGATTTTTATGCCAGCCGCTGACCCGCTGCGACGTTTCTTTCTGCAACGGCTGAGAGAGCGGCGTGCGCAAGCGGCACCCAACCAAATTCAGATCGGAAGAGGGAGGGCTCCGACCGAGTCAACCAACCCCACACGCCAAACCTGACCGGGCCGGCCGGCTCCTCTCCTCTTCCTCCGCCCGCCCGCCCGCCCGCATTCCCGCGTGACGCTACGAAGTGGGATTTCCCCTTTCCCCCGTGTCTCGGAGTCGGAGGGGAGCAGTGAGCACGACGCCGCCTCGCTCGATGAAGCCGCGCTGCTGCCGCTTCTGCTGCTGCGGCGGCCTATAAAGAGTAAGCGCCGGCAGCGACCGAGTCAACCCGACCCTACCCCGTCGTGTCACCTCCACCTCCTTCACCGGGCGGGAGTAGAAGCGGCGGGCCCTCACCCGCGCCGCCGCCCGCCGCCGAGGCGAGCCTGAAGCTGCCCCTCCGCGCTCCGCGCCGGACACCTTCACAGACAGGTTCGCTCCGCTTCCTCCGAAACCTCCCTCCCCTCCTCCGCCCGCGCGCGCGGTTTGAATTCGATCCGCTTCGTTCCGTTTCGCTTCTCGGTTGCCTCCGCGGGCAGGGGCTCTACCCTGCGCGTCGCCTCGGCGGTTCCGCTCTATTCGCTTCTCTCCTCTGCCCCGTAATCGCGAGCGCGTTGCCCGCGGCTGGTCGCCTCCCTTGCTTCCGGGCTGTGGTTGAGGAGCTGCCGCCGTGCTGCGTTGTTCGCCGTTCTAGCGGCGGGTTCGTGTTGGGATCGATCGCCGGCGGAGCAGGTATCCGCGATTTGGTGCGTACTCTTACCTCCGATTCGAATTGCCTTGGACGTCAACGGTTAGACCAGTTTGTGCTCCGGGTCAAGCTTCAGGGGTGGAGTGGGCTGCTCGATTGAGGACTAAACAAATCAGGTAGGGATCTGAAATGGTAGGCGCGGTCGCACATGATGATTGGTTGTGATGCACATGGCAGAGCGCCAGGAATGGTGCATAGGACTGTGCGGAGCTGGCTGGGTGGATTATCATTTAGGGGGTTACCTAGGAAGCTTCTAGGCTGGAACTTGAGCATGCATGGGATTCAACATATCATACTGTCACCTGATAGCATGCATTTATCTGTACAGTAAATATGATTCACTAGTTTATTGTCAGTCCTACTCTGTTGGAACAAAATGGTATAGTCAAAGGGATCGTGCCTCACCTTAAGGCTCAACTCCAGAAGCTGGTTATTGATCAACTTGGCTGATCTGTCATCATTCATTCATTTGTTTTTGAAATTCAATTTGTTCAGTGCTGATATCTATTCATTTGAAGTAAATGCTTAGTGATTTCTATTATGATTTTAGATTCGAAAGGGGCTCAAGTGTTACCTGATAGTATATTCTTGTGACCAATGATAATAAATTCACTAATTCATTATTAGCCCTGATCTGTTAGAACATGAGCAGTGTCAAAGGGGATGAAACCTCACCTACAAGTTCAGATCCAGTGGCTTGTTGATGTTCCATTTGTAACCTGACAGTTGCGTTTTGGGCATCTAATTCTGTTATACGGATATTTTGTTGCCTAGTGGATCACTTTGTACCAGTAACGGTCCAATTCATTTAACCATACTGAATCATTTCATGTGATAATTTCAGATTCATGAGGGGCTCAAGGATGAATCCAGGTGACCGTGGGACACGGGGCACAATGAAGATTGTAATTGTGATGGGCTTGTGCTGCTTCTTTTACATACTAGGTGCTTGGCAGAAAAGTGGGACAGGAAGAGGAGATAGTATAGCCCTGAGGGTGACAAAAGAAACTGACTGTACGATCTTGCCAAATCTGCACTTTGAGACCCATCATAGCATAAGTACTGGTGCCAATCCATTGATCATGACCAATAAAGTGATAGAGCCATGCCACATCCGGTACAGTGACTATACTCCTTGTCAGGACCAGAACCGAGCAATGAAATTTCCTAGAGAAAATATGACCTACAGAGAAAGGCATTGTCCTGCAGAGAATGAGAAACTGCACTGCCTGATCCCAGCACCAAAAGGCTATGTCAGCCCTTTCCCTTGGCCCAAGAGCCGTGACTATGTTCCATTTGCAAATGCTCCATATAAGAGTCTGACAATTGAGAAAGCTGTTCAGAACTGGATTCAATTTCAGGGAGATGTGTTCAAATTTCCAGGGGAGGAACGATGTTTCCTAATGGTGCAACTGCTTATATTGATGAACTTGCAGCCATTATCCCACTTGCTGATGGAACCATCAGAACTGTGCTTGATACTGGCTGTGGGGTATGCCCTCTAACCAATTGCTGTTATCATTTCCTTCCTTGAAAATATGTTAACATTATCTCATACCTGTGATCCATCTGTTATGATCTTAGTTGCATTTTAGTTTACATGTTGTACTTCATAGTTCCAAGGTAATTACTCAGTAGATATTAGTCCTCTTGTCCGACGTCTCTGCATTTTCACACAAATTTACATCTTTACTGGGACTCCATAACCTGAGTTAACATATCTGACCGTGTACAGGTTGCAAGCTTTGGAGCTTACCTAATGGATAGAAATATATTAACCATGTCATTTGCACCCCGAGATTCACATGAAGCTCAGGTGCAATTTGCTTTGGAGCGAGGTGTTCCTGCAGTAATTGGAGTACTTGGAACTATAAAGCTCCCGTACCCCTCTAGATCTTTTGATATGGTCCATTGCTCACGCTGCTTAATTTCTTGGGGGTCCAATGGTATACAACATTAACTATTCATACATGATGCAATTCTTGTATTGGCCTTGTTGTGATATAGAGGCTGAACTATAGAATCTCTCTTCCTCCAGGTGGGATGTACATGATGGAAGTGGACCGGGTTCTGAGACCTGGTGGTTATTGGGTACTATCTGGACCTCCCATCAATTGGGGGAAATACTACCAAACATGGAAGAGATCTAAACAAGATGCTCAGGAAGATCAAAACAGAATTGAAAACATTGCTGAAAAGCTTTGCTGGAATAAAATCTATGAGAAGGAGGATACTGCTATTTGGCAGAAGAAAGCAAATACACATTCATGTCATGAAAAGAGTGCTAGTGATAGCATGATGTGCAAAGTTCAAGATGCAGATGATGTCTGGTATGTTCTCTCTCTATGTATATCTAGTTATGCGTTCTTTTAAGTTATCTGAATATGCATCTTTACAATTTGCATTTTCATGTGAACTTATAACATAAACAATTACAAATCCTCATAAATATACCAGCTAACGTTAAGAACATATAGAAAATTATAGGATCAAGATCCATAGTTGATTGCCCTGCTGCAGATAAGTTGAGGTGTATTGCATATTAGAATCATGATTACTGATATATGCAAATATTGATTTTCTAGGAATTATATAGCTTTGACAGCCTGCTCACTTTTGACTTTTGTGTCTTCTAAGAACATCAATTTATTATAGTATCTTATCTATGATTTGCCATTTAGGTATAAGAAAATGGAATCTTGTATAACACCCTCTGAAGATGCATCACAATTAAAGAAGTTTCCAGAGAGACTATTTGCCATCCCTCCCAGAATTCTTGAGGGTCAGGTCCGAGATGTTACAGAAGAAGTCTTTGAGGAGGATAATAAGTTGTGGAAGAAGTATGTCCAAACTTACAAGAGGGTGAATAAGCTGATAGGTTCTTCAAGGTACAGGAATATTATGGACATGAATGCAGGCCTTGGAAGTTTTGCTGCAGCTCTTGATTCTCCCAAGTCCTGGGTAATGAATGTTGTGCCCACTATGTCAGAGAGGAACACTCTAGGTATCATCTATGAGCGAGGTCTGATTGGCATATACCATGATTGGTGGGTCTTGTCTCTACCTTTTATTCTGGAATTGACTGTCAAATGGGACACTGATGAGTGGAAACTTATCACTTTTCATGATGTTGTGTGTTGGCAGGTGTGAAGCCTTCTCTACATACCCTAGGACATATGACCTGATCCATGCCAGTGGCATCTTCAGCTTATATCAGAACAAGTAAGTGATCTCTGTTCATTCTGCCATTTTGATAATAGAAAAAAAATCGTGTCTTCCATTAATGTGTTTCTCAAAACTGTTAGGTGTAACGTGGAAGACATCCTTCTGGAGATGGATAGGATTTTACGGCCTGAGGGTGCAGTCATACTGCGGGACAGTGTTGATGCACTGAACAAGGTCAGAAGCATAGTTTCGGGGATGCGCTGGAAGTCCAAGTTGCTTGATCACGAAGATGGTCCTCACATCCCTGAAAAGATGCTGATTGCAGTGAAAGAGTACTGGGTTGGCACCAACGAAGGAAACAGTTCGTAGATACAGAACCTTGAACCTTGGGTACAGCATCTTTCCCTGTGATGTGAACCACTAATGCTGTTTTGTTAGTGGATAGATTTTGTTCATACTTCATAGGTACTGAGTACAGACCTCACAACTCGCAATCCAGATCCCACATACGAATATTCATTGGACGTCATAGATGTCTGTTGTGCATATATAGTACCAGAGCATTGATGAACATTGGTGACTTGCCAATACATTTTGTAGGTACAGTACGAAATGCTTGGCTGGCTACTAGCTAGCTTGTGCGGATATTCATTCTACAGATGTGTGCAGAAAGCTTTTGTGATTCTTTTCACTGTAATGTGCGAACCATATGTTGAACATGAGACCATGTGTAATATGCTTCCACGTTTCACTGATAAGATGCCATTAAGGATGTTTTCTCTGTTTGAGTTGATGCATTCGATATTTCCACTTTGTCTGCCCATGTTGTAGGTGCATATCCGGTGAAAATGCTTACTGAATGGAGCTAGCTTGTCCGGATATTTATTCTACAGATGTGTGCAGAAAGTTTCTGTGATTCTTTTCACTGTAATGTGTGAACCATATGTTGAACACGAGACAATGCGTAATATGCTTCCTCGTTTCACTGATAAGATGCCATCACGGATGTTTTCTCTGTTTGAGTTGATGCATTCGGTATTTTCCACTTTTTCTGCCCTTGTTGTAGGTGCATATCCTGTGAAAATGCCTTCGGAAAGTTGAGAGTCCTTTGAAATTTGGGGTGTGTTTGGTTGGGCTTTTTCTGGCTTTGACTTTTCTAAAAGCCAACAGCCCAACCAAAGGGGTTGACTGCAACAAGAGCCAAAACCAAAAGCAGCTTTTTGCTAGTTCATTTCGAAAGCAGGTGTGGAGGTGTTTTTTACGCTTTGACTTTCACAAGTTTGAAGAAATTACCTACATATGTATATGTATGTATATATATACATATAATATATATGTTATATGACTTTTATTTAATTATATACATATATTTTATATAAATATTGTGTGTTTACTTATTTATTTTATATATCTTATATATATATGTTTATATGTATAAGAGACATGTAAATAAATAAATATATGTATATATGTTTATATGTATAAATATTTTTTTATTCATATGTATATGTGTGTATATATATATATATTTATTTATATACATGTATATATGTTATATTATATATATGATATAAATAAATATATAAATATAAAATGTATTATATATATATTTGTGTGTATATATGTACGTATATATGATGATATATATGATGATAAATAGGGTCTGCTAGTAAATTTTGAAAAGTCACAGCTGTTTTACCAAACGGCTTTCAGCTTTTTCACAGCTCATAAACCACAATTGCTTTTTCCACGACCCACAGCAGCTTTTGTCACAGCCACAGCCCAACCAAACACACCCTTAGACCATTCCTTATAATATCGGAGGTCATGACGTGATTTGTACCCGCGTTAAATTTCACAAGTCCGAGTGACATTGGCTTAGCTGTGCAGATGCAGTAGATTGCGAGCACTAGAAAAACCTTTCAGGGCAAAGTTGTCACTTCTATGTACCGAGTCATATACTATCTTCGTTCCTATTTGTAAATATTCCTAGAATCCCGAGGTACAAATAGTCAATAAAGAAAATGTCACACATACCTCTCATTTTATACTATTTCAACAATTCTTCACCCACCCACCAACTCATCAGTTTTTGTCTTATTCCTAGAAATGCTTACATTGTGAAACAAGATTTGAATCATTAGAATGCTTACATATGGGAATGGAGGGAGTACCTATATTTGGTCTATTTCGTTTCTTTATCAAGAAAAACAAAGTACCTACGGAGCGAGCAGAGGTGAGGCAGCGTCAGTCTGAGTCAAATTTGGTGTTCATGTTTTCTGAATGTTCCTTCTTATTTTGTTTTTAATAAATCTTCCTTCTTTTTAGTCAATCTTCCTTGTTCTCTGGCAATGAACAAACAGGCGTTATGGCCTGATGTTGATCAGGAGATGGACAGACGAACACTGACTGGCGCGGCCCTCCGAGCGCAGTTCATCTACCAATCCAATGCGGACATGTCCGCACCTGCAATAACCTATTTTCCGCACAAACGCCATCCCCTTGAAACCTTTTGGCCGCGGTTGTATGGTGAATGTTCGAGCCGCATCCCCCCTCCCCCCCCGCGGTCAGCTAGTCAAACTTCCACGATGGACCAATGAGGGCAACAAGGCCGTCACTCTCCTTGACGTGGAAACAATTAACAAGTCGCATCCTACCAATTAGGCTGTGGAAATTGCTTTCTGTGTATAGATTTACCATCACAGCAATCAGCTCGACGATTTGAGGTGTTGACTCGGAGTCCACGCCTGACGGCTAACACCCCGCCCGTGGACAAGTCTCCTCTTCACAGTTCACACCCTATATAAATGCTCGGACGAGCGCCCACTCTCACCATCTCAGAGCACAGAATCGACCTAGAGAAGAGAAGGGCTCGCGAGTGCTAGGTGCTAGCAGTAGCAGGAGAAATCCATCGGGAAAGAGAGAGAACGAGATGGGCAGGCAGCAGCAGAACCTGCCCCTTTGCACGGTGTTCCTGATGGCCGTCCTCGTCGTGTCTGCCATGCACGCTGTCCCGGCCGAGGCTGGTAAAAAATATGTTTACCTAATTTACAATCGAGTTATATATGTTTTGGACGGCCACGGCCGATTACTAGTTTCTGCTACGCTGCGCGGTTGAACCTCTCGGAGGCTAATTCGATCGGTTGTGCAACATGCAGGGAGAGCGCTCGCGGGGGTGAGTTACGGACCGCTGGATCCCCGTTACACGCCTTCTGTGCCTCGAGGTGAGCCGTACAGCAGAGGGTGCACGAATGTCTACCAATGCAAGCAGCCACCAGCAACTGGAGGAGCGCCATGAGCACTTCCGTTGGTGGCTTGGTGCAGCGATGATTCCCGTGCAGAATATGATAGCCCACCCTATTTTCATATACGGAATATAAAATAAAATGGCTTATCTGAATTTGCATGGCGCTATATCCTTGTAATCAGTACGTGTCTTAATCAAAGAAGTCTTTTTCTGAAAGCTTATTATTATGATGCCGTCTAAATGAGCCCCTCATTTACGAACCAGAGCGTAAGCTCGGAGGTGTAGCATCGCTTGGTTGAGCTGCTGCCTGCTGCCACTCGCCATTGAGCCCAGCGGTGAGTCGGTGACCGGCTTGCCCCCATTTTTTTTTTTTAACATGGGCTGGTGAGGAAAGACCTCATCTACGATTTTTCGTTAAGAGAAAGCAACCGACTCCAAAATCACGGAAAACTCTTGAACGTGGACTAGGTAGCGAGGGAATTATATTGTGAGAAGTAGGTTGTCAATGTGAAACTCCCTCCTCCAAAAGTTTCAGAAATACAAACGGAATAAACCTAGGTTTTCCCTTGAATATTTTGATGGGAAATTGTTAATGCACTACACACTTCTCTACCAACAGGAAAGATCAGTACCTTTCCTCCAGGGCAAATAGAATAACCAAGGTAAACAGCGATGCAAAATGTAATAATTTTTTGGGGTTTAGCAGAACTTAAATATTTACAACTTTAATTATTAATAAAAAAATACTATTAAAAGAATAATATAAAAATACTAATATTAGATTTATTATCAGATCATCTATAATAGATAACTCTATCTATTTTTAAAAGATTTACTTACATATTCCCTTCACTTTGAAATTGTTGTCACTAGGATAAAAATTTTAGTTTAAAATAAACTAGATGTGTTATCCTAATGACATCAATCTCAGAATGAAAAGAGTATATTATATTGAGAAAATTTCCTCTATGGTCTCCTCGAAATCGAACTTTTCTATGAGGCCTAATTTCATTTTTTGCCTTCCCTCCATGGCCTTTCCGTCAGATTTGGGAGTTAACGGCGTTAAGCCTGGTGTAAAAAGACCGTTTTACCCCTGGAACAAAATAAACTTATTTTTCTAAAAAAATTCTGCTGGAAGTATCTGGTTGTTGTATACATGCGAAACATGTATCTCGGCTTGTTTTAAAATTTCGGCTTGCTCAAACATTAAACCGAATCAAGTAATATTTGTTGCCAAAAATTTTAATTTGTATACAACAACCAGAAAATGAATACTTCCAGCATAATATTTTATTAAAAAATAAGTTTATTTCGTTCTAGGGGTAAAATGGTCTTACACCGGACTTGACACCGTTAACTCTCAAATCTGACGGAAAGGCCATGGAGGGAAGACAAAAATAAAACTGGACCTCATAGGGAAGTTCAATTTCTGATTTTAGAGGCCATAGAGGGAATTTTCACTATATTATTAGCCAATATTGTAAATGTTTGTCTTTGATAAGACCCAAAAATGTTGAAGTGGGCGACAGTCGATGCTGGGGCACCAAGGGTGGTCTATTCGCCAAAAGAACGGCACTCTTCAGACCTTGGCCGTGATTCGATCTATGGTGAATGATTCTGTTTCTACAGCTAGTCAAGCTTTCACGATGAACCGATGAGGGCAACAAGCCAACATGGGCGTCACACTCTCCTTGACAAGGAAACAACTAACAAGTCGCATCCTACCAATTCGGCTGTGGAAAACATTCTCATGCAGAGAGAAAAAGCCGAAAGGAATATATATATCAAATCTAAGTGGAAGACAAGTAACCGAAATATTCTATGGTTGAAACAAGCTCAACTGCTCAACATTGTCTACTTCTCTGCCCTCTGCTCAACGTCTCCGCTGGGGTACTGCAGGACTGCGTGGCAACGTACTGTCATCTATTTTTTAGATAACGGATTAAAATTTCTCTATGTCAAGCATACACAACTTTGATATTATTACAATAATTTCAGTCTTAGATGCTAACTATATTTGGGGAACACAATAAAAGGAAAATAATCTAGGCCAATCTATTATTATAGGGATAATTGCATGGTTGCCCCTATTTTGAAGTCAAACTCTATTTTTACCCTTCTTTTTTTAACTTTGCATGGTTGCCCCTATTATGTGAGATTGAAAGTTCCGTTTACCCTTGCTTTTTGTTTCTGTTAACCGATCAGGAAGGCCGAAAAAAATAAAAGAAATACTTTCCGAGCGGGAAAGGACGACCGTGTCCCTGCCTGCTGTATCCCTTCGTTGCTCGATTCCTTGTAGAGGCGCGTGCTCGGGCCGGCGGCAGGGACACCCTAACCCTAGACGCGGGGCTACGTGCGGCCAGGCGGAGGCGGCGGACGCGCGCGGGTAGAGGCGCTGCGGGCGGCGGCGGCAGACGCGCGCGGGCGGAGGAGACAGAGGCGTGCGGGGCGGCGGCGGCAGACGCGCGCGGGCGGAGGCGACAGAGGTGCGCGGGGGCAGAGGCGGCGAGGCGCCCGGGGGTGGGCTGCAAAGGCGCTCGGGGTCGGGCTTCGGAGGCGCGCGGGGGCAGGCTGCAGATGCGCGCAGGGCCGGGCTGCAGAGGCGCGCTGGGGCGGAGCTTCAGAGGCGCGCAGGGCCACTGCAGCTGCACGCGAGGAAAAAGGGCGGCGCTAGAGGATGGCGGCCTACACCGGCGGTAGCAGTGATTCCTTCACTAGGGATTCGACGGCAGCAAAGTACATTCTTCTTCAATTTTCCAAATGACTTCGGTTAGTATGATTTAGTTCACAGTAGATCGATTATGCTAACGACAAATTGTTTTGGGTTGTGATTTGTAGGACAAATCACAACAAATTGCAACTTGTTGTTAGAATTCGTGCATATTTCAGCATGTCGGATGAGGGGCCAAAGCAATATTGCAAAAGGGAACGCTTACCACCATGGCTAATTGATAAAGAAAACTATAGTTTGCTGCAATTAGTTGATGACATTGCTCAATATCGATTGTGGGGTTCTAAGCAATACATAACTCTATGGCGTGCTTTAGATGATGCGTGTGTTGAGATAAAAAGTGATGAAAATTTGCTAGATTGGTGTGAGCTAAATATAGAGAAGGGAGAGGTTGATGACAAATTGTGGATAATATTGACGATGTGCAAGGTAAACAAATTGTTCTCTATTTATTTGCTGCACATATATGGTTCTGTTATGTTGACTAGCAATATGCACTCTATTTTTTCAGGTTAAGACTTGTGGACCAAAGCACACTTGCGGTTCAGTTAACAAGTCTGGAGACACGATGGCCGATAGTAAATGGGTGGCTGAAAGAGCGGTGGACATGCTGAGGGATTCTCCAACAATGGGTACTAAGGACTTGCAAGATGCGTTGAACAGGAAATACTAAGGGCATCCGATGAGGCTGGGACAAGCAAGAAAAGGAAATGCACTGAATGTCATGAATTAGGACATATTGCTAAGCACTGCCAAGGAGGTCCTACGGCTAGTCAAAGGAAGTAAGTTATGAAATACTTTTGAAAATATTACACATTTATTTCTGTTTCTGTTCTAAACAATATGCACTAACAAACTTCTTTTGTGTGTAAGTGCCCGTGCAAGTGGTGGTGCAGATGAAGGTGCAAGTGGAAGTGCAAGTGATGGAGGAAGAGGAAGAGGAAGAGGAAGAGGAAGGGCAAGAGGAAGGAGAGGTTCAGGGAGGCTAGGTTCATGGTTTGGAGTTTAAAATGTTGTTGTGTAGTCTTGTGTTACCTTGTTGGAAGCTACCGGTAGTGCTTTTGTTGAACTCATGTTACTTGGTTGAACTATGAACTATGGTCTATGCTACTAAACTAAGGTGATGCTTTTGTTGAACTTATGTTATTTGGTTGCTCAAGTGAAAAAATATGATGTTATATGTGTGATATATTGCTTCTCTTATCCAAATGTAAGATGAAATGCTGCTGAAATTTCAATGAGTTTGAGTTAATTTCAAATAAAGTAAAAATTATCCAAATAAATTGAATTCTTGTGAACTAAACTTGAAATAAAAATTTATCCAATTAAAATTCATGTTCTATTTCGAAATAGGGGCAATGATGCAAACTGTAGACAAAAAGAGGGGCAATGGCGCAAGGGTATAATGGTCTTTAGCGGCTTGAATTAACACTGTTAAGCCATTGTAACGGAATAGGGGTAAATAAAAACTTCAGATTCGAAAAGGAGGGACAACCATGTAAAGTTGAAAAAAGAGGGATAAAAATAGAGTTAGAGTTCAAAGCAAGGGCAACCATGCAATTGCCCCATTATTATATTTAAAGCTGAATTATTCCGTGGGATGGTACACCTGCGAAGTGGAGCTTGATTAGGATATGGCAATGCAAAGCTTGAGGAGCTTGAGAAGCTAGCTAGAAAGGCAGAGCCTGAGAACTTTGTGATGGATTGAGCACCTGATGTAGTTTAATACATAGTACGATCGATATGAGGAGCACTGTAAAATTCAGAAAAAAATATTTTTTAACTAATTCAACAACAAGACTAGCTAGGTGTGGCGGTAAGTTGACTAGTAGTAGTATTAATTAGTAGATTTTTTTGGATATAGTTGGATAACCAATACTAATGCCCCTTAGGGTCAGTTTCCATCGGAGTGGAAATCTGCATAGCTTCCGGTCAGATTTTCACCCTTGTATCCTGATGCAAAAGTTGAATTTTTTCATTCACTTGCAACAAAAAAAATGTTCTATGAAAAAACGAAAATATTTCACCAAAGAACTCCCAGCAGTACAATTTTATTGTTCTAATGGCACTTTTGATGTTCCAGTAATATACTTTCATGGTTCTGAAAATCTGACCGAAGCAAATGTAAAATTCCACTCATCTGGAAACTAGCAAATCGGCAGTATAATGTCGATGTTGCGATATGCTCCCTCTAGGTAGCCAGGTAGGTTTCTTTACGTTGCAGACGAGAATAATGAGCCCTTATCTACTATCATAAAAAATAAAACAGCTAAAGTACGATAGGTACAAACTATACCAACTTACCAGACGGTGAGATGAAAATATCTTGATTTGAGAAGAGCGACACTGCAGCAGGTTGGCAGCGACGAAGATAAACCGTTTTATTAGACAGTACATTATCTATTCATTGTTTTATGATCTCGTGGCTGCGGATGTCGTGGATTTTCAGTGAGACTAGTCAAGCACACCAGCAAAGACCGATACTCCAGTCCGCGGCGCTGTCCTCACGTGGAAAAACAAGCCAACTTGAGCAGGAAACTATGAGGCTATACATGATACATCAGCATCAGGTTGACTCGGGGTCCACGCCTGCCGGACGTCCTGCGATGAGATGAACGAAGCAGCAGAGCAGAGCACGGTGGAGGAGATTTCTTCACCATTTTCCCTCTATATAAAGCGGATGCTTGGCATGTCAATCCATCCACCCCCGCAGCTTATTATTTAGAGTCCACCAAAGCAGGAGAAGATGGAGATGGTGAAGCGAGCTCTGTACGTGCTGCTGATGGCTTTTCTTGTCGTCTCGGCCATGCATGCTGTCCCAGCTGAGGCAGGTTGGTATCACCTCCATTGTTCCTCCAAACTCCAAAATCAAACAAAGTGGCACCCTAGATCTAGCTACTGTCATGCTGCTTGCTCTCGTTGCATTTACAAAAGTACTCCATCACCCCCTCCAATGTATGGCAAAACAATTCTGAACACGCAAGAGGACATCATAGTCGGACTTAAAATTGAATGATTGAACTCGTGATTTCGAGGTGATATACACGCTGCAAAGAGTACTGTTGTAAGCCCAACCCAAACATTCTACTCGTGTACAGTTCAAGTCATCGTAAGAACATGATATTATCACTAAAAAAAATTAAACATCTAGCTACCGTAGATTCATCAAGATTGAAATAAAGTTGAATAACACGGTTGGATTTATAACATTTTTGCACTGCAAAAGTCCTTATAAACTATCATCATGTCTACTTGATCGTCGACTACTAGATTGCACACGAAGTGCGGGCCTGTGCGGTAATTCCATGCATGTTAGCTAGCTGCTGGTTACGCTGATAGTTTTGCTATATATTTTTCAGAGCTAACTATTCGTACGTGCAGGGAGAGCGCTGGCGCAGACCGGGCTGGACCCAAACAGGCCAGCTTTTCCTGCGCCTCGAGGTCAGCCATACACCCGGCCATGCACCTACAAGAACAAGTGTCCGCCAAATGATGTTCCATGATCCAACAGTCTGGTAGTTGGTCCCTTCCCCCATGCGATCTCTCGTTCTGGGCAAGTGGACTGACCAACGGTCGTGGCGTGATGTGGAGTATCCACCAAACGTCGTTCTGAGATTATATTCTCGCTCCGGTAGAATAAGACAACTAATTATATGTATTATGAGATCAAATAAAGAAATGCATACCTAGCTGAAGAATGGCATGGCTTCTTGTGTGTGTATGTATCGATTCTTTGTGTGCGTGTGCTCCTATATGGTCCAATACTAATTGCAAAAGCCTCTGTTCTTAGTATAAAATTATAAGTCGTGTTTCAACTTCTTTCATAATAAATTAATTTTAATTAATTTTATAGCTATTAATTTTTATTGAATAAGAAAAGTCAACGACGTCAATAATTTAAGAGCGGAGATACCATTTTCTGATTTCTGAGCTAATGGAGAAATGGCCCGCTGGTAGGTGTGCTTCTGTGTTGACTGGAATAGTATAAAATATGTTTAACATTACAAACTTCCGTTCACGAAAAGCTAACATTTTGACTTTTACTATGCATGCTTTGGTTGATGATAATTTTTTAAATGTTTAGTCTAAGCAAAATTGACAGTGATACTACTAGGCTTATCATCAAATATACTTTAGAATGTTTGTTATTCATATCAACTTGGCAGGTGCCGGTAACTCAGAGGAATTCTTCTGGATATTTTCCTCTGCCACGTCGTCGTTTTCTAAAGTAAAACGGTATGTCAATATCAGTGAATGCAAAAACATGCAAGTTATATGTAATGCAATTAGTGAAGGATACGCAACAGAGATATTTGTTACATAAGATGGTTCTGAAAGACATGCAAAAATATAAATTTATTTTGAAGTATCTCATTCATTAACTCCTATAATGAAAAATACTTAATCTAGCCATTTAAAGCCATTTAATTCATACGAAAACTTTTGCATGGATTCTGGACATGTGCAATTCAAATTATTGAGAAAAGTACGGAGAGTAAAAAAATAGTGTTTACCTCTTTGCTCACCTGTTCTATGCAACAAAAGCCAAACATGCTTACATACCATGAGCACCGCTACCGTTAGAATAAACAAGGACTAGGTTATTCCTCCTGATTACCACGATGGACCACGCATAAATACCAAAAATATATGAATCCTCACTTGCAAAATATAAAAAAAACAGCATGTAGCTGACTAGCTGTTGTAAAATGGAGGATGAGTTTAACATTGGATAAGGATATATATGGAAATTATATGATGAGCATAAACCAATTAATCTTTTAATGGTGATCAACTTGCAATCTAATTCAGCACGTGTTTGAGCAAATTTACGTGGCCTGGTAAAAGAAATCTCCTCATCTGACTCCAGACTAAAACACGGTTTAAGATCCAATCCACGCTCACATGGCAACGAAGCCGCCGTGTAAGGGTCGTAGCTCGCCGGAGCGCCTTGATGCTGGGTGCCGCTTGCTTCTCTCCCGTGAAGGCCTCTCTGTCCAGTGTCCACGACGCCCCGCTTACATGGACCATGGACACAGGCCTGCTGGCCACCTCAGCCTACGCCCACCAAGAAAATGAGAATATGAAATGGGATCTCCGCAGGTCCTCAATCATAACGCGGCCCTCTTGTGAGAAAACCTTTGGTTGCTCACAACAGACGCCCGTCCCCACATGCACATGCATTGCAATCTAGCAACTAGAGAAAGTGTGAGATTGGTCTGACTTTTTTTTGCAATTATATAGTACAACTCAGACACTCGCAACGCACATACACTCACACATGTGAACATACGTACGTAAACTCTATTTATATGAGCATCTTCGAAGGTTAAACCGGTAAATTATTGAGATTGACGAAGTCACACTGGCACCTCTGATCATATATGTATTCCAATAAGGAAGGAGGATTTTCAATGCGGGATATAAAAACATATCTCTCTCTGTCGATGGGAGCATCGCCTATCATTAAAAGCACAATGCCATTAAATCTTGAAAATTTCGCTCCCACGGAGAATCAAACTCATGACCTGAGATGCTTTTCAGACTCTTATAACCGCTAAGCTACATGCACTTTTGCGAGATTGACCTGACTGGTAATACGCTACACCGTCAATGCAGAATTCGGTTTTACTCTGGTTTGTGTTAACCCCTCTGAAACCTTGGCCGTGAAGCTGACTGTTGCAGCAAAGATTTTTTTTCCATTGTAGATACGATATGATGGACCGGACCGGAGAGGGCAGCGACAAGAGCTCGACGTGGAAACAAGCGCACCTGCCATCTAGGCCGTGGAAATTGCTACCGTGGCAGTGTAGTTATGTGACGACGATTGCTGTTGAGGCGTTGACTCTTAGTCCACGCCTGACGCCCGAGGGGAGAGGGCTCCTTGTCCTATATAATAGCGGCTCGGCCCAGCATGCGCATTTTCACCAGAGTCGAGAGAAGGAAGATCTATCAGGAAGAGATGGCGAGGCAGCAGCGGGACGTGCGTCTTTCCATGGTGTTGTTCTTGACGGCCTTGCTCGTCGTGTCTGCCTTGCACGCTGTCCCAACCGAGGCAGGTAAAAATGTGTGTTTAATTGTTTATCATCCAGCTATATATATGTTGCACACTGCACAGGCTACTATCCTAGTTTCTGATGATGTATATCTATGCTTTGTGTGATTTGAACCCCTGATATACATCAAAATGATTATTGCGTTGTTGATAGCAAAGCGAGATGTTGATACCAAAGATGTAGGAAGCAGAGGGAGATCTAATTAATGAAAACCTGACAACTAATTCCATCGGTCGCGCAACATGTAGGAAGCAGAGGGATATTTCTGCAGCAGTCAGGGGCAGAGCCGGCACCTATAGCACCGGAGTACCCTTATCAGGCTCCTCCAGAATGCTCGTCGTCGGTCTACACATGTAATCCACCAGCCGCTGGAGGAGCGCCATGAGGCACTTCCGTTGGTGCAACCATCAGTTCTCGTGCTCAAGGCTTCTGAGATTGCAGAAATATGCCAGACCATCCTTTGTTTCTATATATACGTACGAATGAAATAAAAAGCCTTGTCTGAATTTGCATGTCTTTATCTGTGTCTGTGTAATACCGTGTGCTGCACAGCCTTAATAGAAGAAGTCTTTTTTTTCCTCAGAAAAAGCATTGCAGGATTTTTTTCTGGCGTGTATTGTAGGATGAGATAAGCTGATGGAGGCAAACTCACTATGATGAGATGAAAAAGAAATATTCTCAAGCAGAGATAAAAAAAAGCATATGGAATCTTTGCACAAATTCAAACGGAATACATGTGTATGTGTATACGCTATATGAGGCTGTGACTGTATGTGTTCGTTTCCTGGAGTCTAAACTTTATAGCTGTCACATCAAAAAAAATATTACTATTTAGGAGTAGTAAATAAAGTTTTATTATAAAATAAATTACAGATCCTAGACTAATTCACGAGACGAATCTAATGAGATTAATTAAGTTATGATTAGAAGACGGTTACTATAGCATCACTTTAGCAAAACATAGATTAATTAAGCTCATTAGATTCATCTCGAAAATTAGCGTCAATCTATCAAAAGGGTTTTATCATTAAATTGATCAAAATATTCATAAATAGTATTATTCTCTTTGATGTGACAGTGCTAAATTTTAGAGGACAGGAAACGAACGGGACCTAAGCAATATATAAAGGGAAAAATCTAACTCGTTACTGGTAGCCGGATTGTCCGATCCAGCTACCACGACCCATGAAGCCAATGAACCACTTGTCTCGGCCCAATTCCTTCTTCTCCCACCTTATCCTCATGATGCTTCGTTCTCACTGCAAACACCGATCGAGAAAGACATGCCCGAAGGCGCAATGTGTGCTGGTGGCACGGCAAGGCGGCGCCACGCCGTCGATATGCCGGAGATGGGTGGTGGTGGCAACAATCTGGTTCGGGGAGAGGGGTGGTGGTGGGGGGGGTCTTCTCCTCTCTATCATGGAAGCAGGAAGCAGGTCGGCATGACGGTGGATAGCGGTTGGCAGGCGGAGCGACGTAGTGGCGAGGGCGATGCTGGCTGTGGTGGTGGAGGAAGGCGGTGCTCGGGCAGTGGAGACTTACCCGAGAGGTTAGCCACGGGTGGGGTTTGCACGACGACTGTGGTGTGTGTGGGCAGCGTGACGAGGCGGCGTCGGTGGAGGTAGGGAAGGTGCGGCGGTTGACAACGATGCCGGGGAGGCGTCGGAGCGTCCGTGTACGTAGAGGTAGATATCTCTTCTGCTCTGCTGCTGTGAGCCTGTGACCATACCGTGTTCCTTATCAACCGGCAGATTCAGTATCTATCATCAACGTAAGATCGCTAACCGAAGCGTACATCACAACTGATGATCCCCTACCCGTAACGTCCATGGTCTAACTTCCAAATGCCATCCGTCTCTCCTTCCTCGGCACACATCGGTACTTCACAGGTTCTCTGTTGCCGTTGCAAATAGCAGAATATGACACTACTTCTGCATGATAAATAGTACCAAACTGCATAGTCTCAACTACACTTTCTAGCAAATGCTAAATCGTCACTACCGGAAATCGCCATGTTGCCGTGTGCCTGCGACACACGGTGAAGAGCCTCTAGCACACGGTAAAGATATTTGCCGTAGGTGGCCCACAGCGAAAGCCCGACGACGATAGTGCTCGACAAAGCCCCCTTCGCCGTGTGCCGCAGCACGGACACACGGTGAAGTGTTTGCCGTATGTCACGATGAGCACACGGCAAACATAACAGAGCCGTCAGGTTTTTTGCCGTGTGCCGCGGCGTCAGCACACGGCAAAATAATTTTCCTTTGCCGTGTGCTGCACGTGTGGCACACGGCAAAGGTCACCTTTGCCGTGTGCCAAATATGCAACACACGGCAAAATAATTTGACCTTTGCCGTGTGCCCTGGAGACATGCACACGGCAAACATAATTTGATCTTTGCCGTGAGCCGCTGTTTTGCCGTGTGTTTGCACATATAGCACACGGCAAATGTCCACTTCGCCGTGTGCCCGAAGGAAAGCACACGGCTAAGATTGCGGCACACGGTAATTTTCTGTTTTCCGGTAGTGCGTGTGTGACGTTTGAATGAGTCGTCGAGGTAGGCGATTAATGCGCTATGGGTGTGTTCGTTTCCTGGGGTCTAAACTTTAGAGCTGTCACATCAAAAAGAATCTTACTATTTATAAGTATTAAATAAAGTTTAATTATAAAATAAATTACAGGCCCCTAGACTAATTTACGAGACGAATCTAATGAGGTTAATTAAGTCATGATTAGAAGGCAGTTACTGTAGCATCACTTTAGCAAAACTTAAATTAATTAAGCTCATTAGATTCATCTCGAAAATTAGCACCAATCTATCAATAAGGTTTTGTCATTAAATTGATCGAAACATTCATATATATAGTAAGATTCTCTTTGATGTGACAGTGCTAAATTTTAGAGGGAGGAAACGAACAGGGCCTATGTCTTGATCTATGTGGTTGTTTGCCAGGGTGTTTTCTCTTGATCCAAGAGCCAGTGAGTCTTCTCACAGACATACCAGTGCACAGCTATAATAATGAAACGTGGAGACATACTCCTCGTTTACTAAATTGTTGTTGTCATTGATTTTTTTCGTGACGTTTGATCATTCGTATTATTCAAAAAATTCTTCATGTACAAAAAGTTATATGCTATATTTCAAGTTTCTTCAGTTATAAAACATATTTCAACAAAATATATGATATTTCTTAAACTTTATTTGAATAAGACCAATGATCAAACATAACGAAAAAGTCAATGACGATAACAATTTATAATGAATGAGTAGTAGTATTTCCGAATGATATCCCTCTCTTCTCCCTCGGCACGGAACGTTAATTAAGAAGTGTACTACCAGAAGACAAACAAAGGATACAGAGTTGGAGAGGAGCTACAACGTTTGCACACAACAACAATCATCACGGTGAATCGGATATGCTGCGATGTACTCCCATCCTTTTAGGTTTATTTGACGTTTAGAGAAATGACTTGGCTATATTTATTGTCTGAAACATCAAACTTGCTTTTTTCTATCGTTATAAAAAAACTAGTGTATCTACTTATACATAAAAGATGCAACACACTAGCACATCTTAATAATTATTTCTCTCAATCCACGTTGCGTCACATCATCATAATTAATTTTAATCATTAGATAAAGAATACTTATTTCAAGATTATAATTTTAAAGTTAATAATATCTTTAGTCCCGCTGCAACGCGCGGGTTATCAACTAGTTTAACTAAAAAAGAGAACATCAAACTTGTTACCAGATGAGACTGTGAAGATGAAAAGACATCGATGCCCAACACCAGCTTACTAATTACTACTATAGTAAAAAAAAAAAAGGGAGATCCAACCTAGGAGGAGCTAGGTGGTTTCTCATTAAGAGGAGAAAACAACAAGAAATATGCACCCAAATTTGTGGTTATGACGGTTTTAACCTAACTGGCTATATAGGGGCGGTGCATGACCACATCCTCCATCACCTAGCCAACTGGGCAAGCCCAATTCCTAATTAGTACCATCTAGATCTTCCCCATCTCCATGCGAGGCACCAGCGAAGATCTCTAGCTGGAATATATAATGACCGATGAGAACGACCCAACAGCGGGAATAACCGCACCCGGAGAGAAAAACAAGCGCAGCACTAACCAAGTTGAGCATGAAATTAAGTGGCCGTCACAATTCACATCAATGGTGAGGCACTCAGCTCGCGTCGGGTAACTCGGGCTGATGACTTGAGTCCGCGCGAGAGGTCTTGCGGTGGAAACAGAGCGCCGCGGAGGACAGGATACCCCTCAACCCATTCCTCTATATAAAGCGGATGCGCTGCGTGTTCATCCATCCCACGACCAGATCGAGTAGAGCCGGTCGAGCTGGTGAGCGTAATACAACAGAGTGCTCCATCATCAGGAGAAGATCGAGATGGGTACGAAGCGAGCTCTGCCCCTGTGCGCTGTGTTGCTGATAGCATCCCTTGTTGCGTCTGCCATGCACGCTGTTCCAGCGGAGGCAGGTTGGTACCAGCTTACTACTTCATTCCTTCAAATTAAACCCCTATCGCAAAAAAACGTGGCACCCAAACTTACGGGATACTCCTGTCACCCTCATCGAGTGGCGAATCCAAACATTCAGACAGATTTGAAAATTTACTGAACACCAAACTTAGTCATTACTATATTCGATGCATGGTGGCTATAGCTGCATCATTTCGCTGAACACCTGAGAACCGTGTGCGCGTGCGTGCAGGGAGAGCGTTGGTACAGATCGGGTATGAGCCGCTGGACCCAGGCAGCATTCGTCCTCGGGGTCAAGGCGCATACACCCGGCCATGCAACTACAAGTACAGGTGTCAGCAGGGGGTGGGCCGTGATACAAGCAGCCTTTCCGCCGCACTGCTAGTTTGGTCAAGTGGACTGACGACGGCCGTGGCTTGATCTGGAATGATCAGCTTCGTTCTGAGATTAATTATATTCTCAGCTTCGTCCATATAATAGAATAAGACAGCGTGATTGTTCCTAGCCACGGTAGTAGCAGTATATTTTATATTGATGGCTAATATTATCAGATCAAATAAGTACGGTAACTGGCTACCTGAACTGTCACGGATTATGCGTGTGTGTGTGTGTTATTTGCCATCATCTTCGGATGTTAGGCCGGTTTCCATCTCCCAGAGCCATGACGATGACTATTTTGACTAACTGTGCGGCAGTTTGAAAGCCATGCATATGTGTTTTGACAAAAAAAATTGTCTAGCACACTAAAGTTCACATGGTTTTATCAAAAAAATAAAAATCTTATAGCATTCTCAATCCTGTTTTCGTATATATAAATATCACCACAAGGAAGACATGCGTGCATATGACTACTATATGATAGCCTGAATTTTTTATCCCATAATAATCTGTAATTGACATTACTTTGGTTCTTCTTGGTACGAATCCCATAGTCCAAACAGACTGCAAAAGCCTTGTGGCACTGTTTTGGAGTATATTTTTCATTCCTGGCTAGGGGACGAACGGCATGCTGGAACTTCAACATAGCTTCTTCGTGGACTTGGATTGAAATTACTTCAAAGAGATTGCTAACTGGATTAGAATAAAGCAGCTATCTACTTATATATAAAAGACGCAACCCACTAACACATCTTAATGGCTATTTCTCACAATCCACGTTGCGCCACGTCATCATAATTAATTTCAACCATTTAGAAAAAGAATGGATGTTAGAGATTAATACAATTAGTTTCAAATTATAATTTTAAAGTTAATATCTTTTAGTTCCGCTGCAACGCGGGGATATCAACTAGTATATGTTATTACAGTATGCCTGTGCTTTATCTAGATATATTCAATCGAGGGAAGTTATGGCAAGTGTTTGAAGTTGAAGGCGTATATGTTTGTTAACTTCCAATTTCCAGCTTTGTTTTCTGGAACAAATCGTGTGATTATTTTTCTAAAACAAACTCTGGAATAGCTAATATTAGTCTCCTAGCAACGGTAGTAGTGGTACACACACAATAGCTAAATACAGAGCAGTTATTCAGTTACACTGCGTCTCTTCTACAACATTCATATTTACAACAAAAAGCGATTTAAGTTCGAGTCATGATTACTTGAACAAAGATACACAAATATAAGAGAGATTTATCCCATGTTGAAGGGTTTCTGTGCACTCAGCAGAATATATATAACAAAACCAACATAAGCGGAGCTTAGGATAATGATTGATTTGTGCTGGTTGTATACACATACCTGTTCAGCCTTTTTATGGAGAAAAAACAAAGAGAAAATTACCTGTATAGCATAAAAAAAAACTTCCTCTTTCCTTTGTACTTCCAAACTTGAAAATTTCCCTATCTATGCATCAGCGAAATTTTTCTTCCCTATCTAGCACTTCCGTTAGTATTAACACTTAACAGTGTTAACTTCATGAGGAAAAGACATTTTTGTCCCTTCATGGTTTCCATAACATGTGGTACTGTAGACTGCTATGTTGGATGCCATTTTATCAGATCCATAGATTATACACTGAGTAAAATTTTTCCATAATCTTTGGTGCCAATTTTTTTAAAAAAATATAAAATCTTTGGCACCAATTATTTTAAAAAATTAAAAATTTTAATTTCTTTTAGTTCATAATCTATGGATCTGATAAAATGGTGTCCAACATAGCAGTCTGCAGTACCACATCTTATGAAAACCATGAAGAGGCAAAAATGTCTTTTCCTCATGGAGTTAACACTGTTAAGTGTTAATACTAACGGAAGTGCTAGATAGGGAAGAAAAATTTCGCTGCTACGCACGCATAGATAAGGAAGTTTTAAGTTTAGGTACTACAAAGGGAAGATGAAGTTTTTTTATGCCATACAAGTAATTTTCTCAAAAAGAAACATGCAAACCTTTACAAGAAAGCAAAATAAATATATGTCTAAGACTTATTACCTGATTAATGATAACACGGTAAACCACAGAATGAAGAAAATTTTATTCAAAATAAAGCCAAAAAGAAAAAAAAACACGTCTCATGGAGGAGCCTCCTGCTATATAAAGGCTCGTGCCAGCGTGCACCGTCATCATCTCGGAGCGGGAGAGCCGATCGAGAGAAGGGCTAGTGCAGGTGAGATCGATCAGGATCCAGCAGGAGAGAGCGAAGAGATGAGGAGGAAGCAGCGGCAGGACGTGCGTCTATGCCTTGTGTTGTTCGTGACGGCCCTGCTTCTCGTGGTTGCAATGCACGCCGTCCCAGCCGCGGCAGGCAAAAATGCGTGTGTTTACCGTCCAATTAATTATGTTGCACTTGGACGGCCTATCACTTCTTTTCGCTACATATACAATGTGCCTGATTGGATCTAATTAAAAAACAACCACCGAATATTTAATTTTGTTATAAAAAGCTTATTAGGTCAGGCCCATCTTCTAGAAGAAGGCTTCCATGTCCCTTTTGTAATACAGAAAATACAGAGCAATAAAGAATTTTGTCCCCTCTATTCTGTGTGTTTCTACTACTTCGTTTATGTCGTAATTTACGTATCTTCGATCCGTCGATACTACAACACGTTATCAGCACGCTCTAACTTCGAGTTGAAGCCAAGAAGATCGACGCTTACTTTGTCGAATACTGCATCAAGCCGAACTTCAAATAAATTGACTTGAACGTCAACGAAAACTGCATGGCGATCTACGGTATGTTTTATTTACGTTAGCAGCTTTACCTTGGCACGATGCAACCAAGATCTGTTCATAAGTTCGCCATATAGATCTTGGCTCGATGTAGTCAAGAACTTGAAATTTTTCATGTCCGCCCGAACATGTTACTAATCGGGTGCAGCAAGCATTACTCCGCAATCTGGATGAATATTCCCAAATCTGCCGAGGTACAAGATTAAGAAAAATAGAAGATCGAGTTCAGGAGAGACTATGGCCCTAAAACCTAAAGCAAAAGAAACAACAAAAAAAAGAGAACAAGGTTCGAACCCTAATCCTAGTTGTGATCCAAGAAGCCCGGCGACGCCTAAACCCTAGCTTGGTTAGGGCGGCTCGCACAAGATCCAAGATCAACTACGAAGAATAAGTCATGGCGGAATCCAGATCTGGCCCACCATGATTAAGCATCGGAGAGCATACACAATACATGAAATCAAGAATAAGAAAAGAAAAACAAAGGGTTGTCCGGATCCGAGCCCACCCGGCCCGGATATGGACCTGCCCTAGGTCACCATCCAATAAAAACCATGACACGCCGACGGCTAGACCTGCACAAGAAACAGAAGAATCACTGCATGCAAATCATAGAGAGAAAAAAGCAACCAAGAACAGTGTGACCTAGATCCGGGCCCACCCGACCTAGATCCGGGCCCAACACTATCGGCACAACGCCGGCCCTCACGGCCGGGCGCCCGGAGCACCGGGTCGTGCCTGCCGGCAGAGGCTGCGCCACCTAGGCTCCGCGCGCGTGCACGCACCGGGGCACATCACTAGGCAGCGAAGACCCGGAACGCCGGGCCGCGTGAGCCCTCCGCGCCAAGGCTACCGCCCGCATGCGCAAGCGCAGGAGCCATGTCGCCGGTCGCACACCGCTCCAAGCGCGCGTTGCCCTCGCACGCACTGCCGGGGCGCGTCGCCCGGGCGCTTGCTGCTACGGGATCTACACGCCTGCACTCCGAGACTCTCAACGGTCCAACACTCCCGTTCGGATCTGCTCGGGAAGAAAGAAAGAAAGCAAAGAAGATAGGTGGTGGCTGATCCGAAGCAAGAGATTAGGGTTTCGTCCTATTTTTATATCCCTTCACGGGACATTTTTCAATGAGGCCCTCGGGCTTCTCAAATTTGCGATCGTTTCATGAGTTTTCTCACATAAGTCCTCGACATTTTCAGCAATCAACCGGCGGTCCTCCGATTTGCAGAAAAGTCCAAATAAATTTAGAAAAGAAAATTTCAGGAAATTGTAAAACACAAAGTTTTACATTTTAGCCTATGAAAATTTCAAAAATTCATGGAATGTCCAAAATTTTGCATAAAAATCCCTGGGAATTATGAAAATTACCATGGGTGGAGAGAAATTTAGAAATTTCATAGGAGTGTTATTTTTTCATATAACACCCTAGATATTTTAAATTTTGTCATAATTGAAGACAATCCTTATATTATACCATTTTTATGGTGTATTGGTAGTGTTTCACGCGAAACACCAATTACATAACCTAAACACGAAGTTTTTGTTATACTACATTACTTACTCCTTCGAGTTACTTGGATACACGAAGTAATCTTTGGCATAATAATGAAGTGGAAGCCACATTAACGGGGAGAGTACGGTAAACGGGATGAGCATTATTGCATGGCATGATGCTAACTACGTTGATGGCATACGAAGGTCCACAATCATCCCATTGAATAAAATATAGCTATTATTCCATGAGGCATTACTTTATCCGAATTTGAAACGAGACCTAGTTAAGCTTGAAAACATCCATGTGAAATCTGGCATGGTAGACTTCATCGTCGTGGTCTCGAGATGATGCGAGAGAACCACTGAGACTTCAAAATGTCACAACCAGAAGACTACAAACTTCCTAAATGAAGAAGATTTTTGCACATGCGCAAAAGGGAAGCTAAGCACTCGGCACAACAGAAGATTAAGATTCAAGCATAATCGGTAGCATTCCTTGAACAAATTCAAGGAGTCTCGTGTGGACTACTTAGCCCTACGTCATGGATTTTTTTTTTGAAACTTCATGGTGTTAATAGACGCTTCCTCTCAATGGAGCTATGTATGTCTATTATCCGCTAGAACCTATACTCATGAGGGGGAGGCAAGCATATCTCTCTCTGAACAAATGTCAAGAAATAGAAGGTACTTGAAATGATCTCATGACGGTATTCGAGTGGACGAGAAAACCCATGAAATGAATGCCTTGCATATGATCATGAATATTCCATGAAGGAATATACACACACACTAAACTCAAGCACGAAGCTTGAATGAATGCTAGACGAATTTGCATTGAAGCAAAGAGGAGTACAACTTGAAGTTGTAACTAGAAGCTATATTTTACACGAAGTATAATGTGCATTGAATTGATATATTATGGGGACGTATGCATATATATCATCAAGGTAGATTGACATAGAAGTCATTTATTCAATTCCTATGAATTATTATTGATTCCAGAGTTGGCCACTCTAAGAAGCTACAATGATGCATATGGAACATGGAACTACCGAATTCATGAATGAAATAAGTAAAGAAGTTCCTCGCTTTTGTATCTCACGAAGAGAGCATCATGAAGATGAACCCATCACTATAAGCACACATATATAGTGAGGGAATACAAAACAACCATGTAATGGTTTTGAATCATCTTGAAAGATGAATGTGTGAGAGAATTGAAGTATTGTTAACAACATTTCCTCTAAATATTGTTATTGTTTCTTTTATGAGAATTCAGACTCGAAACAAAGTCCATGGCATAAATGCTTGCATCATTTACATTGAGTCAATGAATGAAGCAATCGAGGATGAATCATAAACAATGGTGAAAGTTTATGGTTCATAAGTCAAGAAGACTTATACTCCTACATATGAAATGGTTTGTCTGTTTCTAACAAGATATATTGAATAAATGCGATGAATCGAATGGATTATGTGAATCCATATGATGAAATCCTCGAAGGATATGAATTCTTTGTCTAATGAAGAGTATTATAATGAGAAGTCTCATGAAGAGCATCTCACTAAAGAGATACATCCACGCAGGAGTATCATTTAAGACTCATGAAAAACATCTCATTGATGAGATACATTCACGAAGGAATAAGTCAATGAATGACTTTACCGGTCGAATTATGAAAGAAACACCATTGATTCTTGAAGGATCTCAACCCGATGATATGGAATCATAAATACTTAACAAGTACACACGAGCAACAGAAATATGATTTCATATAATACCATGAAGGTATTTGGTGTAATCCCCAACAAGAAATAAAGATGGGTATGTGATCTTGAAGATCTCAACAGAATGTTGTATTATCGCAGCAACTTCTACATTCTGAATCCTATGAAAGAATTATCTTATGAAAGGATAAATTTATACGTGCACGAAGCACATTACTCCATTACTCATTACAAGCTTAGAAGAATTGTGAGAAAGTCTTTACAAGACTTAGCATTATGGTAATATTTTCTATCATTGTCAATATGCATTCTTGAAAAATGTACGATAATATATTGAACACGAAGTTCAAGGTATGTCCATGTGAGGGGAGCATATTGATTATTCATTTGATCATGAAGATCATATTTACTATTCACGAAGAATAGACTATCATGAAGATAATAACTAAGAAGGTTATGTATTGTACTCTTTTCCTTAGTGAGTTTTACTCAAAGGTTTCTCACCTAAGGTTTTTGACGAGACAATACATACAAATATATCCAACTGTAAGATATAGCTTGACACCGACCATGTGGCATTGACAAATACTCCGATACACGAGAAGAACTGAAGATCTCGAATTACTATAGAATTAATATTAACTACAATTTCATGGAAGTCAAAGAAGTCAACGAAGCAGTCCATTATTGCTATATCGACAAATTACTTAGAGATCATCGTATTTGAAGTTGTCAAGAAATGCACATGGTTCACGAGAATGTCAAGTTATACGTTGGATACTTATGGAGTTGCATATACTCCATCCCCTAAATTATCTATGAAGATAATAAAGCTTGTATTGCATAAATACAATCGGGATACATAAAGTTAAATAGGACAAATCATATGTTACCTAAATTCTTCCACATGCATGATTGCAAAAGAAGGAGGAGATTTTGGTGACACATGTCCAATCTTGTGACAATCTTGCAGATATGTTCACAAAGGCATTACTAGCTTGCACTTTTGAAAAGTGTTGGTTTGGTATTGACATACTTATAGAAGTGTTTGGAATAGGGGGAGAATTTTCCTAAGTACATTATATTCCCGAATTAAAGGATTATCTCGAAGATAATTCTATCGGTAATGCAGATCGATATGCGTTAATCATGAAGATTAAAGCATTGTACTCTTTTCCCTTATGAGTTTTTCATATGAAGTTTTCTCATTAAGGTTTTTTTTATGAGGCAATGCGTGTAATATAAGGAATGGTAATAGATGCTCTTTTCTCCATTTTTTCCATTGAGTTTTTAAGGAGTTTTTATGAGACATATTTATCACGATAAAGAGCCCAAGAGGGAGTGTTGTAAAACGCTTATTGGGCGAGGCCCACCTTCTAGAAGAAGACTTCCTCGCCTATGTGGACTCCTTATCGAAAATTAGGTCCAACACGGGTTTCACCCTTATAAATAGTTGAGGAAACATCCCTTTTATCACGGAAAATACAGAGCCATAAAGGATTTTGTCCCCTCTATTCTGTGTGTTTTTACTTCATTTATGTTATAATCTACGTATCTTCGATGCATCAGTACTACAACAAACTTGATCGGGCGCAACATGCAGGGAGAATGCTGCTACAGGCGTACCCTGTTTGGTCTCCAGGCGACCCATGCTTGGGCTCGTCGATGTACAAATGTAATCCACCAGAAGCTGGGGGAGCGCCATGGCCATGAGGGACTTTTGTTGGTGCAATGATTGATAGGCTACCGTGATCGGGCTTCTGAGATTGAATTCTCTGAAAAAGAAAACATCACATTCTATGTTAGTGTACTGAGAATAAAAACATTGTCTGTATTTGCATAGATTTTATCTGTGTATGTACTATCGGTCATCACGGTAGGTGATCAGGGCACTATGTGGTTGCATGACATATTCATGGTGTTCTTCTTGAGATAAATGAATCCACGCACTGAAAGAAATAAAATGGCCCTCTACAATGATTTTGTAGTGACGTTTAGTCAAAACTTGTCACAAAGCTTACGGCGATACAATCAATTTAGTGATGAAAATTTCATGTGTGTTATTATATATAAACCAGATAGAAATCGTCACAAACTCAGCTAATGTCATATTATGATAGACGATTTTCTATCATAAGTTAAACACTAGAAACATCACAATTTTACAACGGTAAAAAATCATCATAATTTAGAACTTTTGTTACTAGAGTTCTATTTTAATTTTTTTCAAATTGGATGCTTCGGTGTAAAAGATAAAAATAGGGAAAATATTTTCTAACTAAAGCTTTTCTATTGGTTGAAAATATTTTCTAACTAAAGCTTTTCTATTGGTTATTTTTTGCTCCTGATAGGAGCTTTGTTGTAATACAATAAAAAAGAAGGGAGCCCTTTTTTGTAAAAAGGAATCTATAAAGCAAAGGATTATTTATTATACAATGTATTGTAATTCCTGGGAAATTTTTAGTGCAAATAACTATTGAGTGCAATGGTACAAACATTAAATGACGTGCATCCGATCCCGATCTGATGGTTGTTCTCCCTCCCACCGTCTAGTAGAGGTATTTTCTAGTTAACCCCCTACACGGGCTCACAAGTTTTCAGAAACAATTCGTTCGTTTTCATCGAGACGCAACCTCAGCTCGCGATTCCATCATCATCGGCTGAGCGCCACCGCCTGATAAAATCGCTTCAATTTCCTCTCCAATGTCTTTGATTTCTGATGCCATCTCCCTGTTCGCCCGTTTTGCTCCATACTTGTTGTGTGCCCTGTTTCGCTGCCAGAGGTTTCCTCACGATGCATTAGATTGGTTTGACTTTGTTGTGCAAGTACCATATGATCCTCTTGCTTGTATTATTAGGCATTTAGGCTGTTAATATCTTTGACAAAATTGAAGATGGAACCAAGCGAGTGCTTGGCTGATCAATCATCTCATGCTGAAAGCATCTCACCATATTAGAAAGGTAGCAGTCCAATTAGGGATACTCAAAATATTTGATGCCAGCATGGAAAATGGCATAGAAACAGTGGTAACATGGATGCCTGGTCATCTATGGTGCCGGCATGGGAGGCGGTGAAGAACCAGTGCATCAGAATGATCGAGACATGCAGACATGCAGTTCGGCAGTAGGAAGATGAAGATGTCCAGAATTCCTCGAGTTAACATTGCCTTCCACATGGAGGAACGATGGGGGCTTTTCTGTAAATTTACTATGTGACACGGTGGGAGGAACGACGGACATCAGATTGAGATAGGATGCATGGTTGCACCCAATAGTTATTTGCACCAAAAATTTCCCGTGTAATTCCTTCCTACTCTCAATGTACTAGTTTCTTCTATGGATTTACTACTGGGTTGGGACTTCCTTAGAATTACCAGTGCAGCACACTAGCCGACCAGCATGACTTTGATTTTCACTGTAGCTAATCAAGCACACCAGCACGGACCGTTAAGAATGACAACAAACATCACTACCCACGCCTGAAAAAAAACAACCGCAGCTAGGGCCAACTGACCAACTCTAGCAGGAAACTAAGCATGTCTTCGTTTACTGGGGTCTAAATTTTAGAGATGTCACATCAAAAAGAATCTTATTATTTAAGGGTATTAAATAAAGTTTAATTATAAAACAAATTACAGACTCCTAGACTAATTTACGAGACGAATCTAATGAGGTTAATTAAGGCGTGATTAGAAGACGGTTACTGTAGCATCACTTTAGCAAAATATAGATTAATTAAGCTCATTAGATTCATCTCGAAAATTAGCACCAATCTGTCAATAGGGTTTTGTCATTAAATTGATCAAAATATTCTTAAATAGTAAGATTCTCTTTGATGTGACGAGTGCTAAATTTTAGAGTCTAGGAAACGAACACACCCTTAAGAGGCTGTCACAATTCACGGTTACGGACAGGGCACTCACAATTCACAACAAAGGATGAAACACTCAGCTCGCAAATTGACATTATTCTGTTGACTTGGGTCCACGCTATCTCATCTCTACATTCTACAACCGTTTCTCCGAGGGTGTGTTCGTTTCCTGGGTCTAAACTTTAGAATCTGTCACACCAAAAAGAATCTTACTATTTAAGAGTATTAAAAAAAGTTTAATTATAAAATAAATTATAGACCCTAAACTAATTTACGAGACGAATCTAATGAGGTTAATTAAGTCATGATTAGAAGACGGTTACTGTAGCATCACTTTAGCAAAACCTAAATTAATTAGGGCCTGTTTGGATACTCAGTTTTTCTGGAGTTTTGATCCAATACTATGGTTTTAGAAAATACTACAGTTTTGGAAAAGAAGAGGGTGTTTGGATACAACTGATTCCATGGTTTTTAAAACTGCAGTTTGCTCCAAACCGTAGTTTTTTTGGAGTATTGAAAACTCAGTGTGGACCTCTTTTTTCTAAACCGAGCAGGCGGCACGCTGTGCGCAGTGCGGAATACTCGTGCAATTGTGATGCCAACACCATATCATCTCCATTTACTGTACCCTCACGCCATTAAATAATCAGACTCATATTGACCTTTCCATCTGCAGCCAATTAAATCAAGAACAAAATGGATCTCTTGCCTATCGAGTCGTGCTAGAACTGGTGCTTGGGAGGGTTCTGATTAGGCTAGGGCAAGTGGACGAGAAAGAAAAGAGACGAACCGGTAGAAGTGAAAAAACATGCCGCTTAGTATTGCTTCGTAACCTCGCTCTTGGTACGTCTAGCACGGTCCAATCATTTTTTTGCTGAAGGTAAGGTTGAGAGAGGACAAAGAAAGTAATTAGAAGACCTGATTAGTATGGAATGGTGGCTACGATTTGTTACTAATAACCGGATAAATTGTTGATGATATACATGACGAAAGCTAAGCCAATGTCCGCATCCATTGATTGCGGTTATTAGTACAAACATTCCAAAAAGTATTTTTTTACAAATAAATACTGTAAAAATACTGTAGTACGCAAACAAGTCATGGTTTATCTTATAACAGCAAAAAACTGTAATTTCAAAATACTATGGTATCAGTCACCCTGAGTTTCTAAAACTATGGTTTCTTAATACAATGGTTTTAGAAAACTGCAGCACCCAAACATGGCCTTAAGCTCATTAGATTCATCTCGAAAATTAGCATCAATCTGTCATTAGGGTTTTATCATTAAATTGATAGAAATATTCATAAATAGTAAGATTCCTTTTAATGTGACAGTGCTTAAATTTTAGAGGGCAGAAAACGAACAGACCTGAATAAGGCGGATGCTCGGCGTGCATCTATCAGTGAAGATCGAGCTGGGGAAGCGAGCTCTGCACCTGTGCGCGGTCTCTACCATGCACACAGTGCCTGCCGAGGCAGGTCCGTACCATCTCCATTCCTCCAAGCTCCAGTCACAACAAAGTGACATCATTTCGCTATATCTGATATTCTTAAATTATAAACACCTAATTGACCGCGTGTACATTCAGGGAGAGCGATGGGGCAGAACGGTTATGTCCCGCTGAACCCAAACAGGCCTGCTTTTCAAAGAGGTGGTGAACCCGGAGAATTGCCCGCATGTGCCGTGATCCAATCATCCAGGCATGTGCGATAGTATCTCGTTGCGTCTGGTGGGCAAGTGGACAGACGGCCATCCGCGCCGTGGCGTCATGTGAATAACGATCGGCTTCGTTCTGAGATTATATTCTCGGTTTCAATAGAATAAGAAAGCTAATTGTTCCTAGGCACTTAACCGCTACATCATGGCGAATATTATGACCATCAAATAAAGAAATGCCTAGCTGAAATGTGCATGGCTTCTTGTCTCTGTATGTACTACTCCCTCTGTCCAAGAATATAAACATTTCTGGATTTGATCAAAGTCAAACACTTCCAATTTTAATCATCGATAAAGAAAAAGTTATGATGTTTGATCAAGTATAAATAATGTTGTTAAATTCATTGTAAAAGCAAATATTATAATATATATCTCTTTTTATATTTATAATTTTTTATTATTGTAGATATTATGAGTCAAAGCTTAAAATGTTTGACTTTAACCAACGCTAGAAATGCTTATATTATATTCTTGAACAGATGGAGTAATATATCAAGTACATACCAATGTGTACATAGGTAAAATGCTCGTACACATTTTTTTTTGGGACAAGATTGTTTCTTGGACCACCCCGTGCCTACCTGAACGACGCAAGGAGGCGGGGTGTAATATTCTGCCCGAGTGCTTAATAGGATTGATAGAATACTCATGTTAACAAGTTGCAACTTCTTTTTCGGAAGCTTATCTCTAAAGAACTCCCGGGTTAAGCGTGGTTGGCCCGGAGCAATTTTATAGTGATGAATGACCGACCGGAAAGTCTTTCCCGGCTATGCACCGGTGAGGACAAAAGTGCGCAAAAAGACTAGTGTTCATCCGTGAGGGAGATCTTGAAGGCCTATTAAGCTGTCGGTGTAAGCGGACCCGGTTTGGAGAGGTGGGACGTTACGGATGGTATCGAGCCGACTCTCGTGGTTTCACGGGCGCATGTGTCGCATGTGTGCGGACATGATGCTCGGTGTGGGTCCGGAGTGGTCACACAGCATGTCACATACGCCGAGAGTGGGCATATGGACGTGGCCAAGAGAGGAAGTTCCTGGTCGGGGTTGACCGACGAGTACGTTAGTCTTCTAAGGGGTGAGTGTGTAACATCCTAGCCCGGAGCTTAATAGGATTGATAGAATACTCATGTCAACAAGTTGCAACTTCTTTTCCGGAAGCTTATCACTAAAGAACTCTCGGGTCAAGCGTGCTTGACCTTAAGCAATTTAGGGATTGGCGACCGACCGGAAAGTCTTTCTCGGATGTGCACCGAGTGAGGACAAAAGTGTACTGAAAAGACTAGTGTTGATCCGTGAAGGAGCTGCCGGATGTAAGCGGATCCAGCTTGGATAGGCGGGACATTACAGGAGCAGCACGTGAGGTAGGCGCGGAGTGGTCCAAAAAAGTTGTGCCCCGCGTCCCTTCGCGTTATCGGGCAAGAAAGAGTTACTGTATCTTGATTCATAGCTCATGTAGCAGGCCTTTTTTCCATGTTATGTGCACTTGTATTACCCCTCTCTCTCTCTCTCTGTGTGTGTGTGGGATGCAACCTCGGAAATTGTACTTGATTCCAATCTCAATCTGGAATGCAACCCAGCAGAGATCAATCCTCGCAATTTCATCTATCCGATTCCTTGATTTGATCTAGTTTTGTTGTTTGAACCTCAATCCCCTTGGACTTCTGTTTGAATCTCCTCACCGAGACGAACCTTATCTCTTCCGCGCTCGACTAATTTCCTCGATTCCGATCCCAATCTAGATCACAATTAGGGGGACAATACTCGCAGCTGCAGTCTCTACTCGATTCTCGGCTTCGATTTTATTTTTGGTGGCTACAATCGCGGGATTGGAGCAATACAAGCGGGGAGCGAAGAGCGTGGGTTTTTCTATACTATTGAAGTTCGCTAATCAATATATTATATGTTTCGGAAGATGAGTCGCTCTCAGTAGGAGGTCATTATAATTGGTACCGTTAGGGGCAACCATAGTTTATTTTAAAAGTTAAAACTTCTTCACTTTTTTGTTTAAATGTATTTTTATGTTGAGTTTAAGTTGTGCCGCAATTCGATCGTTTTTTCTTCTCGAAAACGCAGGAGAGTTACGTTTCATTATATTAAGAAGAAGGTGGGATAAGAACTCGTAACGGATAAACACATACAGCGAACACCACAAAACACACATGACTCACACCCAAAAGACATACACACAAACACACACAACATGGACACCGTACGGAATAGAAGCTGCTCCACATTCGCGCCTTTAAGAAGGTTATGACGTTATGTTACTCATTTTGCCTTAGATTATAGAAGAACCATCCTGGCCAAACATCCAAAACTCATAATAGATTGTGTACATGGACACCCATAATTTATTTTGAATTGTACTATTACGTGTGAGCTGAAAACCCAACTTTTATAACAGCTTATCACCCTAACCCCTAGCCCGCACACTGAAAGTCTGTTTCTATAAGCTATTTTGCTAAATAATTTTTTACATACACAGATGAGTGAATCAAAAGTTAAAGCTATTTTCTTATAATATTTTTAGTTGAAACTTATTTTCCAAAATGAAATTGGTTTTATGTTGAGTTGAATCATGCAACGTTCCGTCTAAAACGCCAACATTGAATCCTTTGTTGCTAAAATGGTAATAAGTTGGGAAAACTTTATATTATTTTTTAATAACAGAATGGAGAACATGTAAACTGTACTCCCTCTATCCCAAAATAAGTGCCGTTATGGGATCCGTACTAGTCAAACTTTCTTAACTTTAACTATATTTGTAGAAAATACGAGAAATAGTTATATCTCTAGATAAGTTTATTATAAAAATGTATTCAATGCTCTATTTAATGATACTAATTATGTATTATAAATATTAATATTTTTTTACAAATATTTGATCGAAGTAGTTGACTTCTCGGGAGCGAGAACATACTTATTTTGGGACGGAGGGAGTAGTACTGTAGGCTGTGCGTATGAAAATGACAGGCGTACATGTACCTGTAGCCATCCTGGCGAGCGGCCGAATCTAGATTTCCAGTTGCTTCTATATGTTCTATCCGAGTTCTCCAGAGCCCAAACAAACTGCAAAAATCCAAGATCCGGTGTCAAGAAGCCTAATCCAATACTAATCTACTTCCGAAACATTCCGGCCTGCTCTGCTCTAGTTAAGGTCGTAATTACCCTGTATTGAAGTTTGAAAAATAACAGACCAGGGGCAGTTCTGACCTTCCGCGTGCCCCGACATCCAGCGCATATCCTGTCATCACCGGGATAATGGCGGGCACAACCCGCCAGCTCGCCCGGCCCCCAGGACACCGTCAGCACGGCCGCCGAACGCGATAAAAAATACTACTAACTCTCGCCAACGAAATTCCAGTAATGTAAGCAAGCCCGACGCATCCTTGCCGTCCACACCGGCTGCGGACGGCTCGGATCCGGCCACTTGGTGGGTCCGCCTCCACCGGCCTCCTTTCCCCAGTCCACGCAAATAGTTTAATCCGCAAGCGAATTCCGAAGAGGAATTAGGAACGGGAAGAACGCCACAGAGGGAATCGCCTTCCAGGTAATCAATCCCTTCTCTCCTCCCCCGCGCCGCCGATCGCCGCGCGAAATCCGGCGCGGTTCCGTCGGGTTTGGTTCGCTGGAATTGTCCTCAAATTCTGGGCGCGTTTGAGTTGGCAGATTGGTTCTCGATTGATCGATCGGAGGAGGAAGGGAGGGGGAGGAGGAGATGGCGGCGTGCAGGGGGTTCTTCGAGTGCCTGCTCAAGCTGCTCAATTTCTTCCTCACCGTGGCCGGCCTCGCCATGGTCGGATACGGGATCTATCTGCTCGTCGAGTGGATGAAGATATCCGGCAGCGGCGGCGGGAACTCGCCGGCGGATGGGCTCGTCTTCGGCCGACCGTTGCTCACCGCCGTGCCCTCGGTGACGCCGGCGACTTCTTCGACAACCTGCCCAAAGCATGGTGAGAGGGTTTCATATGCTTTTTTTTTTATGCATTGAGGTTACTGTATGTTTTTCCCTACAATCGATTAGAATCGATACAGATTAGAAGGTTCTTCTGGTAATAGAGAATTAGGATCAGGGTCAGGACAAAGTGTTATTCTGACTTGTCGCGACATTCGAAAACGTGCCGTGATCGACAAATTCCACAACTGCAAACTGCACTGTAATGAATACATGTTGCATGCTTTAAGTTTGACCATGGCAGGGAATAGGATAATTTTATATTCTGAAATGGTTACAATGAGGGTTCCAACTGGAGCCAAGGAATCCACATCTTCATTTTGACAACCGTCCTTGCGTTCTTTGTTTATTTTTACCGCACAAGGCGAACGTGCTTGACATGGAATCACCTCTGCTCCTGCAGGTTTATTTATGTGTTCATTGGTGTGGGAGCTATCGTCTTCCTCGTGTCTCTGTTTGGCTGCATCGGAGCAGGGACAAGAAACACCTGCTGCTTGTGTTTCGTATCCTTATAATGTGTCTCTTTACTCATTGCCTTTTTCTCCTTTTTGGGAAAGATGCCATTTCCTAGGCATAAGCCACCAAAACATATTTGCGATTATGTTCCATGTCAACTTTGGCATGAGCATTAGGCACTGAACATGCTAATCAGATTACCTGTATGTCCATTGTACTATGATGCACACTGAATAAAAATTGTTTAAACAACAGTAGCACTAGGTGACAAGCTATTAATTATTGCTGCAGCCCCATGGTATTCCATTGAAGGCAGTAAAGTGCCCATAGTTCGTGATAGTAATCAGCACTTCAACATGCTTGTTTCCTTTGACTTCTGAAAAGTATGCCTTCTTGGTCATATTGTTGATCCTTGCTGAAGCTGGAGCTGCTGCATTTATTTTCTTTGACCATAGCTGGAAAGATGTGAGTATTCTACGTGCTGCTAGTTTGACAACTTCTGATACAACTATTTAAATGTCTTATTATTCCCTTGATTGCAGGTAATTCCTGTTGACAAGACACATAACTTTGATGTTATGTATGACTTTCTGAAGGAAAACTGGGACATTGCAAGATGGGTTGCCCTTGGTGTCGTTGTTTTTGAGGTATGAGATGTAACTTGTAACACTCAGATCTTATATCTTTTGGTCTCAAGGTCTCCTTTCTAATTTCTGATCCCGCACTCTGCATTTGGCTCACCCTGGTGTGAGAGCATGGGTGCTTGCTATCTTGAGATGTAGGATTCTTGCCTGATTCATATACTGTTCTTCCATTGTGTTTATTGGCTTATTAAGAACAGATTATAGCTAACTTGCCAGTCAGCATGATACTAAATGGGTTGATCTGAAAATTGTTGAGGACACAAATTGGTTGTCTTTTTTTTTTTTAGCTGTAGTTTTGGCTATGTGTTGAAACAGTAAATTAATGCTTTACTTGTATGCAGGCATTGCTCTTCCTGTTAGCTTTGGTTGTCAGGGCAATGAACAAACCTGCTGAGTATGACAGTGATGACGAACTCATTATTGGTTATGGCCGAAACCCTGCGCGAAGCACAAGCATTCGTCAACCGTTGGTCCATTCCCAAAATGTTCCAGCTACTGGGGTTCCGGTGCCACAACTTGATCAGCGTACAAGCAGACATGATGCATGGAGCCAAAGGATGCGAGAGAAGGTATATTAGTTGACGAACTGTTTTCAGCAGCACTAATCACATCTCTCATCTTGATAATAACTGTATTTATGCTTGTGCAGTATGGCTTGGACACGAGCCAGTTCACCTACAACCCTTCAGACACAAGTAGGTACCAGCAGAACGGAGTGCCAGCATCTGAAGAAAGGAGTCGCTGTACCATAATGTGAAGAATTCTTCTGGGTGTCATACTCTGACGACGGATCCTCTTTATTGGCTTTGTTCGGAGTGGTGTATGAAATAGAGAGCTCCGTATCTGCCAATGTACTATGCATAATGCCTATGTAATTTTCTTGTGAATGAAGTACAATTAGCCATTGACATTTTTTTTGTTTATATGGTTATTTTCTTGCTTCCATTCCCTACCTTCCACGTTCAGTTCCTAATGTCGAGTATATCCCGTTTATTTCAATGTAATTGTGTTGGGAAGATTTGTTTGCTTTGAGGTAAGATAGGTTGGTAGAAACTGTTTTGCTGGGAATACATAACTGGGATATTGTTGTATGAAATTTGGTTCTAGTCCAGTTGTAGTATGAATTTGTTTCATGCGCCTTGTTCAGCCTCTGCAGTCTATTTTCCGTCATCTCTTATGATTGATGGAGATGAGTGCAATGTGCTAGCTCCATCTTTTTGTGCTAACCAAAAAGTGTTGCTTGATCCACGGAATGGAATTTTCTAACAAGAAACTTGATTTTTTTCAAATTCCGAGTGGGATGTGGAAGGGAATCTGGAGATCTTAACTTCAAGCCTTCCACTATTCAGAGCCTACAAAGTGGTGGAAATTATTCTACTAGCATAATACGAGTGTATCTGAAACTTTCTCCATAATCTAAGTTGTAATTTCTCATTTTCAAACTCATGTATATTATTCTTCAAGGCATAATGAAACATACGAGAAACGGCCACAGTGATCTGAATGAACGGTGAAAACTGAAAACTCGGACGCACGTTACTCTTTCCTGTTAATAGAGGAGCGACATCCTCTTCAGTAATAAAAGAAAGACACGCAAAAGGGTAATGCGATTTGCGTTGCGGCATTCTGTCTCATCTTCAATGCTTCACTAATCCACAATAACTTTCTAGATATTTTGATGCCAAGTTGCGTTACACAGGTTCACAACACACGACCTGAAATGAATAAAATGTTGCCAGTGTCCCAGTGATCAGTTGTTCTCTTCTGTCAATCCTGCATTTGAATTGTGTGAACGATGTGGTTTCATGGCTGTCAAGCATCTGAAGAGGGTGGGAAAGAGGTAGATGCATCAAACAGCGAGGTAATGGTGAAATGTCAAGTCTGCATCACCAACTACTACCGAAGACATCCTTAGGCTTCTTGACATAGAGGCTGTTCGTTTTCTGGCCTCTAAAATTTAAGCACTGTCACATCAAAGAGAATCTTATTATTTACTTTCGATTAATTTAAGCAAAACCCTTTTGACAGGTGCTAATTTTCGAGATGAATCTAATGAGTTTAATTAATCAATGTTTTGCTAAAGTGATGCTACAGAAACCATCTTCTAATCACAACTTAATTAACCTCATTAGATTCATCTCGTAAGTTAGTCTAGGATCTGTAATTTATTTTATAATTAAACTTTATTTAGTATTCTAAATAGTAATACTCTTTTTGATGTAACAACTATAAAATTTAGACTCAGGAAATGAACACATCCATAGTTACGAGATAGGGATGGCATTCGGGTCCTGGGTGCGGGACCCGCAAGGTTTAGTTACAGATACTAATGCGGGGCGGGGCTGACCCGCACCCACCCTGGACAGTCACGGAGCGGATAAAGGTTCCGTGTGGCACCCGCAGGTGGGACCCTTTATTAGGGATGAAAGCGGATCGGATCGTATAATACCTTCTCCACATCTTAATCCTTTTTTTTATCGGATTCGGAGCGGAGCGGATAATACACGGACACGGATTCGAATAAGGATTTTTTCGGAAGTCGAAGATGGTACGGATTCGGAGCGGAAATAGATCAGAAATATGCTTTTATTATAAGAATTTACAAAATATATGCAGAGCACGTATAGAGAGTTGATTTGAGTAAAGCGAAACACAACATAACCCAATTTGTTTTAGCTACTCTTATTGTGCTTTATATTTGAAATACCAAGTGTGTAAAATAAAATAAAACAAGTTGATAACCCCACGCATTGCAGCGGGACTAAAAGATATTAACTTTAAAATTATAATATTGGACTAATTGTGTTAATCTCTAACATCCATTCTTTATCTAATGGTTGAAATTAATTATTATGTGACCTCCAAAAAAATTAATTATGATGACGTGACGTAACGTGGATTGAGAGAAATAATCATTAAGACGTGCTAGTGGGTTACATCTTTTATATATAAGTAGATATTGTACCAAATGTCTCTAGATTTTTCTTTGTTGGCATGTTTCAACCATCACCACTTTAGTAGATTGGATCACGATCTATGTAATTACATAAATGGGCTGGCCAGTTGGGCTGTAGGCTTATAGCCTGAGTGGTGTATTTCCATGGATCAAAAATAGTATCGGTAATTCTATTCTGAGCATCGGATAATCTGTATATAATTATCAGATAACCTATATATGTTGAATTTTAAATACTATTACCTATCCTACATCCACATGTCATGGGATTCGGATTATCCATATCCACTAAATATTCCCTCACAACCTCAAATAACGGTTTCGGATCGGATCGGATTCAAAAATTATCTTCACCACTTTCACTCTAGCCCTTTCTACACGGCTCTAGCGGTGCGTGGTATCTACCGGGGCCTTAACATGATATCTTCAACCTCTGTCGTCAGCCGCCGGTGACTTCGTAACCGACCCTCGACACCTCGCCACCCCATCGAGCCGGTCTGGCCGCCACCCCCAAGCCTCCCGCTCTGCAGGCCCCAAGCCTCCCTCTAGGTCCGCAGCATTCCGATGAACCCCTAACAACCCCCATTGACGCCTAATTCAGTCTAAATCGCGTGTGCGGTAGATAAGGGCTACCACGTGCGTGGTGTATAGGATTTCCATCCGCAAGTGCTCCGTGGGCCTCGAAGTAGAAAGCTACCATGCCTCCACATCTAGAGCCCAGGTTCGGTAATCCTATCCCGAACACCCTGCAACAATAGCTCTAAAACAAGCAGGCGGCAACAATCCAATCGATCCATTCCGATCCCCTCTCTCTCTCCTCTCTAACACGCACGCCGCCGCAAATCACCGATTGAACTGTGCATGGCACATGCAGCTGGGCCGATGCCATGCCTGCTCGCGCCCCCACCCCCACTGAACTCATCCGTCCTCACTGTCTCGTGTGCCGTCCCTTCCTGTCCCCGGTGAATGGTCAAACAAATAGTCAACGGCTTCAGCAATTAAAAACAAAGGAAGTAGTAGTTATGCTTCACAGTGTTAGTACCAAGAACGCTGATTGGATAACCATGTCAAGGATGACGTTTTGTCCAGTGTCCTACACTACTCTTCTACTCTGCGCGGTGTGTCTTGGTTGTTCGACTGCATCACGCAGCAATAACGTTAGGTGTTGCAGACTGGGGAAATTTTTTTTGCGGATTTGCAGCTAATTCTGTCACGAAGTTCAAACCGCAATTGCGCATCATACGGGCTACAGGAGTCTCGGCTAACGAAATGCCGAGACCGGGTTACAGCGTGTCGTCGCAGTCGCGGGCTACTGTGGTGTAGGATGCTCGTGTTCTAGCCGCGCTTCCACGACCACTGACCATGGTTTAAGTTACCGTTCGGTAACCGGCCGGTTACCGCGGTTACCGCAGTTACCGAGCCGGTCCGGTAACAGCGGACGGCCGATTACCGGTCATTTAAAATTTGAATTTTTAAAATTTTGAAAAAAATTGATAAAAAATTTATAAAAAGACTAGACGTCGTATGATGATTTTTGGTGAAATAATGTTACAAAAAGTCACAAGTTTGAGGGGTGAAAAAATTGAGAAAGGTAAAAATAGAGAAAATGAATAAAAAAATTCAAAAATAACCTTATCCTCCTTCATATGAGGGTCATTTGTTCAATATTTATTGTACCTATTTTTTATCACTAACAATTATACTCTAATTACATGTGAGATATTGACTACTCGTAGGATTGTGCTAGTATCAATAGATGAATACGCCAATTGGATGTATCGACCATGGTCTCTTGTGTAATGCATACTATATTTATTGTAATATGCATAATATATTCTAGCTCGTATAATTATTTGTTAAAAGACTATGTGATGTAATTGCTAATTTATTTGAACCATATATAGTATGGATTATATGTCTTGCTAGTTTACATGATGTTATCTAGATTATATGTGCTTAATATCCGTGTGTCCATTGGTGTAAAAATTATGCAAAGCTCATGTCAATTTTTTTGTCTTTTATTTTATATTTTTCCTTTTTCTCATTTTATGTCGGTTTTCCGTTGCGCCTTGCGGTAAACCGCACTTACCGAGCGGTAAACCGCACTTACCGCTCGGTAACCGCTCGGAAAACCGTTTTCGGTTCAAACGAGTTTAAATTCTCTATTTGTGCGGTTACCGCGATCTCGTGGTCGGGCGGTAGTAACGGTATAATCGGTAAGTTAAACCATGCCACTGACTCGGCGAGCATCAACGCTGCGCCTGCTGGCGACCTGCTCGTACGGCGATGGACCAAGTTGGCGCTGCGGCGATCGCAACCTTCTCGTGCACGCGAATTAACAACTCGACGAAGCCATTCTAATAGAGTACAGGTTCAACCCGATTGTCCTACTCATGTATAACTCAAACTATTATAGAAACTATATATCATCATTTGAAAATTTAAAACACTTGATTACCATATAATCATTCAGTTAGAACAGAGTTGGACATTCGGGTTGGCTCTACAACAATTCTCATTCTAGTAATATCAAACGTCTATAAGTTGGAAGTGTCAACAGGAGCCTGCCTCTTAACTATGCACATCCCCCTAAGATACCTCTCTTATATGGGAGTAGTTATGGAAGCTTTGGTAGCCATGGTAGTATATACTGGTAATGCTGGTCATGCTAGCAGTAGCAGCTATGGAAGTATTGGAGATGTTAATGCTATCAACATATATTACTCACCCTTAGGCTCTTCTGGATTTACGCAGGTTGGCTCTAGTGTCCAGATGTTATATCAAGACCATGAATCCATGATAGAGGCATTCGATTTAGCCCCGGCAGTCTGGGGCATATGTCTCTTGAGCTAGTCCGTGACAGTTTACCCCACCAAACTACCAGATGCAAATCCCAACTAATTCTACTGGTAAGCATGGTTCTGGTTCTCCCTGCAAGCCCATACAACATGAGGAGGAAATTTGTCAATTCTGCCTCATGAGTTATCTCAGCACGGACATGGACGTTATGGAGATGGTGTCAATTATCGTCATTCGGATGCTTATGTTCTAGGACATACTGGCTATTCTCAGAATGCTGGGCAAAGGTTATTCAATCTGGAGGCCGCCGCAAGTGATTTTTCCATGGAGGCTTTGTCAAGTCACGGGCCTTGACATGCTTTTCACTCACAGGCTACTAGTTCGCACTCATTAGAGTTCTCACCAAACACACATCAGCTCCATCCTGCCAATTGGAATCCTGATATAGGTATGGGAAACTACACTGAACATTTTTCTTTTATTATTGAACATGTAAAAGGTTATCTGAATATTGAGACCACTCATGTATTGTAGTGACGAGTCACTACTACTTCCTCTGTCCAAGAATGTAAGCATTTATTGACTTTCGAGTATCAGTTTTGACCACTCGCCTTATTTAAAAATTTTGTTAAAATGTTATTTATTTTTTTACAATTTATATTAACATTGGATATATTTTAAGTATTAAGTATTAATTTTTGCATTTGTGTAAATATTTTAAATAAGACAAATAATAAAAAACAACAGGTAAAAGTCAACAAATCCTTACATTCTTAGAGGGATGGAGTACAAGACAGTTCACTGTATGCTGATCTAAGCAACAGTCTTAATCTTGGAGGGTACTGGTCAAGTGAGCATCCACCAGATCAAACTATCCAAGGCCATTTGCAACATCAAACCCTGTACATGCAAACTAAAGGTATTGTTGTGATGTGAATTTTCCACAAATCGACCTCTAAATGTTTTGTACCTCATGTTTTCTCAGTCAGTCAGAATATTTTGTGCACAAGTCACTGTTCTTCATTATATTGCAACTTATAACGTCATGCCATTTTTTTTACCTTGCAGCTACAGGTCAGATCGATTATTTAATTTGTCCTCTCGGGGATGGAGTGTTCCACTCAACTATGGTTACAATTACAACCCTCCAAATTCCTCAGCAAAATCTATGTGGTCGTCATGGACAACCATTTCTACACAAGCCATCAGGGTATAACATAAGCCGAGCCTTGAATAAACTTAATTCACTGCAAAACCAGGATAGTTCAACATAGCTGCTACAGATGCCTAACACAGTAACATTTCACCACAAGGTATTATGTGGCCTTTTGCTTCTTGGGCATCCTGTATCCTCCAACAACACAAGCATGGTCACGTTCGAAGGGCTCCAGTGTCACCTGCTCTGATGGCTTGAACTGATCGGCCTTCAGCTTCTCAACTTCAGCAGCAAACACAGCCTCAGCAGGCATGGTGGAGTCGATACAGTTTGCCTGAACAAAAGTGCTCATCAAAACAGTGGCATTTACACATCTGAATAAGCATCTAAATATTGGCCAAACATAGTAATATTAATTAGCATTGTTTTGATAATCAGTACCTTGATCGAAATGACAAAATGGCCACCATTCTTCAAAAAGTATGAAGCATTAAGAGCTAAGATCCTAGCCTGCACAAGAGAATATCAAACCAAAACACTTACTAAAAACCCCAATAAAAGCTAATACACATTTTTCATATAAATTTCCAAAATCCTCAAATTCCAAGATATTGCCCATTTAATGTAAGATGCCTCAGATAAAAACTGATTTGACAACCTAAAATAGTTACAGAAAACAGGACAAATGATAAAAGTTAACTGTATAATCCTAACCTTTCTTGACATAGAAACACAATACAAAAACTAGCACTAACAAATGTTGACACTAAAAAGACAATGTAACAACAAAACTGAAAAAAAGGCACTGGGCACAATCGCATCAGAAACTCGAAGTATGCATCATACAAGTGATGTCCTGAAGGGGAATCCGAGTATGCTCATCATTTGCTTAGCGCCAATATTGCCACAGGAAGATTAAAAAAAAACATGTGCAAAAATTATGCAAGAAAGCACTGTTCAGCTTCGATGCCTCAGAGAAATATCGCCAAACGAAACAACTAAAATAACCAAAGATGCAAAAAAAAGGTAAATAATAGAAGGCCAATAACAGAACAGATAGGTGGTGATATGAACAAAGGGTATGCTGCTCATCAAGTAGAAATCAACGCATAGGCTTTAACAATCTAATAAATTGTATCAAACAGCATTAACTTGGCATCAGAAACTCGAGTATGCATCATACAAGTGATGTCCTGAAGGGGAATCCGAGTATGTTCATCATTAGCTAAGCCTCAATGAGGCCATAACAATCATAAAAGGAATCCAAGTATGTTCATCATTAGCTAGGCCTCAGTGACACCATAACAATCATAAAAAGAGTTCACTAAATAAAATATATTTGACATCAAACCCCAAAATAGGTATACCTGATCAGGCTGGGCAACATCAGAGAAGATAACATCAACCATGCCAACCAACATCCGGTACCTAGCCGGGTGTCTAGCATCCTCAATAATGGGGATCACATTAGTCCTCTTCTTTGCCATATTGACGAGGTCCCTTCCGCTCCTGTGTGAGAACTCAACAGCATAGACCAAACCTTCCTGCAAAGTAACCGAACTAAATAAGACAGCACAATAGATTCAAGTACACACTTTCAAGTAGAGAGCCTCACCGGTCCAACAATATCAGACACATGAGACACAGTTGTCCCCGAGGCAGCACCAAGATAAAGCACACGTTTACCAGGGGCCTACATATCATACATACGTCAACTTCGCCTTGAAACAAAATGGATAAGAACTAATGCAACATCAGGTTCCACAAATGTGACTTACAATCCAGATGTTGTCAACACCGCCAAGCACAGCAGCAGCCAGCTTAGAACGGAAGGGGTTCCACACCCTGTATTCAACCTTTGTTCCATCCTCGTTCTGTGATGCCCAAAAATCAATATTCAAACTCAGAAAATAAATTTATAAACAAAAATAACAATTGAATCTTAAAAACATGAAAAATATCTACTGTACAAAGTGAACAAGACTAAAATAGAACTGTATTGTAAGTGTAACCACTGGCAGAGCTATTCTTTGATATATAGAGAAGTCAGGCACGAAGCATGTCCACCAATTTGTTGTTTCGTACTTAATGATCACAAATATAACTGATTTGTTCATTCTTTCAAATTTCAGCAAATTCTTTATGAAAAAAAAACTCTCAGCAGATTCTACTATCTATATAACTGTCAACAGTTTTGGTACAATTTAGCTAGGCCCCACCTACAGTTTCGCCCTGGCTCGCCACTGAGTGTAACATATGAATGTACAGTGCAATAATTCACTATACTAACCAATAACCAATCTATTGAATGGAACCTATAATAACATGAAGTTGTGAACCGAATAACTGACTACTTCATAATAATGTCATCATTCATGAAGTAATGAATATCAATGTAGAATATAAACATCACAGGCCGCAGCTAAGGTCAGATCACGACGATATTATCCAAATGAACCTAAGTCAATATAGCAATATAGCGAACCTGAACAGAAACGCGCTTCTCGCCGTAGACAGACTCCCCAGGGACCATGTTCCTGGTGCAAAGCGCGTCTTCCTTGGACTTGGAGATGAAGACGCCATCGTGCTTGTGCGGTACAACCACAGCTTTGCTCCCGCCCTTCATACCACCACCCCGACCACCGCGACCTCCACGACCACCGCGTCCCCTCGGCGTCCGGCCACCGCCTCCACCACGGCCGCCCCTGTCGCCGCGGCCGCCGAATCCCCGGCCACCACCGCGGCCGCCGCCATCGCCTCTACCACCAAATCCCCGGCCGCCGCCGCGTCCTGATAAGAGAAGGAGCTTAAGACAGACAGACAGCAACAACAACTCGAGTAACAAAGACAGAGTTACGAACATTCACCTCGAGGTGGCCTCATCTTGCAGGGTCGCCGAGGAGCTTGAGCCGCCGCCGCCGCCGCAACGACAGGGTTCAGGGTTTTAGCCGGGCTAGGGTTTGAAGAGAAGATGGGGGAAGCCGGATTTATAGAGACACGGTAGAGTTTGTGCTTAGACAGATTTTATATAAACTATTCCGGATGTGAAAATTGAATAAGTCTGTATGGCCGACTGGTGCACCAGACTTAAGTTTACCTGCTATAATGAAGGCGTGGGTTCAAATCCGAATTTTGATAACCTTTATTATTAATTTATTATTTCAATTTTAGCTGGTATTCTGACCAATTTTTATTTTTAATTTTTTATTTCAATTTCAGCAGTCTGTATGTGTTAGAACTCTTCTTAATAATATTTCCCTTGTGGCGTTTTGGATGTGAGAGTTCAAGAATTATACAAACAAGTTGTTGAGCATAACCGTGACCGTTTAACTTACATACTAGTAGTGTGCACGTGCAACACGCACGCGCTACAATTTTCTAGTGATTTATAAAACACTAATATAGTACTTTCCGTATCCATAAATGTTTTAACAAGTAGATTGTATGTCTGAAACTTATGATAATGAATGCTTCTATTGCCTCACAAGTTTATAGAAATGTTCCTTCTAACTAAATATTTGGCAGCTTATCATATAAACATGAGGAACTAAGGTTACACCAGATTTCACAACACAACTATCACAGTCAAATGTGTCTCAGACCTATGTGGCTATGATGACATATTCAGTGTGAGCAAGACATTCTTACTTTTTTTTAGTTCAACTGTTTTCATTTCATTACTTTGGCAGAGACATAAAGTTATGCATCAATAGCTCATGCACACATTCCGGATTTCTTGCCACACCACCGTTTTTATATACTCGTGACTTGCTTTGTCAACACATGGGGCAACAAAATTACAGTTTCTGCTAACAAAAGAGAAAGAAACTAATAAACCTGGTACTTAACTCATAAATCTCCCACAACATAAGTAATCACAGACCTTAGTGAATCTTTCTTCTCCCACAGCTTGACAAGCTCTAAGCAATTAGCCTATTCAGCAAATTGTAAAGCCTCTCCATTGCACAAGCATCCAAACACCTCATACCATAAAGCTTCACCACCATGGAAGGAACCTTAGTCCCTGTTCGTTTTCTGTCCTCTAAAATTAAGCATGTCACATCAAAGATAACCTTACTATTTATGAATATTTCGATCAATTTAATGACAACACCCTTTTGACAGATTGATCTAATTCTTTTTTTTTTGCGGGTCAGATTGATCTAATTCTCAAGATGAATCTAATGAGCTTAATTAATCTATGTTTTGCTAAAGTGATGCTACGATGAATCGTAACCGTCTTCTAATCGCGACTTAATTAATCTTATTAGATTCGTCTCGTGAATTAGTCTAGGGGTATGTATTTTATTTTAAATTAAACTTTATTTAGTACTCCTAAATAGTAAGATTCTTTTTTATGTGACAGCTATAAAGTTTAAACCCGAGAAACGAACACACCCACTAGCTCGAGTTCTCTGATTTAAGCTGAACCTAACCCTGCTGGACCTATTCCGACGATCTCCATTTCGATGCAGGTATTTGGCCCGCCGTCGCCTTTGTCAAATGCATTATTTGACAGAGATCATAGTATCACAAACCTTCGCCTTTGTGAGATGCATTATTTTACAGAGATCATACGCCGTGTCACGAACCCATACTAATGCTTGGTTAAGTGACACCCCATGCTTTCTTTTGTTCCTCATCATACCACAAATAATCACTACCCGAGACTGTGACGCCAATCAGTGTCTTTGTATGATTCTTACTTAGTGTCTTTGTATGATTCTTACTTAGTGCGGTCAAAATGTGTTACTGATTAATGTGGCCAACTCAGAAGACATATTGTATCTTTCTATTTCTGTTAAAATTGAAAGCTTGTTACCTTTTTATTAAAATGTTGCTGATTAGCTATTTTTGCTGGTTGCAAGGCTATCTCCAACCCATGCCCTATTTGATGATCTATTTTGAGAAAGCTGAGGGTCACCACCAACATTTGGAGCCATGGAGGTCACCACCCAAATGAGGGGAAAAAACAATCAGGAGAAGCGGCGGAGGGTGACGGCACTTCCCTCCGACGGAGGGTGGGGAGCCAAGGCCTCCCCGACCCGAGCCGCTGGAGCCAGAGGCGCGGCCGATGGTGGATGCGACTGGAACTCGAAGAAACGACCGACGGCGGCCGTATCAAGGCTCGACCAGGCGTTTGCGTGCCGCGGTGACAGCGGGAGCAGGAAGACGAGGGGGAGGTGCTGGGCCGCCTTGATCCAAAGCTCTACCGTATTCGGCGGGATCTCCCTCACTGCCAAGGCGCGCTAGCGTTGCGATTGCGGAAGACAGGATATTCCGATTTTTTTAATCATCCTCGAGGCTCCCGGTTGGAGTTAGCCTACGTTCGAAGATCATGCCGACATGGCCAAAAATTCCTCATTCCGGAATGGACCTGCAGACTTTCCATCCATCAAAGTAGAAGAACGCCTGCGTTGCAGACAATTCATCTACGAAAGCTGTTTTTTTCTTTTTGCTGGGCATCAAAATATCGACCTCTGACTAGTGCCCTTGTTGATTAGTGACGTTACATGATAGAACGTTTTAATACATATTGTTTTACTATTGCTACTCAGTTCCATTAATAAGTTTGAACATTTGTTCGTAACTTCGTATCACAAATATTTTGGCATTAAAAACTAAACCAAATCCGAAATGGTAAAAAACATACGAATCAAAATTCTTAAGCCACGAAATAGTGCGATCAGAGCCTGTCGGGATGTATGATGAGTCATCACATTGTGACATCAGGGGATTGACAGACTTTCATACATGAATCATCACCTCGCATCGTAAAGTCACAACAGAGAAAAGACTGAATCAAGGGCAATAAAAAAAGAATAAAAGAAAAAAAAGGCTAATCCTAGATCTGATGGAGGAACAAGAACCATAAGCGGCTCAGAACTTCTTAGAGGATTTGTGGAACCGACACTGGCGGATGCCTCCGGCACACGGATTTCTTTCCTCATCGCCACCTTCTATCAAGGTTCTCAGACCAAGCGCTTGCAAAACTAAAAAACCGAAAATAGAAGCAAGAAAATCAGGAAGAGGGAAAGAAGGCACCAACGCCTGAGCAAGTACGAGGAACAGCAATTTCGGTACAATACGGCGGCGGCTGGAGTTGTGAGGCTGCGCCCCTCGTTTTATAGACAAGGGCGATGGGAAGCAAAACCCTAAATGACATGGGCTTCAAGGATCAGGCCCAAAATATAAAAGTCAATGGAGGCCCATGACGCCGAATTTGCGGGTGGCTCAACCATTCGCCGAATCTACCGGGTGAGTGGCATATTTGCTACATTGGCCCGTTTGTTTTCTCGTCCTCTAAAATTTAAGATCTGTCACATTAAAGAAAATCTTATTATTATAAATATTTTGATTAATTTAATAATAATTTTTTTTACGACAGATTAATGTTAATTTTCGAGATGAATCTAATGAGTTTAATTAATCTATGTTTCGCTAAAGTGATGCTACATTAAGCTGTCTTCTAATCGTGACTTAATTAACCTTATTAGATTCGTCTCGTGAATTAGTCTTGGAGCCTGTAATTTATTTTATAATTAAATCTTATTTACTACTCCTAAATAGTAAGATTCTTTTTGATGTGACAACTATAAATTTTAGACCCCGGAAAATGAACACATCCATTGCCTATAAAAGCATGGCTAATGGTTTAGCTGATCGGCTAATAAGCAAGGCCACATCATCGCAAGTTTCTAGAGAGAAGACCTTGTATAGCGGGCATGCTTGTTCAATTGGCGATTTAGTTTGTCTCATTGAATATTTAAATATTAAATGATTCTAAGTGCATGTTATTCATTGGCTAAAAAGAAAGTGTCCATTCTTTCGTCTTGGGTCTTGTGCTTGTGCTTGGCGACGAACGAAGCGCCCGCTCCACTCTCTCTCTTCTTCTCACTCCTCCACCTCGGCTTTTGATGATATGGACTTGCATTTCGCCGACCGACAAGGACCCAGGTATACTTGCTCTAAGTATGTGTTATGAAATCACAAAGCTCAATTTTCTTTTTATGTCGGTTTAATCGGGTTTTGAGTGTATGAAGCATCCCATACAAAAAAATCAAAATTCCACCCGAGGAGCACAATCTCGGAATCGGATGATGCCACGTCTTCTCGAGCCGTCCGATGAAGCAATCCAAGCCCTCCACGTGTCATCGCCACACCGCTCAATCGCTCCCACGAATCACGCGGTGCGGCGAAAATGGCTTCGCTCCTCCTGTCGGGCCCGATGCGCTACGTCACCACCACATCAAGAACGGCGCGGTGAAATGTATCTTCAACCAACACCGGGCTCACCACGACACACGCACGAGGTAAATACACTCGCTCTTTCCTCGGGACGCGGGACGGTACAACCGTAAACCCTTTGAAACTCGCAACCTTCGTTTCCCTTTTTTTATATTTTTTCATAATAAATAGGAAACACAAGGCGGGAGACACGCCAATGATACCTCGACCCCTATGAAAGTTTCGACCCCGAAGGTCGACGCGAGCGCAAAGCGAGCCGCGATTCGCACGACCCTAGGTAAGCGGGGATAGGATGCTAAAAATTGCCTCAACGACCCGACCCCGCCAAGGTTCGAACGCCGGCCCGGTCGAAGGATTCGACGATCGCCTTTATTGTCGTGGCATGGATTTTGATTCGTCGGGTGCGCGAGCCCCGAGCCGAGTGCGAGTTACGACAATAAGCTCAACCAAGGAACACACTACACCCCCCCCTCCCCGCACCTCGAACGTCCACGACTCGATCGAGGGCTCGGGGGCTACTCGTCAGTGTAGGTATTAAGGATGCCACGTGGCTCGGACTAAAGCCGGCTAACCACAAGACTAAGCCTTGAAACGAGGTTGTATATAGAGACGCCGAGGGCGCAGGGCTACGGAGGCTGAACAAGGCCCATGACGACCGAAAAATAGAGCACGAGCTGCACGATTCGAACTCGGTGAAGAGACCAAAAGAACCACGCCTCGCACGACCCCTGCGAATGGGTCGAGGGACGCCCGCCTCGCTTGACCCTCGAAGAAGGGGTCAAAGATGTTGCGGTTCACCCGACCCCGACGCAAGGGTCGAGCGCTCCACGCCTTAGTCCGAAATGCTAAAAATACTCAAAAGGTGGCGCGTGGACCAAGACAACGATGACCGTGTCTTGCCTTATTACTCCGGTCGCTCGCGCATGCACAACGATGACGCCCATTGGAACCCATTTCATCCGCCCCCGTCGGAGAATACGACGATGGCACGAGCCGCAGTGGCGATTCGACCGCTGGAGTTGTGAGAAGGAGATCCCGAATTCATCTTATTTATGAGCACGGATCCCATCCAAAAGCATCCCACCGACCATTACACAACAAAGGTCAGCATGGTCGACCCCCTTTCCACTATGAGTCCCCCTCTCTCTGTCTCGCCTTGGCCCCGACGCTCGGGGTCAAGCAAGGCGTAAAATCCGCTAACACCCCCATGATGTCGTAAGAACCTTGGGAGCACATGTGGCCACAGTGACAGGATGCCCAATCTCCGAGCCGCCCTACGAAACATCATCATGTCCCGTTTGAACATAGCACTACTAGGGGCAAGGGCTTAGGTTGTCGTGTTAGGCGAGTAATTGCAAGGAGCGGTCGGACGGGCGGTGGCACCGTATGAGTACGGGACGAAGAGGCCCACAGGGGGTCCCCTCGACGGAATCATGGAGTGTGTACCGTATCCCCCCCCCTCTCTCTCTCTCTCTCTCTCTCTCTCTCTCGAAAGTGCATCTAGGCCCCTAATTATGGTTTTGAGTGATTGACGTCAATACAATTAAAAAGGACTAATATTCTAAATGAGCTTGTGCGCGAGTGCTTATCTAAAATACAATTGAGAGCAAAGAAACACAAAAAGGAAGTGGACATATTCACTCATATGTGCGTTTTGATTATGATATATTTGTGTGCCAAATTTATGTCGATGACATAATATTTGGTTCTACTAATCAAATGTTTTGTGATGATTTTAGCAAGATAATGACAAAGAGGTTCGAGATGTCTATGATGGGAGAGTTGACATTCTTTCTAGGATTTCAAGTCAAGCAACTCAAGGAGGGCACCTTCCTATGTCAAGCCAAGTACACTCAAGACATATTGAAGAAGTTTGACATGGACAAGGCAAAGCCCGCCAAGACACCCATGGCTACAAACGGCCATCTCGACCTCACCAAGAAAGACAAGCCGGTTGATCAAAAGGTTTTTCGCTCCATGATCGGCTCTTTGCTTTATCTTTGTGCATCTAGGCCCGATATCATGCTTAGTGTGTGTATGTGTGCACGTTTTCAAGCCGCTCCTATGGAGTGCCACATGGTGGCCGTTAAAAGAATCTTGAGATATTTGGTGCACACACCCAACCTAGGGCTTTGGTACCCTAAGGGTTCAAAGTTCAACCTAATAGGCTATTCCGATGCGGATTATGCCGGGGACAAAGTGGATAGAAAGAGTACCTCCGGGACTTGCCAATTCTTGGGTAGGTCCCTAGTGTCATGGTCATCCAAGAAACAAAACTCCGTTGCCCTTTCCACAGCCGAAGCGGAGTATGTGGCAGCCGGTAGTTGTTGTGCACAACTATTATGGATGCGACAAACTCTAAGGGACTATGGTTACAAGTTGAACCGTATTCCACTCATATGTGACAACGAGAGTGCCATAAAGCTAGCATACAACCCCGTTGAGTATTCGCGTATAAAACATATAGACATTAGACATCACTTCTTGAGAGATCATTCTATCAAAGGGGATATTGAAGTGAGTCATGTGAGAACCGATGAATAATTAGCCGATATTTTCACCAAGCCACTAGACGAAAGCCGCTTTTGTTACTTAAGGAGTGAGCTAAATATCCTTGACTCTAGTAATGTGGCTTGAAAGCTTGCATATCTGCTGTGAATTAGAGTAATTGTTTTCGAAAAATAAAATTCCTGAAAAATCTTGAATGTTTTGTTTTTCGAAATTATTTGGTTCTTGATCTTTGGATCATACGGATTTGGATGTAATCATTGTTGGAGTGATTGATTGTAGCTGGCTACATCCAATGAAGTTTTAGCACATGTCCTTAAGTTTAATTGAGATCAAGAGAGAAAAGAGTGAAGGATCTTTCTCGCTCTTGGAGCAAGGCGATTAAAAATCGCAGAGTCGGATTTATCCGACTCCGATCGGATTTATTCGACTGTCCCGAGGAGTCGGACTATGTCCGACGGAGTCGGATATATCCGACTCCACGGGATTTTTACCCTATAAACCCGAATCCAACTTACCCCTTCACCCTAACTCCTCATTCAAACTCCAACTTTTCTCTCTCCTCTCCAACCGGCGGCGCGAGCTCCTCCCCGGCGATCTCCTTCCTCCACCGGCGATTTGGAGAGTTTTGTGGGGGAAAGGGCTCTCCTACTCGGACTCTATCCGACTCCATTGTTGGCCTCAAGGTTTTTCCCCTAATCCCATCTTTTCACCTAGGGTTTAAAGTCAACTTCCATGGATTAGGAGCTCTAGTGTTTCCCCTGCCTAAATGTTGCATAGATGTTCTTCCTAGGATGCTATAGATGCTGTAAACGCAATATGGCTAGGAATGTGCGGTAGATCTATGCGGAATAGCGATTTTGGTAAAAATTCATTGCGGTCGGACATGTCCGAGTGAGTCGGATATATCCGACTCCCTCCGACTAGTCGGATTTTATCCGACTCGATCGGACATATCCGACTCCAGCAGAATTTTCACTAAAGTTCGAAATTGTGCATTACTTCTATCCAAACTCAAATATCTATGCTATTCATCTCATACCATTCCTTGTCTATCTTTTGTCAAGCATGGGTCGTACTTCCACCAACCCCAACCCGGAAAAGAGGGCAAAGATTGCCGGAAAGAAGAGGAGTAGAACCATTAGCCTTCCCATTGTTGAACCAAGGGAAGAAGAGGAACCCACCGAGATCCGCAGGAGATGAGGGATGTGGTGGTCCATCCCGGAGTTGACCGTGTCATGATTGATTATGTCAAAGGGGCTGAGTCGGCGGCAAGTCGAGGCAAGAGAAGTGAACTGGTTTGACATGGAACGGGAGTCTCTAGACAACCGTTTTTGGTCTCATTTTCACACGGACTGGTATATGTGTGCTTACAGGAGCAAGGTCAAGCCCACGAGTGCCCATGCAAGTACATTGATTGGGACTACATGGCAAGCAGGCGCACAGCTTTGTTTGATGAAGTTATTGCTATGTGTGAGTTTCACGGGCTCAAGGAGATCATGGGTTTCAAGTATGACTGGAACCAAGAGATCGTGTGTCGGTTCTACTCCACTGTGTATTTTGACAAGACTGCAGGGAGGATGTGGTGGATGACCGATGGAGAGAAGTTCTCTTGCACATTCTCAAGGTTTGCAAACATTCTTCAGCTGAGAGACACAATGACCAGGAACCTTTGCTTGCATGATTCGGACTCCCTAAACCCCGAGCTCATGAGGTACATGTATGTGGATGAGGACACTTGCAAGCCTCCCTTTGCTGCAGGTCTTAAGCCGCTCTACGTGGTATTGCACAGGATGCTACGCCTCACTCTCTCTCCTAGAGGTGGCAATGCAGATCATGTGGCCTCTTATGCCAAGGACCTCTTCCATGTTCTCGCCAACCCAAGCACAAGTTCAATGTTTGGGACTTCATTTTCGGTGAGATGTGGCACAGCTCGGTGGATGCGAGGCGTGCTTGCGTATATGCACCTTATGTGATGTGCATGATTGAGAGGATCACAAAGAAGACTTTCCACAAGGACTCGCAAGCACAAACCCCTTCAGCCTTAGGATGCCGACCAATGCTCCTAAGACCCCATCTTTTGGTGCTCCTCCAGCTCCTCCAGCTTGCTCCAGCTGCTCCTGCTCCCGCTTAGACCCGTTCTTCAGCCTCCTAGCTCTAGCACGGCTCCTCGTCCGGATAGAACCCGTGGTCGTGGTCCTAGCACGAAAAGCAAGAGTGGACTATTCAAGATGCTTAAGGGTCTTTTCGGCATGTGCCAGCGGATTGATGTCAAGATGGACGAGTCTTAAGCAAGATCATGAGGTGATAAAGGCAAGGCGAGAAGATTATTCTTGATCATCTTCAGATCACTACTCCTAGAGTTCCCTCTCCGAGCCTCGCACCTGCTCCTCCTCGAGTTGAGTATCCTTGGGACTCATTCACCCCGGATGAGTCGCTCTACTTTGGCTACTTTCCACCACCACCTTTCTCTTCAGGTCCCGCTTTCACCACAGCTCCCACCGGCCCTAGCACCGGTACCTCCACTCACACTCGGTTTCACTATGAGGAGGATGAGCCTCGTGGCAGCAGCTTCCGAGGAAGAAGAAGAGGAAGAAGAGGAGGAGGCCGAGGATCCCAAAGGCAAGGGCCTCGCTGTGGAAGAAGAAGAAGAAGAAGAAGAAGATGAGAACGACGATGATGACGAGGATTGGGGCGATGATGAGTAGGCTTCCTCTCCTTTTTGGTGTTTTGATGCCAAAGGGGAGAAGTAAAATTTCCCGAGTTTCCTTTGTGAGTAGAGCAAGTGGGAGTTGCTCTTGTATCTTGTTTTACTTTATGGACATGTTGCTACATTTGAGATGTAATCGTGGTGAACAATGTGGTGTGTTTTTATTTGTATTAACTCGTTTTAATTATTTATGTGATAAACTATGCTCTATGGATGATGGATGGTGTAATGTTATTTGTGTAATTTCTAGTTGCATTTGTGTGCTTCACATAATATATGCATCGTTGTTGTTTCTTCTTATTATATGCCTTGTGAATAAAATGCATGAATTTAGGGGGAGCTCTCTTGTTTTCTCTCAAATATGTGCTTTTGGTTTTAAAATGACCAAATATTGAATTCAACTCATGCACACATTTAGGGGGAGCTCTCTTCTACTTGCTCTTTTGTTCAAGCTCTTTTTACACTTAATTGTGAATTTTAGTTGTATTGTCATCAATCACCAAAAATGGGGAGATTGAAAGTGCATCTAGGCCCCTAATTATGGTTTTGAGTGATTGACGTCAATACAATTAAAAAGGACTAATATTCTAAATGAGCTTGTGCGCAGTGCTTATCTAAAATACAATTGAGAGCAAAGAAACACAAAAAGGAAGTGGACATATTCACTCATATGTGCAAGATTTGGAAAATGGATCACTCATGCTCAAGATCAAGCTATGAAGCGTTTTATTTATGTCTTGAGTATAGGAAACACCGTACTATCAAGAGGGACACACAAGTGTGAGGTGTGAAAAATGAAAGTGCTCAAAACTCCTTCCAAAACACAAAATACACATAGAGTCGGACATATCCGACTCACTCGGATTTTGGACTCGGACTCCAGAGAGCTAGCCAAAGAAAATACACATAGACTCGGACTTATCCGACTCGGTCGGACGAGAGTCGGACTCCGAACCGTGGCACGCAATTGAAACCCTAGGAGTCGGACAGTCCGACTCCGTCGGACATATCCGACTCTCCAATGTACTCGGACATATCCGAGTTATGTCGGATTTACTACTCGGACTCCGAGCCAAAACCACTTTCTCGAAACCCTAGAAGTCGGACTTATCCGACTCACTCGGACTTTGTCCGAGTCGGATCCGAGCCAACGGCTCTTTTGAGTGCCCCGGCTATAAAAGTGGACCTCGTCCTTTGGCCGGTTGGCATCTCCCACACTCTCAAAAACACTCCCAAACTCACTCAAGCTCTCCTCTTCTTCAAGTTTGATTCCCCACTCCAATCCTTGGTGGATTTGTGAGAAGATTGAGGAGAAAATCGTTGAGCTTCATCTCCATCTCAAGAGCACTTGATTCTTTCCATCGCCGGTACTTGTTGTGTTTGTTACTCTTGGGGATTCATCCCCTAGACGGTTAGGCGTTACCCGGCGAGCTCCCAAGCTTGTGGTTGAGACTCGGGTCATTTGTATTGCCCCTCCCTTCGTGGAGCTTTGATTTAGTGGTTTTTAAGCCGGCCTTTGTGGCGGCTTGACGAGGTTTAGGGTTGAGAGCAACCCGGTCCTTGGTGGACTCCTCAACGGAGACGTAGGCTTCTTGGTGGAGCCGAACTTCGGTGAAAAATCGTGTGTCTTTGTGTCTCCCTTTATTTCTTGCAAATTGATGTGCTATAGCTCTAGGGTGTTCTTGCTTAAATTCCTAGATTAACTTGCATAGGTGGCTTGCTTGTTTGTCTACCTGTAGCCCTAGCTTTCTTGTGTTACTAGCTGCTTGCTTGTTGCTTAAATTCCGCGGATTTGTCCATCTTGACTCCCGTTCCCCTTTCCGCACGAGGGAGTCGGACTTGTCCTACTCTAGTCGGATATTAGTCCATAGTCGGACTTATCCTACTATAGTCGGACATTTGAGTCGGACAAATCTTTCCTGCGTATTTAATTTCTTAAATTAAGTGATTTTCGGGATTATCGCCTATTCACCCCCCCTCTAGGCGACTTTCACTCTCTCTCTCTCTCTCTCCATGTACATGGCCTATTTCTATCTTGGACAGGATTCCACATTCATGATATTGAGACTTGAAGCTTTCTACTCTCTTACCTCCGTTGTACACCTCGTGAATGACACGAAGATGGCCTCAAACTGGACGTGAGAATTTTTTCAGAACCAATATACATCGTCGTGTCCCTAGCTTTGTGTAAGCCTCTCACGAACCATCCAACATTAAGCGTGTGATCCCCGTACAAACATATTTACTAGGTGGTGTTGATTCGGAACACCGACATGAGGTGAGCAATTTGGGACACACGCTTTTGGAGAGCAATGATGGTTTGGCTTCTCGAGGAAGGAAGAGAAACAACAATAAATCCAATCAATTGCCTCGCAAACCGCGTCGATGAGTTATGATTACTCGGTTTCCTTGGTTTTGGGTTGTCCTCGACCTTTTCTCTATAAAGCCTACTATACATGAGCTGTGAATTTGAGGGCCTCAAACATTTGGGGACCCTGTTCGTCGGCCATGTTGGCCTTGCTTATTGACGGGCCCCGCATCGGACCACGTCGCCGCCAACCACACCTAAGGAGAATGGGTCGTCGGGAAGGGAGGAGTTTGCCACGGCCGGATCCGCCCAAAGGGAGGAGGGAGGTGCATTGGCTCCCTTCCTTCTTGCCGGATCCGCGCCGAGGAGGTGTCGAGCCGTCCTAGGCAATGGGCAACGGGTAGATACACGCCCAAGGCCCACCTTGCATGCGCCCGAGGAGGATGTACTCCGCAGGTAGGACGGAGCTCGCCGCCGTCGGATCCTCCCGCAAAGAGCTCGTCGACGTTGTGTTGAGTAGGGGAGGAGAGGACGCTAGCTCGCCGCCACCGGATATGCCCACGCGGAGCTCACCGTTCGTTGGATCTTCTTGTAGGGAGCTTGACACTATATCTACGCCGAGGAGGCCGCCTTTCTCGCCACGCGACGGATCCACCTCGCACCGGATCAGCTGCGCCACAACGAGGAGGGGTGTTGATCGAACTCGCACGGAAAGGCCCTCGTCGGCCCTACGAACTCGGGGCCCGCTAGCGAGATCCATGTCGATATGGGATTGCACCGACCAGTGCGGAGGAAGAGAGGGCGAATCAGCCACGGAGGAGGAACGGGGTCATGTCGATCGTGGAGGAGGAAGGGGGCCGCGTCGGCCGTGGAGGAGGAGGAGAAGCGCACCGACGGTGGAGGAGGACGGGGGCGCACCGACGGTGGAGGCGGAGAAGGGATGCGTGTCGTGGGCTATGGGTGAGAGAGGGGAGGGCACGATAGAGGGTGAGGAATGGAGGAGGTTAGGGCGCTGGGGTTTGGCTAGAGGATTGTTTTATACTAACGCCGATGGGCTACGGTTTGTAGCGGGGTTGATGGGATGGACCGACACTACAAATTTTAGCTCATTTGTAGCAACACTTTTTACCACTACGTGCAATCTAGCCCTATCGCTATAGTAGATGATTGTAGCGGTGTTGATAGGCTCATTTGTGGTTGGCATCATCATACATGATCTTCTTACTTGGTGGCATATAAGAGCACCCACTTCATTTGTATTTACCTCCATAGTGTGAACAGTGATGCCAAGAAAAAAGAACACGAGAAGTACGCAATGCTATACGACCGAGTGAGGTTGACCAAGAAAGATTCTTTCATCGGGTGCTTCCATATTTATCGATGCCTATTTTTTTCATCCAAGCTCGATAGTTGTAGTTGTTCACATTGGTGCTTATGAGAAAAAGTAGGGAAAAAATGGTTCAAGCATTGCCTTGTGTGGGTGATTTAAGGCCATTCTCGGTGCGCCTTTCATTTGACATTTATTAGATGACACATCGAAAAAAGATGATGTGGCATGATATTAATTATGAAAGAGGTGGGAAGCCTTTCATTAGGATGGAAGGGTGGGGAGACTCTTTCCAACTTGATGAAAGGGAAATGAAAGGTGCATTGAGATTTTTTTTCCTTTCATATGCACAAAAGCGGATTCCCATTGGTACACCTATCCAACTATTTAATGTCTTGTTTGGCCTATAAAATTGTGGAATGAAATAGTGCATTGAGATATGCACTTCCATTTCACGGAATAAGACTAGAAATATTACGTGTCACACTTGGAAAACGAGAAATGAAAGAAGCTACTGAGAATGGCCTAAGAGCAGGGTTTATGGATTCCCCGACCGAACGGTGGAATAAAATGCTAGAGCATGGGTGTGATGATGAGGCCCATGAACATTTAGGCCCTGTTCGTTTCCAGGTATATAATTTTTAGAGGGGTCAAATCAAAGAGAATTTTATCATTTTGGAGTACTAAATAAAGTCTAATCTCGAAACTAATTGCAGACCCCCTATCTAATTTACGAGACGAATCCAACGAGGGTAATTATGGTGTTATTAGAAGATGTTTACTGTAGCATCAACTGTAGCAAAACATAGATTAATTAGGATCATTAGATTCGTCTCGCAAATTAGAGGGGGGTCGTGACATAGGTTTTGTTATTAAATTAATAAAAGTACTACTAAATAGTAAGATTCTCTTTGATGTGACAGTGCTAAATTTTAGAGGGCAGGAAACGAACGGGGCCTTAATTCTCTAGGTGGTCAAGGGGCAAGGGACTAAGGGAGAGCCAATA
>JAUNZO010004777.1:0-12029 GCA_031894775.1 Chloris gayana
ACGAATGAAACACTAAGTTAAAACAGAAGTGTTGGCAGCGATCAGCATTGTGCATACCTCTTTCCTATCAAGCTGGAGGCATCTCGCGACACCACCAAATGCAAGATCATCGACATTCACGAAATTTGAGCCTGCAAAGTCCAAGATAGTTCCGTCCTCCCGGGCAATGCCCACATGCCCAATGTAGGGAGCCAGCCAGGAAACCACAGGGAGAGGAGTCCAGACGATGCAACAAGGGAATCTTGCCCTATTTGGCTCTACTTCTCCCAATTGCCACAATTCCTGCTTTCCATTACTTGAACTGACCACTTCATCATCAGGAGCAGATTCAAGCTCCATAAAAGACAATCCTTTCAACAGTGCAAATGCTCCCTGTGCTCTAAAAGATAATCAAATACTATTGGTTTCCCGCTTCCATGTCGTGAAATTTCTCAACCTATAGAACCACATTCAACATCAAATGCTCGGTTACTGAACAAACGTTTGAGAGTGTAACTTGTCGGAACATAGTGCATTCTACTGAAGGAGGAAAAACAACTCGAATAATCCAAATAAATCTGGCACTTTCAGCGTCGAGTTGGAACAAAACAATGACAGACTTTTTAAAGATGAAAGTAACATGCATAAATATGTTGATATACTAAAAAATGGTTGATGAAGATCTGATAAATCAGTATGACAATGACAGTGAGCAAAACGGTCAAACGTTGATAGAAAAGGGGTAAAAGAAATAGGGTGTCACACATAGCATTTTCATTTATTTCCATCTTGCGAACAATCTTGGCACTGATAATGTTTAATAAGTTATCACAACATGCATCAGTAATACAAAATCTACCCATTTAGGAACCTTGTACCTTTTATTACCAATTACATCTAGATACAAAATAATTGGATCATTTCAGCCCCTGTTTAGAAATTAAATGTATGTATAGAGTACTACGATAACCAAATATCCCCATGAGATGGTATGAACATATGACACAAAAACGTGCAGGTCGAAAATTCAGATGTTGTCATGTCCCGTGGTGTAACAGCCCAAGTCATGTACTCAAAAATTCGTGTAATAAAAATACTTAAGTTTGGAAAAGGATTGGTTAAATTCGGTTGAGATTTGAATTCAAATCAAAGGAAAAACGAACGAATTAATTCGCAAAGGTTTTCAGTTTGAATTTCGCACCGTGGGCCGAATCCCTTCCCTTCTCTCGCGCCGGCCCATCCTTCTTTCCCTTCTCCCCCGCAGCCCAGGACCGGCCCGACCCGAACGAGACGTCATCTTCCACCTGCCGCTCCCTCACCCCACCGCTCGATCACGTGCACGGACGTCGAGGACACGCGTCCGGCCCCGATGCTGCCGCCCAAGTCCCAACCACCCCTCCGCCCTTTTTGGCCTTCAAAACCCCAAGCCGCCGCCCTGGTTCCCCCTTCTTCCTCCAAACCCTAACCGCCGCCCGAGCTGCGGTATTCCCCTCCGCCATGGGCGAAACTCCGAGCCGCGGGAGCTCGTGCGCGACCGTCGTGCACGGCGTGTCGTGCTCGCTTCTAGTGGTGTGCTCCCCGTCGAGCTTGGAGTAGAGGAGAGGAAGAGCGGGCCCATTCAAGTTTCCGTCCGCCGTCGTCTTCGTCGTCGTTCGTCGCCGCCGGTGAGTTCCCCCGCCACTCGTGTGTCGTTCTTGTTTCCCCTTCGTAAGCTCTCCCTTCTAGCGCCGAGCGCATCCTTGCCGATCCGTGGCAGCGGCGGAACGCAAGCTGCGCGTGGTCACCGTCTTCTTCGATACGTCGCCCGTCGTTCGCCATTGCCAAGCTTCGTCGCCCGCCATCTTCATCCCCTCCCTGTCCTCCCGTTGGCCGTCAAATCATTGCTGGTGAGTAGCCGCCTCGATTCCCCCTCTTTCCCTCTCGGATTGGTGGCGAATTGCTCCCTCTCGTCACCTTCCGCCACTGCGTCACCATGGACGCCGGTGAGCTCGAGCTTAGGAGCGAGCTCATGCTCCTCTCTTCACTCCTTGAACTTCGTTGTGGCTCGTAGCAACTCGCGCGCGCGTTTGTTTGAAGAAAGATGGGAGTTTGGCTTGATTTCGCGGAGAGCCGTAGAGCCGCCGCCGCGGGTCTCGCCGCCGGCCGGTCTCCGGCGACCTTTCTTGGTCGGAACCCGAGTACATAAGGTTCGCGGGAACACTGGGTAGCATTTTGGTGTCTTCGGGTTGGGGGTTTTTGTGAGTCCGGGAGCTTTTCCCTTTTCACCGCCGCAGTGAACAACTCCGGCGAGCTCTCGGGTCGCCGCCGGCGAGAGCCGGTGATCGGGTCCGGTGCGGTCGGATGCGCGATGTGTCAAGGATGTGAGGAAATTCTTGGGGATGGCTGGATACTATCGTCGCTTTGTTGAGGATTTCTCTCGGATAGCTCGTCCCATGACGGAGCTCTTACGGGATAAGGTTACCTTTGAGTGGACCCCGGAGCGTGAGAGGAGCTTTCGGGAGCTCAAGACTAGATTGACCACCGCACCCGTGCTCACTTTGCCGGATCTTAGTCGGGACTTCCGGGTGTATTGTGATGCTTCCACTCATGGGATTGGTTGTGTGCTCATGCGGAACAGGAAGGTCGTGGCTTATGCTTCGATGCGATTGAAGACACATGAGAAGCACTATCCCACTCATGATCTTGAGCTTGCGGCGAGTTGTTCATGCTTTGAAGATTTGGAGGCACTATCTCATCGGTGGCGGATGTGAGATTTTCACGGATCATAAGAGTCTCAAGTATATCTTCACGCGATCGGAGCCGAACATGAGGCGAGAGGAGATGGCTTGAGTTGATCAAGGATTATGATTTGAGCATCAACTACCATCCTGGCAAGGCCAATGTTGTTGCGGATGCGCTCGAGTCGCAAGGCCTATTGCACTTCTCTCATGACGAGCCGGTCGGAAGTGTTTGAGGAGATGATGAGGGATGGAGTGGAGCTCATTCCCGAGGGCTATCTCTATGAGTTGAGGATCACGAGTCTACTTGGAGATCGGATCGGAGAGAGGCGAGAAGGTTGACGAGTCTTGTGGAGTCAATCAAGGAGAGAATAAAGGAGGATAAGGCACACGGGTTCGAGTGGATGGTGATGGTGTACTTTGGTACAAGGATCGGATTGTGGTTCCTGGAGGTGCCGGGATTCGAGATGAGATCTTGCGAGAGGCTCATCTGTTCTCGCTACTCGATCCACCCGGGGAACACAAAGATGTATGAGGATCTCCGTACCGAGTTTTGGTGGGAAGGCATGAAGAGGGACATTGCTCGGTTTGTGGGGATGTGTGACATTTGCGGGAGGGTCAAGGCGGAGCATCGAAGCCGACCGGTTTGCTCAAGCCTCTTGAGATTCCCATGTGAAAATGGGAGAACATCGGCATGGATTTCATTGTTAGGCTACCTCGTACGCCTACGGGCCGTGACTCCATTTGGGTGATTGTGGATCGTTTCTCCAAGGCCGCTCACTTCGTAGCCGTCAACACGAGGTACACGAGTGGAGCAGCTATCTCGCCTTTACATTGATAACATTCCGAGACTACATGGAGCACCCCTCACCATTATATCGGATCGTGGTTCTCGGTTTGTGTCTAAGTTACGGAGGAGTTTGCATGCAGCTATGGGCACCCACTTGGACTTTAGCACGGCTTATCACCCTCGGACGGATGGTCGGACGGAGCGGCCGAATCGGACCTTGGAGGATATGTTGAGGGCTTGTGTGCTCACCTACGGCAAGAATTGGGAGGAAAGCCTGTCGTTTGTTGAGTTCTCTTACAACAACGAGCTACCGGGCAAGTCTCTAGATGTCTTCTTCGTTTCTATCTTTTAACTTCCTTCATTCTCGTTTCCTTACGTTCCCTATCTTCTATCGGGCAAGCATCAAGATGTCACCCAATGAGCTCTTGTATGGGAGGAAGTGCGGGACACCTCTCATGTGGGCCGAGGTTGGAGAGAGGTCTTTCTATGGACCGGATCTTGTGAGAGAGGTCGAAGAAAAGGTTGAGCAAGTGAGAGAGCATATCCGAGTTGCTCGGAGCGAGCGGAAGAGCTATGCGGATAAGAGGAGGAGACCTTTGGAGTTCTTTGTTGAGGACTATGTCTATCTCAAGGTCTCTCCACTTCGTGGGACTCGCAGATTCCACGTGCGTGGCAAGTTGGCACCAAGGTTTGTTGGACCTTTCCGTGTGGTGAGGAGGATTGGAGATCTCGCCTACCGGCTTGAGTTGCCGGGACACCTTGCCGGAGTGCATGATGTGTTCCATGTTTCGCAGCTCAAGAAGTGTCTTCGTGTGCCGGAGGAGCGAGGTTGCACCGGAGGTGTTGGATCCGCGGGACGGTCTTGAGTACTTGGAGTATCCTGTCAAGATCTTGGATGTGGCTTTCAAGGAAACGCGGAGCCGCAAGATCAAGTTACGCAAGGTGTTGCGGAGTAACCACACCGAGCGAGAGGCCACTTGGGAGATGGAGGATAACTTGAGGAAGGACTTCCCTCACTTGTTCGAGGATGAGGAGTGAAATCTCGAGGACGAGATTCTTGTAAGGGGGAGTCCGTAACAGCCCAAGTCATGTACTCAAAAATTCGTGTAATAAAAATACTTAAGTTTGGAAAAGGATTGGTTAAATTCGGTTGAGATTTGAATTCAAATCAAAGGAAAAACGAACGAATTAATTCGCAAAGGTTTTCGGTTTGAATTTCGCACCGTGGGCCGAATCCCTTCCCTTCTCTCGCGCCGGCCCATCCTTCTTTCCCTTCTCCCCGCAGCCCAGGACCGGCCCGACCCGAACGGACGTCATCTTCCACCCGCCGCTCCCTCACCCCACCGCTCGATCACGTGCACGGACGCCGAGGGACACGCGTCCGGCCCCGATGCTTGCCGCCCAAGTCCCAACCACCCCTCCGCCCTTTTTGGCCTTCAAAACCCCAAGCCGCCGCCCGGTTCCCCCTTCTTCCTCCAAACCCTAACCGCCGCCCGAGCTGCGGTATTCCCCTCCGCCATGGGCGAAACTCCGAGCCGCGGGAGCTCGTGCCGACCGTCGTGCACGGCGTGTCGTGTCGCTTCTAGTGGTGTGCTCCCCGTCGAGCTTGGAGTAGAGGAGAGGAAGAGCGGGCCCATTCAAGTTTCCGTCCGCCGTCGTCTTCGTCGTCGTTCGTCGCCGCCGGTGAGTTCCCCCGCCACTCGTGTGTCGTTCTTGTTTCCCCTTCGTAAGCTCTCCCTTCTAGCGCCGAGCGCATCCTTGCCGATCCGTGGCGGCGGCGGAACGCAACTGCGCGTGGTCACCGTCTTCTTCGATACGTCGCCCGTCGTTCGCCATTGCCAAGCTTCGTCGCCCGCCATCTTCATCCCCTCCCCGTCCTCCCGTTGGCCGTCAAATCATTGCTCGGTGAGTAGCCGCCTCGATTCCCCCTCTTTCCCCTCCGGATTGGTGGCGAATTGCTCCCTCTCGTCACCTTCCGCCACCGCGTCACCATGGACGCCGGTGAGCTCGAGCTTAGGAGCGAGCTCATGCTCCTCTCTTCACTCCTTGAACTTCGTTGTGGCTCGTAGCAACTCGCGCGCGCGTTTGTTTGAAGAAAGATGGGAGTTTGGCTTGATTTCGCGGAGAGCCGTAGAGCCGCCGCCGCGGGTCTCGCCGCCGGCCGATCTCCGGCGACCTTTCTTGGTCGGAACCCAGTACATAAGGTTCGCGGGAACCCGGGTAGCATTTTGGTGTCTTCGGGTTGGGGGTTTTGTGAGTCCGGGAGCTTTTCCCTTTTCACCGCCGCCGTGAACAACTCCGGCGAGCTCTCGGGTCGCCGCCGGCAGAGCCGGTGATCGGGTCCGGTGCGGTCGGATGCGCCGTGGGTCTAGCTCCCTCCCGGAGTGCGTAGCGTGGTCGCCGGCGAGCCGTAGCGCCGGAAGGGCCAAGTCCGGCGGGCGCCGCGGCGGAGCGCGGGCGGCGCCGCCCTCTCTCGGTATGTTGAGGTGGCGTCGACGTGGCCGCTACGTGGCGTGATTTTCTGCGATGTGGCGCCACGTAACGTAGGAGTGTGCGGGTGTGGCGCCGATCCGTAGTCCCGCGTGGCGGTGACGTGGAGCCCACGTGGCGGAAGAAATGCCACGTGGTGCCGACTTGTATAGGATTTGATCTCGCGTGGCACCGACGTGGCGTCTACGTGGTCTTGACGTGGCGCCTACGTGGCAAAGAATATCCCGGGGAATATTCCATTTCTATTTATTGGATTTTCCTGAATTTCCATAATTCAATTATCTTTGGAAATTCATATCTTTTTCCTGGAGACTCGGAAAAATACGCGGTCGATTGCGTTGGACTCCTAGCGACGTGCTCTACGCGTTAGTGTAGCTTTTGGTCATGTTCTAGTACCGTAATTTCCGTCGTTATTTCCGTACTATTTCCTATTGTCTCGATAAGCGTGCCTAACCCCTGTTTCGCGATCCGTCCGTCGAGGGTGCCGAGGAGTTCCCGTCCGAGCCGCAGCTTGAGGAGTTTCCGCCGGAGCAGTCGTACGAGTACCCCGACCCAGCTCGGGAGCAGCCCTATCCGGGCAAGCCGCAATCCTTGACCACTCTTACTCCTATTTAGTACTTGCATTAAATTGGACCATGCATGATTAATGGTTACTTGCACTTGTAGTTTACCTATGTGTCGGTGTTATGAAACCGGCCGACAAGTAAATTTGTGTTTGGAGGGGATCGACGCTACTACTCGGATGGGCCTTGGATGATTTAGGAAAGTGTGGTTTATACTTGGTTCGGGCAATCGAAGCCCTACGTCCGCTTCGAGGATTGTTCGTGTTTCGTCTTGTGAAAAGAGCTACCAAGGATGCGAGGGAGGAGGATTGCTCCAAGCCTCCGTGTGCGATGTGCTCTAGGATGTGGGTACGATGACTCGATCCGTGGTGTGTGAATTCCCCCTTGTGTGTGTGCGTGGGGTCCCTTTTATAGTCCAAGGGACCGGGCCACTTACGAGTGGGGTCGAGTTACTACATGTCGTCCCCAAGCGGGACCGGAGCCGCCGTGCATCACCCCGCTCGCATGCGGGCCGCTCGGCGCTCGGTCGCGCGGCGCACGGTCGGTCTTGATCGGTAGCGCCGGTGTCAATGCCACGCTCGTCACCGTGGCGGCCGTCTCGTCGCATGCCGGTCTCCATCCGTCACTCCCGTTCATCACGGCCCCGGCGGAGATGGCGTTGACGCCTCCGTCTTGTCGTCGTGCCGTGGGTGTCGGCGACGCGTTAAGATGAGACAAGAGGAGCTGCGCAGATCTCACCCGATCCCCGTGGATTGGTGAGTTCCCGAGCGGAGTTATGGCGATCCTCGTTCACCTCGTTTAGTGTGAGGCTTCATGAGGAAGCCATTTGCCCCCGAGTCGGGCGAGGCGGGGACCGCCGAGCCCGCCCGAGTCCCGGACGGGAGAGGCGGGGACCGCCGGGCCCGCCCGAGTCCCGGACGGACGAGGCGGAAGTGGTGCACTCGCCCGACCCGGAGTCGGGCGAGGCGGAGGCCGCGGGCCCGGCTTTCGTAGCCCTCACGGGCCTAGGCGGACATCGTTGGTCGGCCACGGGACGGTTACGTGGCTATTGTCTCGTCAATCGCCCGGCCTCCGTCCGGTCCACGAGCCATCATGGGCTTGGTAATGATCACGCTGCTCTGCAGCTAGCGCTAGCGTGCGGCGCCGCGGAACGGGACGAGGAGGGCACTGCGCCGGTCACATCACGTCCTGTTGGTGAGACGAGTTCCCGAGCGCCGTAATTGCGCCTACCGGCCCGCCGCAATTCCTCCCCCATCCGGTGGGTGAGGTCGCTTCTCCGCGAAGCAAAGGCAAACGCGGCAGGGATTGCGGTCCCCACCCGACGCCGAGCCGGGCGAGGCGGAGATCGTGGGCCCGCCCGCCCCAGGGTCGGGCGAGGCGGAGATTTATGGACCCACCCGCCCGGGGTCGGGCGAGGCGGAAGTCGTGGAACCGCCCGCCCGGGGTCGGGCGAGGCGGAAGTCGTGGACCTCGCCCGACTCGGGGCTCGGGCGAGGCGGAGGTTTCGGGCCCCACTTCGTATCCTTTATGCGTACAAGACAGAGCTGTTTGCCGCCTATGACGGTGATTAAGTACCCCGATTAGGGTACCCTAATCTAGGTACCCGACACTATGCCATACTATGCTATCCTTGCCACTGTTTGCCATAGGTTGTTCTACCGTTACTCGCATGCTTAGTACTTGCTTAGTTGCTTAATTGAACCCCATGATGACTATACATGTTTTTGTGTAAAATAAATTGTAGGTGTTTCATAGGTGTCGAGTTTACGTACTAGATACCCCGTAGGACCTTTTGCGGGGGCGAGTGTGTAGGTGGTTAGGTGCTCGGGAGACTTCGGGGAGTCTCTATTTGGAGAGTACCGTTGCGGGTACAGCTTGTGTAGGGGCCTTGGGTTTATGGGGCCCCTGTTGTGGTGACACCTGTTGTTGAGACCGTTGTTTTGAGGTGAGGGACGGTGACTCGCCCGGCAGCTTAAGGACCGGTTCTTGTGCTTGCTTGCTCTTTGGTCTACTAGCATACCACGTGACTTGTATGGGCGGGCTGGATCATGATACTTAGCGGAGGAATGGGTGGCCCGCCGTGGTGTAGAGATTAGTGGTAGCGGGTGTTGGAGCGTTTGTCTCGACCCGCGAGCGGAGGATATCCCACCCGGCCCGTGGTACGCCTTGTCACACCCTTCGAGCCCTTCTTTTCCTATGTTGTGGTTAGAGGATCCCGGACTCGAGGGATGGGCGCCACCCATTCGATGCTTTGAGGAGTGATCTTGTGAGTGTTGCTTTGCTTGGGCCACGACGGTGGTCTTTTGTTTGAGTACCTCTTCACGTGGGTACAGCTTGCTTACTCTCTGCAGAGATATATAAATCTATACGTATAGTCTAGCCCAAAGTATGGGCACTACCTCCGAGCGACCCACTTGATTAGCATTTACTACTTCTCCCCTCCGATAGGTGTTTTACTTCCGGCTCGAGTCGTGGTCCCGTGGAGGTGTGCGGGACATAAAACTTGACCCTTGCAGGATTGTGTTGTTTCCTGCAAGGCCACTTATAAAATTTGACTAATAATAAAATATGATTCACATAGACTTGAGGATTAATGCTTTAGGTGCTAGCCCTTGCCTTTCCTTGAACTATCCCAACATGCATACATTGTTGCTAGGTAGTTTGCGGTTTGCTCGAGTACGCGTAGTACTCACGGCTTTCCCCACTATGTTTTTCGGACGCCGTTGCCGAGGAGCCGGCCGAGCCGATTGAGAGAGGCGACGAGGAGGAGTGACGGTCTCGCCTACACTCGAGTTGCTTGTGGGTATGGACTTCACTACGGATCTTCACCGAGAGATGCTTCCGCTTTGCTTCCGCTTCGCTAGACTTCTACCATGGTTTCGCGATGGCCTGCGTGCCACGCTCTTGTACTCTTGAGATTGAGATTTATGCATAATAATAATGTACTTGGAGAATCTATTATCTTGCCTTGTTATTTCCTTTAATTTATGGTTTTACTGTACTAACTTGTGTTGGATGTACGTGCCACACTCCTGGGAGTGGCAATGAGGTACAAAGGGTTCGGATTTCACGTTGGTGAAATTCGGGTCCCTCACACGTGGTATATGGGACGCCTGCCCACCTGGGCACCAAAATCGCGTTGTTATCCATTAGTGAAATAGACTACCCCGATATCAGGTTGTTTTGCTCCACAAGATTAATGCAAAAACAGCTTGTTAATTAGCTCCTCACATCCAATCCTGTAACGAAATAATCAGTATGTATAGGTAAAATCGAAAAGGCACATATCAGCTACCCAGAGCCCATGACCTGTGCTCTCCGTGTATAAATTGTCTAACTTGTCTGCCTATCTGTACTCTAAATTCCATCCATCAGTATGTAATAATAATATAAGTAGTTTACTGATCTATCACTAAATAACGTTTCACAATATCAACTTAAGTTAGCAACAAATTTAGCAAAGAAAAACTATCTTAGTTACAAAACCCATACAAAATATCTCACCCGTTCCCTCTTTGCTCACTGTTCACCACCGCTTCATCTTCGCCTCTGCCGAGACCCGAGAGCTAAGCAAAACATTCCTAACAGTACACTATCCTAGCACTGACCTACCAGAAGATGCTCCAATCGCATTTAAATTTCTCCTACAAATTAGAACAGCCCTCCTCAAATCTGGGCTTGACGAACCAAAATTTGTCGAGCCAAGATCCTAGGACGACACAACATCACGGGAAGAAGAACTGGGCCGCGATTTGGAAAAGCGGTGGCGCTTACCAGGGGGAGAGGGATCCTCTGCGGCAGCCGCATTGGGTGGATTGGATTGGGACGCCACCGCCGTCGAGAGCGCAGGTCAAGTGTTTTTGTTTGACGCGTTGGGGGAGGCGCGGTGCAGCTGCTGTTTATAGCGTGCGAAGATGGGAGGAGTAAAAAGGTGCGAGAGGCCGGGAAGGTGCATGCATCTGGGAAGCGGGTGAAAGCAAAATGCTACGACCACTCATGTAGACCGAGTTGGTGAGGATGACAGGTGAGGCCCCGTTCTTTCACTGTGAAGGGGTACGAGACATGCTTGTGATCGTATACGTACTCCTTTCCCTCTTTGGTGATACGACACTGTGGAGCCGTATGGTTGGTCTGGAGTCTGGACGCGGCGGGTTGGGGTCGCCGCTCATGATGCGCCGTCGGTTTGCGTTTGGTGACGATGAACGGTTTGGATTTGCGGGCATGAGCGTGTAACCATGGGATTTTGGTGCGTAAGCGATGACATGGACAGTAAAGACTAGCAGAAGGCCCATTGCAAGGAAAAGCAAAATCTTCTCGACGTGGGTCCGGCTCACATGTCGATGATCGTTAATGCATGATGCATTACTATAGAGGATCCTCATTCCCGTAAACAAGCCTACGGATCCCGATGACAACATCAAGCAACAAGCATGAATTGGTTTATGTCGAGTATCTAGGAGAAGTAAGATGAATGGTCAAATATGATATCTCAAAAATTTAAAAATACTTATATTTTAAAACGGAGATAGTGTAAATTTCGAAAGTTTTTTATAGTAAACATCTATCTTGTACAGGAAATGCAAATGATGGAAACCTCGATCTAACCTAATTATAAAAACTCTAAAATTAAACAAAAGCAACAAGTCACTTAAGCATAGCATGGCATGAGTGTATTACCAAAGCGTGCTGAGTCATTTTCTGTTATCTTCAAGATAGGCTTTTGAACTAAGTATCCTATGGAAATCGCACTCAGGTCTAATGATGTTTATTCCTGGTTCCATGATTCGGTAGTCAATATGTTTAACGAGTAAAAGATTGTTGGAACCAGTAAAGATGGTGACGCAGTTAACAGAACACAACTAGGATGTGGCAGCATGTAATCCGTGGAAGGATGATATTAGCATCTTTTTCAAGATTAAATATACAAATTTTAGGCATGACTTTTTAAAAGGTGATTTCAGCATTTGTCCATGTAGATCACTGATTAGTAGATATTTTGACAGGGGAAGGATGTGCATCCTCCTATCGGAGAATAAAAATCCGTCTTCACCTATGCTTAGCTACAACTTACTAGTACCTTCATAGCTTCGATTGAATATTGGCATGTCCCTCTTTAAAAGAATCCAAACCTCTCGGAAGACCTCAACCTTTATGCAAGAGTGATTGCCATCTTTTGGTGCACACAAAATACCTTTTCATATGGAGGGAAATATACCTTAGATTTGTTTAGGGAAATATAGTGGAGGTGGTGGTGGTACTGAGCCTCCTATGCTTATGGAGGCCCAGGTGATGGGTTGAAGGCCCGGAGAAAGGCGAAGATATCACAAATTGTTAGACTTGTTTGTTTGTCCAGTGCCGTAGAAATTCAAGCTCCGTAGAAAACAGTTTCTGCAGCCACCCAAAAAACCAAGACGGAACCAGCAGTCCAACTCCAACACCAAAGCCGTTGCTTCCCGGCTCACACTACCCCACCGCTCACCTGCGTTCCCT
>JAUNZO010004778.1:0-225000 GCA_031894775.1 Chloris gayana
TTTTTTATAAATACTGTAAAAGAAAAAAAACATCGCTGCATTTTTTTCTATCCCTCTTTCATGCAGAAGAATAAAAAATGAGGTTTTTTTGGGTACTGTTGGGCTGCTAGTAGTGCTTGTGAAGGGTGTATAGGAGGATAGGGATAGGGCAATGGGGACGGCAGGTGGACAGGCAACAGATCGAGGAGAGCAGAAGAGAGACGACACGCGCATGAAGCTCCAGCAACGGTTAGACCGGTCACGTCAAACAACAACAATTTTTATTTACTCCCTCCGTCCTCAAATAATTGTCACTTTTGACTTTTAGATCTCATGTTTGACCTCTTATTCAAATTTCTTATATAAACAGAATTTTTTTTGTAATATATTTTAATATTAGAGATACTTTAATTATGATATATTTCTTTAAATTGTTGGAAAAAAATTCAAATAAAACGAAAGGTCAAACGTGATAATGAGAAGTCAAAAGCGATAACTATTTGGGAACGGAGGGAGTAACTGTTCCGCCTTCAATTCCTTCCTTGTCCGGGCAGTTTTCTCATCGGTATAGCAGGAGCTCCGGCTGGCAACTAATCAGAGGATTCCGCAAATAGCCTCCTCTGATTATTTTCGTGTTTCTGCAACTCTGCACGGCTATGCGTGCGGCGTAATCTGCAATGACCGATCTAGCTAGGCGCGTGATGTGAGTTCACAAGACTGCGAATCGTGGAGATTAATTAATTACTCCTGTAGCTAATGGATGATGATGGTTGCATTTGTCAAGTGCCTGCTGCTGGTGTGCATGCTCTTCTCTCTGCACTGTACAGTAGTGTAGCCCTGCTTCTTACCATGTCACGTCGTGTGTAAAGGTCACCTCAGCTCTGCCCTCTGCTGAGTGGAACAGAGAGATCACAGAGAGAGGTTTCTTCCTCAAGCACAAGATCTAATGATTACAACTTTTGAAATTTGCCTCGGGGCGGGGCTGTCTTTCGTCTTGGGACCGGGAGGCAACAACAGTGCACTGGTAGTACTACATCTCTCGTTAAAAGTGTCCTTCTCGCTTTCAAAAAGTCAAATATTTTTAATTTTGATAAAAAAATATATGAAAAACTCTAAATATTTATTGAATATAATTAGTGTCATTAGATAGATAATTGAATTTACTTTCACAATGAACTTATTTAGAGATACAAAAATTACAAATATTTTCTACAAATCTAGTTCAAATTTAAAAATTTTGACTAACACGGATACCATAGCGATACTTTTAATAGGACAGAGGGAGTAGGTTTTTTTTTTAGAACCACTAGTAGTAATGCAAGCACTATGCCTGCCGCCGCACGTCATTGAGTATTATTTTAACTTTATCGTTTTTAAAATTGTTTAGTTTTAATTGAGTGTGATTAATAATTATACTGTACTAGCACGACTCTTTGGATTTGGGTGATTGCCTGATTGGAACTCGAGGCGTACCAAGGGCTACAACTTAGTATTGATGATCATTCTACAACCGAAGTTGTCGCTCGGCTTGAATGTGGAAAGAAAAACACCTCGCGTCATCCTCTTGAGGCGGCGACTTGGAGCAACTTGGCCAAACCAACCTCTCCGCCGCCCCCCATCTCGAGAGTACACTCAAAAACTTATCGCCCGAGCTCCCTCATTCCCTACTCTCTATATTCTGTACTCCGTTTGTACAAATAAAACTCCATGTATTGGTCATTCCCGATCGTCCTTGGCCTCTAGTGGTCGGAGTTAGCTGCCCCAAGGTTAGATGCAGTCGTGCAATGGCTAGATCTAGTGTTTCCCTCCCACCCAACCCTATGTCGTTCAAGATTTGCGGTTTGTGATTGAGCACCATCTTCGTCGGCTGCTGGCTGAATTCTTGCTCCCTGTGGAGCTTCTCCGACCATGGACTAGCTATTGGGTACGCATAAGGCCCTCCTCTTCTAGATCGTCATCGGTGGTCTCGACATGCCCTCTCTGGTTGGGGAGCCTCGAGCAATTTCGACAGGCTGACGCCCTTCCGGTGGAGGGATGGTTAGGGTTGGAGTGGCTAGGTGAGGCTGCGTACTACTGCGATGATATGGCTTACTGAAAACTTTGCCTGGCTTTCTACCAGTGCGGACGACGACATCTGCCAGCACCGTTCTTCTCCTTGGTGTTGTAAGCCATATTCCCTACTACTACTAGAATGCCTCGCCTTGCTATTGTGGTAACGGGAGTGACGAGGTGCTTTGCCACTGACCACCTGGCATTGCATGCTGCTCCTACAGTAGTACTAGTACCATGTGCTACCGTAGTGTTCTTGGTCTCCTCCCGGCAGACGTGGACACAGCCCTGCCTTCTTATTATCTGCTGCCCCAGTGTGAAACGGTGAGTACGTGTCGGCCCAGTATTGTGATTTGTGAGGCGTGATCGATCGATACATCTCCGTATAATTTGGAAGTGCCGTCGCGTGTTCTGATAAACTAATGCCACGTGCGTGCGTGCCACCATATAAACACGGCTTCACCAGCATGGGCGTTATGGGGCTACTCCAATCCGGCACGCATCAACGCCCTTTGCAATCCCTCCATCGTTCGGCCTTGTCTTTTCTGGAAGTAAACGCCCGCCCGGCTTGTTGTCTCATTGATTATTAGTGGCATGGGTGATTAGGTAGCTCGTGCTGATTATGCTGCTACTCGATCCGCCACAGTAGTCGCTCTCAATAGAATAGCATAGTACTACTATACTATAGCTGGTTACTAACGTGCTTCTTTTTGCCCCTGAATGAATTTTGCATGCAAATGAAATGCGAATGGAGTTGACTAATTGCTTAGTCCTCGGCTCCTTAGTTACATCCATGTGAACACGGCACAGTCGTTCTTGATGAGTATACGTGTTTCAGATGCTATAGTCACTGCTGCTGCTGCTGATAATTAGATGCTACTCCCTTCTTGAATTTTTACTTGTTCTTTAATTGCTTCTATCATTGGCTTCATCTCACTGCAAATAATATATCATCAGCAATAAAGAAAAAACAATACTGGCTCATGAAACATTTACGAGTATATATATATATGCCAGCAGATTTTGAGCCAGGGACGAGGAGTTGAAGTACTTATCAGAATTGAGGTCAGACAGCTATATAAGTACTAATATGCAGCAGTCGCAAAGTATATTCCATCAGTCTGCAGGCAAGTTCTACTAGCTAGTGTTTCAGCAGGAGAGGCAAAGGATTAAACAAAAGGATTGCCGGAGTTATACCAGCCGGATCGGATCGGAGCTGAGATTATATTGACCACCACCACCACCACTTGGTTATGTCTTATAAACAACTAAGCAGCTAGCAACCATAAACAGCTACCGGCAGCGTTTCTTAATCAAGCACGGCACACAAGCACAGAAAGGGACTCCAATGATTCCGACATCGTTACAAAGGCACAGGGCCCTTCCTTTGTGCTCACTTGTTTTTGCATGTGTGTGTACTGTGTTCTGGATTCGTAACGGCTGACGTTGCATCGCACCGCGTTCCGTCTCAATGAATCTTTCTGACGGTTATACTATTCCTGGTAATTGCAGAATTAAGATGATCATATCAAAGAGAGCGACAGAGTAACTAGGAGGCCTTGGCGCTCGTTGTGTGGTGAAATAGAGAGGGAAGCCGGCACCCTCTCTACGGGGCAATGGCTGGAACCCTAGCCTTCCTCCCAACCGGATCTATGCTGAAGTGCACCACGGGGGATGGAGTTCCGGCTTGACAATGTCAAGCTCTCCGTTCGGACGGATTTAGTGCGGGCATACTAGAGGTGACTTGGTGGTGGCTTATTATTATTTTTCTACTTTTTAATCATCTCACGAGGATAAACTTTGAAGACATATTAATTTTTTCATTTTAATTAAAATGAGTGAATTCAAATCGGCAACCTCTACTTTTTTCCAAGAAGAATGAGGCTTCGTTCGGAAAAAAAAAGAAATGATGCTTGGTCAAGACGACTAAAGGCAAGTGGCGCCAACCAACAAACTCCTTGAGGTTGTGGTCGTGCCTTCTAGAGCTTCATGTGACAGATCGGTGGGGGAGCAGGAGTAATAAAGAAATGAATTGGCTTGGCTTGGGTGATTAGCAGTTCAGCTGGCGTCAGGCACACGCAAAAAATCTCGCAAGGAGTAATCAACAACGCTTGCATGATTGGCCACTACTAGCCTGCAGCTCGTGAGTAGTAGAAGGAAGAAATTCTCCGCAGATATCGGAGATAGTTGAGATTATTCAAAGGAACCTCCTTAGTCCTAGATAGAGCGCTTCTTAGACACTTTTTTGCTTAGTTCTTGCCAACTGCTTTCATCCATCTCGTCTCAGGTCATATTGGTTTCCTGCCCTTTAAAATTTAAGCACTGTCATATTTAAAAAAAGTCTTATTATTTATAAATATTTCGATCAATTTAATGACAAAAACTCTTTTGACAGATTGGTGCTAATTTTCGAGATGAATCTAATGAGCTTAATTAATCTATATTTTGCTAAAGTGGTGCTACAGTAACCGTCTTCTAATCGCGACTTAATTAACCTCATTAGATTCGTCTTGTAAATTAGTCTATGCGTCTGTAAGTTATTTTATAATTAAACTTTATTAAATTTCTTAAATAGTAAGATTCTTATTGATGTAACATCTATAAAATTTAGACCCAGTACACTTTTTGTCTCTTAGAAAAAGCAGAAAAAAAAATACATGTAGAAAATGAGGGAGGTTTTTCATCCACACGGCATCAAGCCATGGGAAACGTGCTGTTGCTTGTACTAGTGCTTCTTGCTACAGTAGTGTTGTTGGAAGGACAGAAAAGAATGAAAGGGGAAAAAGAGAGAGAGAAAGCGTGTCCCAGCACCAAGGAAACGAGACGAAAAAGAAGAGAGGCTTGGAGGTGCCAAAAAGGTCCGGGCCCACATGACGCCTCTATAAAATCGCAGGAGAGAGAGATGGAGAGAGACGATTCACGACGCCGCCCGGAACGGAAGAAATCCACGACGACGAGGCCATTTCCTCCTCCTCCCCGGCCGCCCCCGGCCCCGTCTCTGCTCCAACCACCCGCGACAGCCAGCCAGCCGCCCGCGATCTTCACGGCACTGCTCCTTCCGCCGCCATGACCACGACGGTTGCATTGGAGGCGTCGCCGGCGGCCGCGCTGGAGGCGACGATCGGGTCAGTCAAGGTCCAGGAGGAGGAGGCGGCAACCACGGAGATGGAGTCGAGCTGCGGCGGGGCGGAGCGGCGGTCCCGGTTCCGCCGGATCTGCGTCTACTGCGGCAGCGCCAAGGGCAACAAGCCCAGCTACCAGCACGCAGCCGTCGACCTCGGCAACCTACTGGTAACTAATTTCCCCTTCCTAGCTATATATCCTAGTTGTAATATGCATTAATTTCTTTGTTTTCCATACGAGGCGAGGGCTTCCGTTCCATCCTTTAATTGTTGATTTCTTCTTCGTTTTGGATTGGGAGGTTGATTGGATCCAGCCAGTCCATCGCCTTGCTGCTGCATTAATAGCTAGAGTCAGTGTTCTGTGGTTGAGCTTGCTGCTTCAGATGTGCGGCGATAGTAGATGTGTATACCGTCATCCCAAGATTTTGTCCATTGGCAGCCAGGCTAAGCACATCGATCATGCCCACTGACCTCACTTGCTTGACCGAATGCCTTTGCATTGCACCGCAGTTCATGTTCCCTCTCACCTGACCTGATAGATTACTAGTTTTTTCTTCTTCTTTTCTTATCACCTGTCTGATGAGCTTTTTCCTTCCGTATCTATGGCCGTGCCGTGCAGGTGGAGAGGGGCATAGACCTGGTCTACGGTGGTGGCTCCATCGGCCTCATGGGCTTGGTCTCGCATGCAGTTCATGCCGGAGGACGCCATGTCATTGGGTCAGTATCCATCGCTGTCTTCCACTGCATAGTGCATACGCTCTGGGTGCTTTGTTTCCAGCAACGCCCTCCCTCCATCAAAAGCCTTTGTAGGTGCAGACAATGGCAGCCTTGTCCTGCCTTGTTGCCGGTTGGGGCAAGGGATGCAACCCATGCCGATCGCGTTCGCTTTCACCGAAATGGAACCAACTTTTCTGCCTTCTTTTCGAAAGCTACCCTACTTGTTTCCGTGCTCGCAGCAATGTGTGAGCTGCTCTACTGTTGCGCCCCACCCCCACTAGCTAATCCAATCCAAACCGCCCGGATTACTACTGCATACACTGCTGATCTACTGTACTCTCGCTATTACCTGTCTGTCTCTAGGCTTGTCAGTCTCTTTACATGGGAAAACATCTCTGGTACTACTACTTGTTTGACTGCTTTAGCCTCGAATTTATTGTGCCTTTTTGTTTTCCCCTCTTCTCTTTTGCAGGATCATTCCCAAATCGCTCATGCCAAGAGAGGTGAGTGACTCAAAAGGCTGTCTGTGACATTGCTGTTCCATGAGAGGCTGCTTTACTTCACATGCATGGTTATAGACTTCACACGCGCATATAAGAAATGCAGTAACTTCATCATGTATAAAGTTAATTGATTCTTGGCACAAACAAGATTTTCCTGTGTAAGAACAAGAATTGGTGTGCTCTTTTTGTAAAGAAATAAATAGTAATATGTATGCTCCTTATTATAGCTGTACAAAAAATTAGCTTGCTCCCTTTTATGCTAACTATGGAATTTGCATCTTTCAGGGAACCGTCCATTAAATGTAATAGCTTATTACTATGTAGTAGTACATTGTTGAGCATATATTCTTCATTCTTTGAGTAGCATTTCTGCGTCCACATCATGAAGAATCTATGATGCTTATGCCATTATTTCTTCCAAATCCAATAAATGCTAGCTGCCAGAATAGATATGCAGTGAGTACAAGTAGCTCCTATAACTCAGATAAATGATACTGCCGTGAATACAAAATTAAAACTACTTATCACCTGTTTAGGAAGGAATTATTTTACATGTAATCAGACGTGCATATAGCGTAATCTTAACTAGGTCATGCTTCTGTAGGTAACTGGAGAGCCTGTGGGGGAAGTTAGAGCTGTTTCTGGCATGCATGAGAGGAAGGCCGAGATGGCTCGTTTTGCTGATGCCTTTATCGCTTTACCAGGTGTACTAGCTTACTCAATTTTATTTGGCCAGACATCAGAATTTTATTGTTAATTATCAATACTATAATGCGTGTGTTACCCTTTGTTTTTTTTAATCAAATCGCCAGGTGGCTATGGAACCTTGGAAGAACTGCTTGAGGTCATTACTTGGGCACAACTAGGAATCCATAAGAAGCCGGTAAAAACTTTCGTTCATTGTTCTCGTTCTACTCTCCACAAAAATCATCCATGCCAACAGTCTGAAGATCATGCACTTGTCTGCTTGTGTTGTCAACTAACTTTGCTTAAGTAGGCATATAATTGCTGATTTATTTATTAATTTTCGTTAGAGCCGTTGTGATCTGATGCTACCCTGTTGTGTTCACATGTGGCTAAAAGTTTCACCTTCACAAAAACTTATTGAAAGAAAAATTTAGTCAATATGCTATCGGCATCACTAGTATCAGAACAACTGTAGGGCACACGCTCTGCGTTCTCTATCTTTTATATCTGGTACAATAAGATATACTTTGTATTCTATGAATATACCTACACAGCTGATAGAATCGTGATGGTTGGAGGATCTTGTACTGCATGACGTGTCCCATGCACAAGGAACTGCAGCGGTCTTTGCATGTTAAACAAATTGTGTGTTAAGATATAGTATGGTGAAGGTGTGTTGGATTAGACCAGTCAAGTCTCCCTCTCTCCCTTATCTGTCACTATTATGAGTTTGATGGCCCCAACAAATTGCTATTTATTTCTGAGGTGATATCTGATACGATTCTGTGGGTGTGAATGGATCATTCAGTAATCATATTTATGTCATCAAGTCATCATAGTAGCTTTCATGTAATGGCTCGTAAATATATTACCAGGTTGGCCTCCTGAACGTTGACGGATTCTATGATCCCCTTCTATCTTTCATCGACCTGGCTGTTAATGAAGGCTTCATCTCACAAGAGGCGAGACGCATCATCATTTCAGCCCCAACAGCCAAGGAGCTAGTTACGAAATTGGAGGTTTATTTGAACTCATACGCTTTGTTCATTTTTGTTATAGAAAGCTCTGGAGGATAACATGTTTGTTTGAGATCCATGTTCCCTGAACATATAAATCTGCCTTATCTGCTGCAGGAGTATGTCCCCGAGTATGAAATTGGGCTTGTTTGGGAGGATCAGAAGCAGAATAACCTTGTTCCAGAGCTGGAGTCTAGGATCACGTCATCCGGATGATCTTGGAGCCAACATATATCTTAGGGCAGCGCTAATCGATCCGTGAAGTGCTGCAAATATTTTGTTCTTTTGCTAACCAAAGGGTAATGGAAGGAGCATTAAGGGGTGGAACCAGGTCTCATGTGCTGGCACTATAATTAATGGTTGTTTTGGTGGCATAGCATGATGATTAGTAGTCCAGTGCTAGTGTTAGTAGATCCTGCATAATATGATTATTAGCAGTCCAATGGTGTAGAGATATTCTTTGTGAACCTGGAAAGGAATATATAGTAGTAGTACATATTAGAGTTATCCAAGCTACGTAGTAGTAGCTTGGTAGTGCGTCTCCATGAAGTTTGCTGGTTCTGAGTTTTGTAATCTCGATCTTGTGCTGCGTGTTCTGATTGATTTCTGCACAGCGGTGGTTCGTAATGATCTCCAGCTTTGATCGCCTATATATTATATATATATGCTCGCACTGTCGAGCCTCTTGGTAGTAACTGGACAAATGTCTTTGTAAATCCAGTGTCTTGTGCTCATACTATTTTGTGTTTTGTATGGGAGTTGAGCAGCAAATGTACCAATTTTTTTTCTGTTAATGATGATATTCAAACAATCTGTAGAAAAGGCACTATGCAAATATAATAAAGGTACCATTGGCTTGTTCACGCCATTTCGCTCGTTTAAACTTCCTGAATTCTCCTTTTGTAGTTACGAACCAAGAAAGCGGCCCATCCGAATGGCCTTTGTTTGGGCCCTCAACACTGCCGATAAAGTTAGCCAATTATTCGTCTGGCCCAGGAAGTTGAAATTAAATCAAATTTCTGAGGAAATTTGCTTACAATTCATGTAAAATATCTTTTCAACCGTGTTGACACCTAGTTACATATTATTATTCCAAGAATTATAACAAACAGCAATGACGTTGGCTGGATGAACAGAAGAAAACCGAAGATGGATGAACAAATAGAAAAACAAATTGATCGATGAACAAACAGCGGGCCCAGCCCGGCTGACTGACTGCGTCTGGCATGGCCCACGTCAGTGAGAACAGCAGGGGGCCCAGCCCCGCTCGCTGTCTTCCCTCCCAACACAGACAGGCCAGCAGGCATTGAGAGAGAGAGAGAGAGAGAGAGAGAGAGACGGCAGCAGCAGCAGCAGCGTTCTCCGCTCCACTCCACTGCCACTCTCTTTTCCTCAATTCCTGCTCGCTCTCTCTCGCGGCCTCCTGCATCTCGCCGCTCTTCCTGGAGCCGTTTCCAAGCCGGAATTCGCTTCGGATTTCGTTGCTGCTTTCGGGAGAGATGGGCGTTGTTGGCTCCGTGGATCGTCGGGACGAGGAGAGGATTGGAGGTCGGAAGCATTCCGGCTGCTGGATCCGCCTCTGTCTGTCTCCTTCCTCCTCACGCTCCAAGGTAGACGACAACGCCCTCGCCGGCGCTGCGACTGCCCGCGACTCCGGTAACGGTTGCTTCCTCTCTGCCCTCGTACAAAATTGCTCATTCCTTTTCTGCTTTGGCGCATTTGGAATTACGCTCGTGCTGCTTGATGTTTGGTGCCCTCTTCATTGTTGCTTACTACAAGTTGAAAAGGCCTAGCGACCTGTTGCAGTCGTCTTTTGCAATGCGGTAATTTTGGGGATTGCTTCATGTGCCGGTGACACTATATGTAGCCTGTTGATGAACTGACAATAGGTTCATGTGTTCTAAGGTGTAGTACGCATTTCTGATCGATTCAGCGACATGTGCTCAATAAGTCAATATGGTTGCTGGAATAGTGAACTAGGAGTTGGGAATTGCAAAATTTGGGAATTGTTCCATGTGCAGCTGACTCTAGCTTAGTTCTGCAGTTGTGTGCAGGAGATACCAGTTTAGTCTCTTAGAAACGGATGCGTGCTCTGGAATGTTAACTTTTATCGAGACCACTCAAGTTATGTCTTTTGAATAATTTTGCCTAGGTTTTGTCAATTACCATCACTTAACATATACTACTATATGTTTATACATGCAGAGGGGGATCAAAAAATGATGTTACCCAGGACCCATCTGTTCAACAGATACAGCTTTGCTCTACAGCTGCTAGCAATGCTGAAAGTAGTTCACCCTCAACTATAGTTGCAGATGGACTGAAAGTAGCATTCCAGTTGAGGAAGTTTACTTACAACGAACTGAAATTTGCCACCAGAAACTTTCGACCTGAGTGTCTTCTTGGCGAGGGTGGGTTTGGCCGTGTGTATAAAGGGTGGATTGAAGAGAGTGGGACTGCCCCTGTGAGACCTGCCACAAGGTTAACTGTCGCTGTTAAGACGCTCAACCACGATGGGCACCAGGGACATAAAGAATGGGTGGTAAGCTATTGGCTTCTTTCAAATGTATCTGTCTTGTATCTTCATGTGAATCTTACACAAACATTTTATTCTCAGGCAGAAGTAAACTTTTTGGGGAACCTACAACATCCCAACCTGGTGAAATTGATTGGCTATTGCATTGAAGATAACCAGAGACAGCTAGTATATGAATTTATGCCCCGTGGGAGTTTAGAGCACCACCTCTTCAGGAGTAAGCACCTGAAATCTCTACCATGTTTATTTAAATCTACAGTATGTTGCTACATCACCTGGAGATGTATGTCAGTGTCCATGCACTTAACATGGTGTCGACTATATAGAAAATATGATCCTATTATGTTTACCCATAGATGTCACCATTATGGTGCAATTATTTTATTTTCTACTGAAATAGTAACATTTGAAGTCATCGAAAATGGTCACTTGAAAAAGACTGGGGTTCAATGCCAAGTTATGTATCTGCCAACAATGACAGTGTACAAAAGGACAGTTATTTTCTGTATGATGACATCTCTGATAGCCCAGGGACATGGGGTTTTGTAATGTACTTTGTCATTGCATGGAGTTCTGCAGTTTTCCTTGTTTCTGTTTTATTCAAGCCATCACTACATGGAAATTTTTTAAGAGCTTAAATACCCCCATACGATTTATCACTTACCAATGGAAAATTGTAACATTTAGCTATGATCGTGGTGGTCTTTTTGTATTGTTATAACAGCATATTTGTCAGGTCTTGAAAAGCCCTTGTGCACTTTTAAGATCTATATCGGCATGTAATGCCCTCCTGCAGTTTTCTATTTGACCCTTTACCTCTTAGTGAGAGTTTGTTCATTTTATGTTTTTTTCTTAGTGCTGGCACTGTTATGTGAAATTTGTTTTAGCTTTAAAAGTTTTCAGCGGTGACTTGTTTTTCCCAATAACTTTGCATAAACAGAATCGGTGCCACTTCCATGGCCCATCCGGATGAAAATTGCACTCGGTGCAGCAAGGGGACTTGCCTTTCTCCATGAGGAAGCTGAAAGACCTGTTATTTATCGGGATTTCAAAACATCAAATGTTTTGCTTGATGCAGTATGTATCTTTTTGACATATTTACTAGCACCTCTATCGCCATTGTGCTTGTCCTCTTCAACATATTCTTCCTTCCAGGACTACAATGCAAAACTCTCTGATTTTGGGCTTGCTCGAGATGGTCCTGAGGGAGATAAGACCCATGTTTCCACACGAGTCATGGGAACGTATGGATATGCAGCGCCAGAATATGTAATGACAGGTGAGGTGATCAGTGTTTCTTTTTGAGATTTTTGTTGATTGCGTAATCTTACAGAACATAATATGAACTTGCATTTGTAAATGCTATTGATACGCAAAAGCCTCTGTTCTATAGTTATTTATTACTATGTTAAAAGCTACTAACATGCATTGGCATCTCCCTGTAGCTCACAATCCATGTGACATATTCTATTTCCTTAAAACATTTTTTTGTTGATTGTTTGTTCTGGAAACATGGAGATGGTCCTATAAACTGTAGCGATTTGGTAGAGAAGATGCAGTCTGTATGCAAAGGTATCATAGCTGTGTATTGTGTGTTATTTTTAAGAAAGCGCCTTCATTGATCATCTCCTCATTTATCTCGTGTACTATGTGCCTCACCATCTTTGTTTTATGTAATTACAGATATTTATGGTGCCCATGTGCATTCTAGGTTGTGCACTAGCTGTCACGTTTCTTGCTATATTAAGTATAGTCAGTGAGACAATTATAGTGAGGCACTGGGTTGAAGTGCTTTCTCTGCTTTGAATTTGAAATGTTTGTTTTGGGTACCATTCGAACTTAAACTGAAGTGACTGCATGCGCATGCACATACAGAAGTTGCCCTTGTTTGAATCGTGCCTGTCCTACTCTATACACTGCTAAGTAAATTCCATTTTCAGGTCACTTGACATCCAAGAGCGATGTCTACAGCTTCGGAGTGGTGTTGCTGGAGCTCATGACAGGCAGGCGGTCGATGGACAAGAACCGACCAGTTGGAGAGCACAACTTGGTGGAATGGGCTCGCCCCTTCTGAAACAAAAACAAGGATTCCACAGCCTGATGGATCCGAAACTTGGTGGAAACATCTCCATGAAAGGTGCTCAGAAGGTGACCCAGCTGGCTCGCTATTGCCTGGCCAAGGATCCCAAGAACAGGCCTCTGATGAGCCAGGTGGTGCAGGTTCTGAAGCCTCTTCCAGGCCTCAATGATATGGCCTCTTCATCCAGCTTGTACCAGTCCTTGCAAGCACAGCGTGGTGCGTGGCTTGCGTACCCCAGCGGCAGCCAAAGCATGAAGCCTCAGAGTAACTTCGCGTGGAACGGGCAGCACCCAACGAGGAGCCTCTCCCATGGCCCCCATGGGCATACTTCTCCGTACCGCCCCCAGGCTTCTCCCTACCGGCAGTCGCCGAGGTCCAGTGGCAAGTAGCACCAAGGTTCTTCGTCCTTGACTTGTTATCACTATACTATATACAAAATTGAAGGTTAAAATTGGCTAGGTGATTCGGGCATGTGGTGGTGTCATCTGCTTCGAGTTCAAGTTAGGCCATTAGAGACTCTCTCTCTCTCTCTCTCTGCGCTATGGCTGTAGCGTTAACTAACTCTGTTGTACATGCCTGTTAAATGAGCTGGAGATGGGGGAGTTGTACAAGGTTTTGGCTTCCCTGGATAGATGTCTTATTCTTCTTCTTCTTTGGATTAGAGATTTTGGGCGTCCGACCCTTTGTAACCGATATCATTTGATTAGCCGGGGAAAAAAAAAGGAGAGAGGAAAAGGGGTAAAGCAAAAGACCGCAATCATCGCCATCATCATTTTCCTGATATATGCGAAAGCGATGCTATGCATGTGACATTTATGCAGTGACAGGTCATTTGGTGTGCGTTTGATGCAGACTGGCTGTGCACCAGACTGACCTCTGCCCTGTCCCAACATTTTTACGGGCAGCAAATGCGTGCAGGAATTTAGGAGAAACTTTGATGACTGAATTCAGGAACACAATACTCATGCTGCGTAAGGCCAGTGTCAGTGAGAGTGTTATCGCACGATTACTTAAAAAGAAATTCTTATGAACCGTGCGAGTGGAGAGTCATGATGATGACACTCATCTCTCATCCCATGACACTCCCTCTTCTCTCTCATGTCATGTCAGCAAATTTAATGTTCATGACACTACTATGATAGACTGGCCTAAGCAGTCCATAAATTGCTCTAGATAAGCAATGCTGCATTAGCAGTCCATAAATTGCTCTAGATAGGCAATGCTGCATTAGCAGTCCATAAATTGCTCTAGATTGGCTGAGTGCACTCTTGTGGTGCAGAGGCCGGGACAAGTTGTTCCATTATCTTAAAAAAAAAGATAGGCAATGCTGCATTAGTAGCAGTCCATAAATTACTCTAGATAGATAGAGTTCTTACTGGCAAGCCCATGCTGCATTAGTAGCAGTCCATAAATTACTCTAGATAGATAGAGTTCTTACCGGCAAGCCCATGCTGCATTAGCAGTCCTCAAATCAAGCACTAGGTACACACATCATCCAGATAGAGAGTAGGGTAGCAAGCATTCATAGTCAAAGCGGTGAGTGGAACTGGTAGGCTAGTGGTGGTGCTGGGCCTGGAGGAGGCCGTCGCGGATCTGGGTGGCGATGTCGCGCACGGCGCCGGGGCCGTGGGGGATGAAGACCGACGAGGCCTTGGAAGACGCGCCGATCTCCTTCATGGTGTCGAAGTACTGGGTGATGAGCACCATGTCCATGACGTCCTTGGCAGTGGTGCCTGGCACGTTCACGGAGAAGCCCAGGACGCTGTCGCGCAGCCCGTCCACGATGGCCTGGCGCTGCCTGGCGATGCCGAGACCGGACAGGTACTTGGCCTCCGCCTCTCCCTCGGCGCGCTTGATCTGCACGATCTTCTCCGCCTCCGCCTTCTCGTTCGCAGCAACCCTCAGCCTCGCAGCTGCCAAACCACAACACATGATGCCAATCTTCACTTCGTCTTAATAATTTTACACCAATATAATGCCTAACATTACCTGCGTTGATCTCGTTCATGGCGCGCTTCACGTGCTCGTCTGGCTCGATGTCCACGATCAGGGTCTGCACGATCTCAAACCCGTAAGCCGACATGGCCTTCTCAAGCTCTTCCTCCACAGCCCTTGCTATCTCGGTCTTCTGCTCGAACGTGTCGTCGAGGTTCAGCTTAGGGACACTGGCTCGGATCACTGTCATCATCATCAGTACCAACAGCAGATGATACATGAGTCAAAGGTAGGCAAATTGGAGTCTAATATGACAGACAGTTTCGTACCGTCAAACACGTACGCCTGGATCTGGGACCTTGTGTTGGTCAGCTTGTAGAACGCGTCACTTGCTTTGCCAGCCAGAGCACGGTACTGAATGGATGCCACAACATTCACAAAAACATTGTCCTGACAGATTCCGGTGTTAGCATCTTCTGATTTAAAACTGAAGGAACTTATAATAACAACAGAATTTCTACTGTTCAGTGTCATCTAGTTTGTTTGACTAGAAAAAAGGTCATATGCAGCTAGCCTGTCCTTGAACAGTGTCTTATGTTACTCTGATCTAGCTATTCCTAAGCTTTATAATCTAGAACAACATATCAGATAATCATCAGTGACATACGCACTCTTATTCTGGAACAAAAAGAAAGGCATCACACTTTATTCTTGAAAGGAAAGCATCTGTGTATCCATTTTACTCAACGGTGTTTAGGACGAACCTTCATCTTTGGTCTCATCTAACTAACTAGCACTGAGAGCTCAGGAGTTAGCAAGATCACGGTAATTCGTAAATCAAAATCCGAGTCCATTCAGTATATATATCAACTGTAGCATCACCATTCAGGTACTAACCCAAATATCAACAAGGATTTGCCTAATAATCTTTCTAACATAGAAATATTTCGACATACGTAGCAGTCATATATGAGCCGACATCTGATTTTAATAGAACTTGTCATAACAAGAGGCTTTCTAGATTTTAGCGTTGTATAGTTTGGCTAAACAATGTAATATGCAGCTAGCTTGTCCTTGAGCAGTGCCTTATGTTACTCTGATCTAGCTTTTCCTAATCTTTACAGCCCAGAAAAAAAACATAGATAATCATCAACAACATACTAATGATTGAACAAGAAGATATCCATCACTCTTTTTCTTAAAAAGGAAGGCAACTATGCATCTATTTAACACAACAGTGTTTAGGACTAACCTTAGTCTTGGTCTCACACTTAACATCGAGTTGCTGCAACCTTAGTGTTAGATTACCAGCCACACGCTTCCCGATGAACCAAGGCATGCAATGACAGCCCGGCTCAAGCACGCTGTCGAACTTGCCAAACTGCTCTCTGATGGCCACGGTGGACTGATCAACTTGAACACAGCACAACAAATTGCCCATCTCTGCAGGCCACAGGTCACTCCTGGTACTACCTGTAAAGTTCATATACAGAACAATAAACCTGACTTAGTACTGAGATAGCCACATTTGCAAAACAATTAAATCATTGCCACTAATAACTATGGAATGAAAACACCAATGTAAATCTTCTCCTTACAAGAATTTCGTTCGGTGACAAAACACTCAAATACTAAAAAAAAAGGCACAGAAACACAAACTGAACTTGTGCTCCATAATTTGCATCACGGTTAAGAAGATCGGACAATTATATCTCACCAAACATCTAAGAGTCTGCACAGGATAACCTATTAACTGTTGATTTCAAATTACATGATGTTCAACTTTCAGTCCTGAACCAAACTTAGCCTTAATGATAACACTGACATGAGACTGTACTTTCTTTCCCAGAAACTGAATTCTCGAGTCAAAGCAGCGGATTTCAAATGGCTAGTAATTTGAATAATAAAATGATTCAGTGACCATCATACATACAGATTTACGTGAGAATTCAAGGAAACAGAAACTAACGTCATTACAAATATTAACCACACTATGCAGAACAAAGGTAAACACCGAATTGATTTCAGGGCATGTTTGTTTTAAGACAGAGCAAACAATGAAAGGATTTTCATTCACGTCAGAGCAAACACTAGCATGGTTTACAAGATTAAGCACACCATATACAACAAACAAAACCCTGGGCTAATTCTTTCAAGGCTGCATCACGAACACAACGGTATTTTCTGAACATTTCAAGGTAGGATGCTGAGTTTTCATTAACAGGCAGCTCTACTGCATAAGATGTTTGCAACTTAGGGTTAACAATAACATCGCCATAACTGTATTTTTTATCCCCGGAAACCAAATTCTTGTTCTAAAGCAACATAAATTAGAATTGCTAAGCAACTTGTAAAGGACAAAAGCTTCAGACAACATGTATCATCAATACAGAAGGGTTAAGATTTATAGGCAAAAGCTCAACGAAACAGAAGTAATTAACAATACACAGTAGACTACAAAAGAGCCTCAAAACATTTATCATCAACAAACAAGGATCAAGATTTATACATAACAGCTCAACGAAACAGAAGTAACTAACATGCCACCAGTAGACTTCAAAAAAAGCTTCTGAACATGTATCATACACAAACAAGGATTAAGATTTATATGTAACAGCTCAACGAAGCAATGGCATAGTAGACTGACCACAGTATGTACAGGAAAAGTAAGCCCTGAACTAATCTATTCAGAACATGTTTAAGACAGAGCAAACAATAGAAGAATGCAACATCAGAACTTGCCCGTGTTGAAACGGCAGAGCGAGAGGATAAACTCAGCTGGTATAATTATGGATATGACTAAATGCCAGGGTGGAGTTGGGTATGACCTATGAGCGAGGCAGGGAAGGTATCTGTTCTCTGCACCTTATAAAGCATCTAGATAGCGTTTCAATTAGAGAGGTTTTCAGGTCCAAAATAATGGCCATTATTTTTTTCTCAACTAATGGTCATTAGTTCAAGGGTAGTTTAGTAATTGCACTAAAAAAAATAATATTTTTTATCATACAAACTTGTGTTAAATACACTAAAACTTGGCTACAATAATAATGATGATGATTAATCAAATTTAAAATAAATATTTTATAATAAATTCATGTAAAAATTGACTAACTTATTAGTTATGATGAAATTTTGTATTATAATCATATTATTTTGACAACATTACCCTTACTAATGGCCATTAGTTATTAACTTCTAAAATTTAATCTATACCGTTAGATTTAACTAATGACCATTAGTTTGGAAAAAATAATGACCATTATTTTGGACCTGAAAACACCCCTTCAATTATCACCTCATTACCTGTCTCCACGACGGATATCACACGGAGACACGGGCCAATCAGTGGGGGTCTGAATCACCCAAGAAGTTGACTAATCCCCACTTGAACAATTGGAGCAGACTTGAAGCGCAACATGTCACTTTCAGGAATATGTCCAGAAATCAGAAGGGGGCGCAAGAGGATAATAAATTGTGAGGCAATTGCGTACGAAGACTCGCGGCAAGTCATCCGCGTACCGTATACCAGACAGAAACTTGGAACTTTCGGTATGCGTAATCGACTAAACGTATGTAACTGTCAATCCACCGTGTTTTTTAAAAAAAAAAAAAGAAAATAGTGTGTAACTGTCAATCAGAGGGGACTAAAATCCGTGCTACCTTCCAATTCAAAATTGTGGAGGGACGTCCGGGGCAATTACAATCATCTACGGTAATTCCACACAGAACAAATCAACACAGGGAAAAAATGAAGTGTTCTTGTCAAAACCGCAAAATTCAGAAACTAGGACCTGTTCTCCAAGTAGGTTTGGTCTAGTAATAATGATCTGGAAATATCTACCAGTTGATAAGAATTTAGTAGACTTTGGAGCTGTCTACCAGTCAAGTAGCCGGGACTAGCAGTATGGGGACAAGTAAGAGGAGAAACCAGGGCAAGATATTTGGGTCCAGAATCTTTCGGTTTTCTTTAGAAAAAAAAGAAAAAGAAAAAGAAAAATGAAGGAAGTAGAGGCACAAGAAAGAATGAGACTTTCACTGTACTTTATCAACCGATTGTGCGTACAATATAAAAGCAAAAAAGAAAAAGATCGGGCGGGGGAGAGATTCCTACAAAGTAAGAAGGCAAGAACAGAGAAGGAGAGAGCGAGGAATGCAGGGCATGAGAGAGGAAAAACAATCTCTTTTCCATCAACCAAATCACCAATTCACCATACCCTAACAGGATACCTAATAACCAGTTTGTATGTACAACAATATGCAGGGAAAAAACAGTGCAGAATTGCAGCGTTTGAGCTCAATTGCAGGATTTAGTCTCCCAAAGGAAAGGGAAGGCATGGTGCGAGCTAATTTACCTTGCGCTTGGCTCAGCAGAGTCGGAGAAGATGGAGGCGAGGAAGACGATGGAGCCTGTGTTTCTTGTGGGCAGGGCAGGAATTCCGGTGGTGGTTCTCAGGCTATATAGTCCAGCTCCAGCTCCAGCTGGTTTGGGTTGGTTTGGAATGGGAGTTGAGACACTAGTTAGTGCCCTGCTTAGTAGTACTAGTTCATTTGCTCTTGGTAATGCCACCGTAATCCTGTCACGAGACGCCTTTCCTTTTTGGGTTCGAGGTTGGAGATAAGACCGAGGGAACTGACACCCTGTTTTCATTGAGAATTCTTTCTTTCTTGACTGGCTCACTGATCTGACTGTAGGTAGCTAGAGCTGGAGGAAGGATTTCTTTGGGGAGGGACCCACCAGCCTACCTAGCCTCCAAAGCAAACGAAGATATCTCCGACGACCAAACAAAACCCCAGACGCCCACCGGATTCGAGTTTCTTTGGTTTTGCTTTGCCAGGCCGATCGACTCGTGATGTCGACACGCCACTCGACCTTGTATTCTACACTGGAAGTAGTAATGAATGGCTTGCAATGCACATGGCTTGTTGCCTCCTCCGTTGGAATTGGAACAAGAATTTTGGTTTGTCCACTGCCAGCCCTCCTGGAACAAGAATCTTGTTATTCCTTATTCCTACTACTAGTCCTAGTATAGTATCCTACTGGCAGGTGGCAGACTGGCAGCTGACCGCGAGGAGGAGTGGGCCGCGAGTTACGGGATCTTGGGCCCGTCCATCAGCAGTGCACGTGTCCGGCCCAAGAAGCAGGCCCATGTTCAATTACATGTGAACTGCTGCGGGTTAACTTGCGACGTGAGCAGAGGAAGCACTCAGCTGATGGGTACCGTCATCGTCCTCCCTCCCAGGGCGATTGGACAACTTGGCAAGGGCAGAGGCAAGTTATCTTCACCTGATCTCAACAAAAGAAAAAAAAAGGTTATCTTCACCTTCATCAGAGGCAACGACAGAGAGAGATTCCTGACCTCGCCTCATGCAATGGTGGTGAACGAGACTTGCAGCCAAAGTCTCTTCTCTGAATAAGCAAAGTTTGGGATCAAATCAACCTCTGAATAATAAGCAGCTATATATACATTGCCAACCCAGTACCGATCATCTCACCGATCCACCATTGGCGGTTGCTGAATAATAAGCAGCTATATATACATTGCTAACTAGTAGTAGGGACTCTTCTAGCTAGTTGAATTAATAATTGTGTAGAAGAATAAGGGAGCGAGAGAGAATGGCGAGCAAGGTGGGAAGCAAGCAGCAGGGCGATCAGGAGTTGGACCCCAAGTACGAGTGGCAGGAGAACGCCGCGAATTACGTGCTTCGACTGCACCTCTCTGGTTGGTATTATATTATCTTTCTTTTGCAAATTACAGTTGCGTCATCACATGCATGACCCTGTGTTTCCTGTTTTCTGTTTTCAATCCAAACCAAACACACACAAAAAAAGGCTTCAGGAAAGAAGATTTCAGGGTTCAAGTGGACGGCGCCGGCCGCCTCACCGTCCGCGGGCAGCGTGCCGACGGCGGCAAGCACGTGCGCTTCCACAAGGTCTTCCAGCTGCCTCCCACCTCCAACCTCGACGACATCAGCGGCCGCTTCGACGCCGGCGTCCTCAGCCTCACCGTGCCCAAGCGCCCGCCGGCTACCATAGATGACATCAGGAAGCCCGCAAAGCAGGTCCAAGCCAAGGATGACCACGCCAAAAAGACACAGGCAGAGAAGACGCCAACAAAGGACGACGACGAGGAGGCCAGGAACAAGAAGGCTGCAGCTGATGAGAAGAAGATCAAAGACGAAGCAACGGCGGCCAAGATCAAGAAGGCTGCAGAAGATGAGAAGAAGATCAAAGAGCAAGAAATGGCGGCAGCAGATGAGAAGAAGATCAAAGAGGAAGAAATGGCGGCGAAGGCCGCAGCAGATGAGAAGAAGATCAAAGAGGAAGAAATGGCCGCCAAGATTAAGAAGGCCACAGCTGATGAGAAGAAAATCAAAGAGGAAGAAATGGCGGCGAAGGCCGCAGCAGATGAGAAGAAGATCAAAGAGGAAGAAATGACCGCCAAGATTAAAAAGGCCGCAGCCAATGAGAAGAAGATCAAAGAGGAAGAAATGGCGGCCAAGATTAAAAAGGCTGCAGCTGATGAGCAGATGAAAATGGAGGCCAAGCAGAGAGCAGAGCAAGAGCACAAGAGGAAAGAGCAGGAAGCCAAACCCAAACTGGCAGTTGATGGGGACAGCGTTCTGGAGAGAGTGAGGCGACGCGCCGAGGAAGAGAGAAGCCGCCGAGCGTCCCTCGAAGCAGCATAAGAACGGCTGGAAGGAACGCGTGACGGAGGAGCTCAGGACCTCCGAGTGGGCGGAGGGCATGGTGGACACGGTGAAGAAGAACAAGGAGGTGATCGCCGCCGCAGTCGCTGCCTTCTCGCTCGGCCTCTTCGTCTCCAGCAGGCTCTTCAGCAGGAACTAGTTAAATTATGATATGACCACAAATGCAGCCGCTGTCCATACACACACAGAAAAGTGAAATGTAATCCTGTTTGTAATTGTACATTATCGACCCAATCAAATACAGAAGCAACATTATTCAGGTTTCTACACTGGTCAATCATAATGAGCTACAAAAGGCTGATCAGCAATGGTCCATAACATCTGCTAAATTGATTACTTCGTTAAAAAATATTTCATACAGGCAATCATTTCCACCGGCAAAATCTTACAACAGCTATAGATGACAAACAACTGACTCTACGGTTTGCAACATATCACCAGCCAGCATCTAGTTCCAAGCTCCGTGGAGGTGATCGTCATTGCATAGCAAAACCACGGCATCATCAAGTGGAGCACCACGGTGTCCTCGTGCAACTTTCTAATCTAAGCTCTGGGTGCAGTTGGAGTTGACCATCGCCCAGCTCCAGCTGCTGCACGCTTACCCGATTGCCGCATCTCCTGTGCTTTGGCCAGCTGTGCAGTAAGATCCTGGCCCACACAATAAAAAAGAAATAATCAGCCAGTGCTATCTACAGGAACCAAGAAAAGACTAGTGAGGGCCAACAGTATACCTTTGGCTTGAAAGAGCCATCCAATGAATGCAGAATTGTATCAGCAAGTCCATAATCGATGGCCTCTTGTGCACGGAAATACCTTGGGCCTTTGAGAAATTCTGCAAGCTCTTCCTTTGGTTTACCAACCCCTTTAGACAAGAGATCAAGGTAGTAGTCTGTGTTTGTATCCAACTCCTTTGCCTGAGCACAAAATAAATAACTCAATACAACAGTACAGGTAGAAGCATAGCAGATAATCAGATGGATGGTGAGGTATTGGAAACAGGAGTTGTATTTGACCTTAATCCACATATCAATGGCAGCTCCTCCGGATTTATGGACCTTTGGCAGGTGCAGTTTAGCTGCATTTTATTGGTTCACACCAATGATCTTTTAGGACCAATATCATTATCATAAATGTACACGCATATGTGATTACAAGACCTAAAGAAAACGCACACAGACAAATGACTGCAAAACGGAGTAAGGAAATATAACATACTGATTGAATTTGGCAGCACTCCACGTTTGCCCTTGAAGCCAAGGGAAAGAAGCATTGCAGCTTGACCATATGCCATACTAAGATTGATTGTGTAAACTTTAGATTTGCTTCGCTACAAATATGATGCAAAAATGTCAGAGTAAAGCATTTGTCCTTTCTTTTTCTTGAAAGAACATTCTTGATTCACTGTGCTTCAAAGAAAATAAAATCAGAGCACACCATATTGCGAAATTATAAGCATATCTTATTTTGTAAAATGCTTCTGCCCCTTAATTACCATGCCAAGCTTCAGCATGGTTACTTCTCAAATACAGGAGACATGTGTCACTTAAATATGATATTCAACATCTGATCCCTTGCAAAAGCTTCTTGATCGGCAAGGCTTTGAAGCATGTTGCCAGATCACTAGTTCAGTAAGAATGTGTGGGTTGTAAGCTACTACTATATACTAGCCATCCGCTGCATCTCACGGAAATTCTTTAGGAATGGAACCAAATTGTTCAACTTTCAAATTTAAGGTCTTTGGTTCTTCCCTCTAAAGTATTGGTTCTGACAGTTTGACACAATTGAAAATGTGTGAAAGGTTGTAAGAAAATGCCCAGTATGAAAAGTCAAATAATCAAGTCCTCCTGTATATTCGATTTTAGTGGTTCAATACTCAAGTCAACTCAAGCGTCCTACTGAATGAGAATGTGTAAGCTAAACCTTAAAACTCTAAATAACAGCTATCACCTGCAGTAGCAAACATTTAACTTGCTTTCTCTTTTATTTAAGGTCAAGAGAACGAAGGACAGTCATCAAATGTGCAACCTATCTAGTTGTTCTTGCCTTGCAATTTAGATGATTGGATGAAATAGTTAGCGCAGAAATATTTTTTAAAGACTGCATTCGAAGATGGATAAAATCCTAGCATGACAACAATATTATGAACCATAGCATAAAAGTATGTTGCGTTTCAGTTTATGACAAGGCCTTACATTGATAAAATCAGCAATCGCGTATGCATCCGTTTCAGAAGCAACAATCTCATTATTTTCGTCCTGTTACAGCACAGAGTATGTAACTTTCATAACTAAGCAATACTGACATGGGATAAGAAACTGATTAAAGATGATATAATGTAAGTACTTACCATAGTTCCAGTAGAGTTTATATACAAATAAATTGGTTTTGTGCGGTCATCATAATCGAGCCAAAGAAATTGAGCAGCAATAAGCTCAGTTACTGCTGGCACTATCTGCCAACATAACAATAACAAAATGTTACCAACTTGTTCGTTGAAACCACATAAATACCATAAGGACAATGAAATTGGAGTGAAGAATTGATATCTCACAGGCATTCCGAGAAATATAATTCGAGAATCCAGTAGCAGTGATGGCAGATCTGGAGCAGAGCTTCTCATTCTTCTATAGCCTCTCCCTCCTCTGCCCATGCCTAAGCTCATGCTGGCCATGCCCGTACCCATGCTGTAACTTGCAGGGCCCTCATGCGTGCCTGACAAGGAGTACATGCCGAATTCATCGTAACTTCTCGCAGCAGAAACACTTTCCTAAAGTTTACAGGGAAAGTACAGTTAAAACTCTGATGCATTAACATCATCCAACAAATTTCAAGAAACAGAAATAACAAGAACTTTAATCACATGCTAACCTCGGTAACTTTCTGCGATTGACGATTGTAAGGGTTATCGTCATTCATAAACATTTCCATCTGAGCAGGATTCAATCCATATAGAAATTGGGGAACATTCTTGTAATTATCCATCACTGTCATAAGACATCACATTTCAAAAACGGTGCCAAACAAAACAGCAGGCATGAAATGGTAAATCAACACGCACATAAATGTGGCAAATTACAAAGTTAAAAGTTTGAATGTTATTTGCCACCTCACCCTGGAAAAGGGAAGTACTTCTATGATTATAAAGCATGCAGAATGCAACCAAGCTTTTACATTCAAGTATAAGAATAATGTAATATGCTCCCTGGTGAATAATTGACTTGCAGGCATCAAGTTTTCCCTGTGAACAGCTAGTAAATCTAGCCCTATGCATTTCCCCGTCTACCATCCAGTACATTCAAGGATTTTTAAGTGTCCAACTAAATATTTACCAAAATTTGGCATGAGCAACCTCATTAAAGTGGCATTTTCTTGCAGTTAAAAGGTGATGAGAACTCCGAAACTAAGATACTTTGCAAAGATATAAAGCAACTAATATACCACATCATTTTTTGACACGGTAGTACACAAAGTTCATCTTACATCAAATTTCTACACCTCCATTTGTTGTTGATCCTTATATCGACATTGAAACAGAAAGAAAAATTGTAATATCCTTGAGCCAAAATGGTACCGTCAATTACATGTTCAAACAGAACGTTATTATTCATCGATGCCAGTTATATCTGTATTGATTAGAAATGTGCAGCCAGTGGTGGTCGGTTTGGTTAGGTAGTGCTCAGCACAGTGTTGCAGCCACTATTCAATGTGATAGCTTAAAGCCTCAAACAAAGTCTACCAGTTATTCAGTCTAGTAATCCATAAGGGCGGTTAGAGAAATGCGCGGCGCTGCTTAATTGCTAACACGAACTCAATCACCGTGGCAAGATCTTGAGAATAGATACGGGCAAGCGACGGGGAGAGATGGTACGAGAGCACTCACATCCATCCTTGAGGTTCTCCTCGCGGAACTGCTTAGGGATGTGGTCGTAGTTCTTGCGGATGCCGCCACCGTCGCCGTAGTAGTAGTGGCACCTGCAGCTGCCGGCCGGCCTCCTCGGTAACCTGGTAGGCGGGCAGGGAGAGGACGAAGGGAGGAAGGGGCTCCTGGTCGGCGAGGGCGAGGCGGCGGGGCAGCGCAGGGCGAGGGCCATGGGGGAGGTTGTGTGCGCTTCACTTCGTCTTCCTCCTCTCCTCTCTCCTCTGCTGCGGTGCGCCGGGGATTGGATAACCGGTGATGGGTGAATTGGGGAAAAAAAAAGGAAACTATTTTCTTCTTGACGCGAGTACGTACGTACTAGTATTAGCCCAGCCCAAGCTACAGCCGAGGTCAAAATGGGCCCATACAAGCAAGGATACTGGGCCCCATGCGCCATGCCATGCTGGCTGTGGCTGCTGACGAGGATGAGAAGGTCGTTGCCTCCTTTTTGCTCGTGATATTTGTCGTCGAGCTGTTTGTAACATGGATGGAATGGAACCGATCACCAATGTGATGTCCCTTCATTATTTCAAAAAGTTGCGACTCTTCCTCTAAAAAAAAAGTTGCTACTCTTGTGCTCCGATCCGTCCCTTATTATTTATTAGCTGATAATAATAAGCCATGCTTATCCATGTTTAGCAACAGGAGTTCAAGCGCAAGTGGAGCAATTTTTTCCTCCCTCTATGCATCAGATGTTTTTTTTTCTATTGAGCGATGTGAATTGGAGTTGCGTTAAGAACGGCGGTATACGTACTTAATAAGTTTTACTATATGCACACGTACACTCAACTCTTAAACCACCTTGCACTAGAAGCAAATTATTCTTCACCCGTATATGGGTGCCTGCCGTGCCGTGCATAAATAGAAAAAAATGGAGACAACAAAGCCGTGATACCTTTTGACGACGCAAAGGTAGGTAGCAGCCAATGCACGGTATTCTCGTCTTGATCTGCGCCTATGTCCGTATGCATAAACAAGTGGCGGCATATGTGTATTTACGCGAGCTGAGGTGATAACCTTTTTTTCTTTTGCGAAAGAGACTGAGGTGATAACCTTTGTGCACTACGGAGTAGTATTCAATTCATGATGTTATTTAGGATTCATCCCCGTGACACAAACTTCATTTGGTCCAAAATATTGTTGTTATTGACCTTTTCGTTAAGTTTTATCATTTATCTTATTTAAAATATAAAAAATATATGTTATATTTTAAGCTTTTTTGTGATAAAACATATTAAAGAAAATCTATGATACTTTTATTTTTTTATTAAAACAAATAGTCAAATGTAAGGAAAAAAAGCAACGAACGAAGTAGTAACACCTAACGGAAAGTTGTTAATAAAGTGTAAGCGGTATTCAGGACATGCATGCATGCACCCACAGATACGAAACGAAAAATTCCGCTTTAATAACAGATAAATTTGTGCCATAGTGGATGACGTTCTGATCCGTCAACTGAAAGTTTGGTAATATGTGATGCCGTTATAAACAGAACCGTTTTTACCGAACAACATCGTCGGATATGAGCGAGCGAATGGAGTAGTTCATTGATGTCGGTGTGAGAATGGAAATCCGCCATACCATATATGCAATGTTCCTTGCAAAATTCATCATTTTATTAGCTGATCCAGATTTATTATGCAAACTCTTGTTACGTATTCTAGACCTTCGAAAAATTCTTATAATCTAATTAAGCTCATTATTATCAGCGTCATTTTATTAGAACAAGAATGTAATAAGTTGATGATTCATAATAGTTGTCATCACATCATATTTATATTGAATTGGAGAAGAGAAAATAGACATGATTATGAAAGCGACTTATGGCATGATCAAGCCATATACTAGTAGGAAAAAGAAAGGGAGCTGGAGATCCGAAGGTCGAAATGCTCGTTGCTCTAGCAACATACGTATATGAGGATGGACGACGGTTGCCATGTCCACGGTGGCACGCATGTCCACGTAGGAGTACGTCTAGAGAGAGAAGAAGAGAGAGAGTAATTAAATAAATAAATATAAAGAAAGAAAGGCAGGGGCAGAAGATATTTAAGGAAGAGAGAGAGGAGGGAGAGGGAGAGAGAGAAACCAGAGGCAGTATGGATTCAGCCCACAGGAAAGGCGTCTCCTTCCTCCCGTCGTCGCCCCCGGTTTTGGGTTTCTGCCCTCGTCTGCCTCCGCCTACACATACACCAATGGAATGGATCGATACATTCCATTTTCCTCCCCCATCCCTTCGATTTCTACTACCTACCCCCGACCCCGATCCATCCGCCGCCGGGAATTCTCTGCTAGCTGCCTCGCCGTGCCCCCATGCCGGTGCAGCTCGGAGGAGGCGGTAAGCTGGCGGAGCCCAGAGCGCGGATCGACCTCTCGCCCAGCGCCGTCGCCGACAAGGGCGGCGCCTCCTCCACCGCAAGGAAGAACCGCCGCCGCCAGAAGAAGGCCTCGCCGCCGTCGCCCATGCAGAGCCTCTTCGACACCAGCAGGGAGGTCTTCTCGGCATCGTCGCCGGGTTTCGTGCCGCCGCCCGACGCCGTGGCGCGCCTCTCCGCCATCCTCAGTACGTATTCCCTCCGAGCTGCATGTTCCTCGTGCGCACTCAAGGCTCCTCGCTTAATAATTAGTAGGATGAATAGACATCATCATCAACCGTCCTGTCTTTCCTTTTAGTCTCGTGAGACCATGGTCTATTTTTAGCATGCCAAGGTCCCTCCCTAGCCTTCGGGACCATAAAACTCACCTCGTGCCCCGTGCTTTTCTTATCCACACCATGTAGCGCCATCAGGATTGCAATTCCATTGCAACAGTGCCCTGTAACAACATTCCTTTTTTTCCCAAAAAAAAATACTGTCTTTAGTCTGTTACCAGTGGTAAAGTAACTCCTCACAAAACGAACGGTTACGAATACTAGTAGATTGCTTTATGATTCTCAGTGATACTATAGTAGAATAGAACCATTCCTGCGAATGACTTTTGCTCCACAAAATGATGGCAATTTCTACTGCCATTGTACTAATCTTGAGAGCTCTCTTGGATGCAGATGAATTGAAGCCACAGGACGTTGGGATAGACTCGGGTATGCCGTGTTTCAAGCACGGCGATTCTAAGGGGCCACCTCGAGTCACTTACTTGCATTTCTATGACTGCGACAAGTTTTCGGTAAGTCTCCAAACTGCATTTTGTGTTTCCAAAAAAAGGGCCTTCCTGCTGAAGCTTTTGCGTGCTCCGTGCAGTTTGGCATATTCTGTTTACCCAAATCGGGTGTCATTCCACTCCACAACCATCCTGGGATGACAGTCTTCAGCAAGATCCTATTTGGTTCCATGCACCTCAAGTCGTATGACTGGGCTAGAAGTCTCCCGGATAGTAATACCAGCACACTTGAGACTTCGGATGGTCAGTTGATACCTTGCTTTTTTTTTCTCTCTTCAATAACGGTATGGCCCTAGTGAACTCATTTGCCCATTTCTTCCTATTTGGACAGGAGCTCGTTTAGCCAAGGTCAATACGGATGCCGTTTTTGACGCTGCAGCTGAGACCGTAGTTTTATACCCCGAAAACGGTGGAAATTTGCACTGTTTTACGGCGTTGACCCCTTGTGCTGTGCTTGATGTCATGGGCCCTCCATACAATCGTGCTGAAGGAAGGGATTGTGCATATTACAGTGAAGCACCATACTCCAGTTCATGCGGTGAGTTTGTTTTTCCTGGTCTAGCCTGCTTTAGTTGTTGAATCCCATGTAAGAGTAGGCAGATTCAACCATCACCCGATGATGATAACATGTAGTACCTAACTAAATTCATCCTCAACTTGTAGCTGAGAAAAGTGTGTTCTGATTTCAGGTAGAGATGACCAGTATTGTTGGCTCAAAGAGATTCCAAGTACATTTGAAATGAAAGGTATACAGATGGCTCGGAAGTTTATCGTGTAGACAAGGCTTGCATGAAGTTGTGGTGACTTGAGACCACTTCCGTCGAGGATCATGCGGCTGCCTGTAGCTTTGATGTAGATATCTGTAACTGCAAAGACAGACAGGTGGTGCAAGGGGAAAGACTGGGCTAGGAAACTCTACAAGTGACGACTTCACATTTCTTTTGGCTTATTTCATCTGGGTTGAAACAATCTCTTGTGCTTTTTGGATGACTTTGCTTCTCATATGTTATCAAATAGTGCGATTGAATTCGGTTGTACACCGTCCACAGGAATTTTTGGATGCATGATCACTTTTTTGTTTCCCTGTAGAGCTGTACTCAGGTGTTTTTGAAAGTGACCATGTACCAGATTCAGTGGGTCGTTTGCTGGTTTATTGAGCAGGAATGCTACTCCTTTTTGCCTGCTTATTACCAAGTGTGTCTATTTTGTTCAAGTTTCTCGATGGCTTTAATCTTTTGTTTACTCAGCAAAGAAGTACAATATGTGTCAACAGTCAATAACAATAGTATCATGTCTATCTCTGAGATGCCCCCCACTTCTTTTCCGGTCTTCGTATGCAGACCAAAAAGGGGTGTGTTCTAAACTGCATTTCCTATGTCGGGAAATTTGAAGACGGAATAATTCCCTCCATGCCACAGAAGGAAGATGCTAAATTTTTAGTGGGAGGGAATTCTCTCAATAATATTTGGATGCGCATTGATTATCTGTCCAGTCATCACTGAGGCGAAAGAAGATGGACGGGACCGAATAGATACGGTCCATTCATCCAAATTCTTAAGAACCGGTGGAGGATCATGGTGATGACACTCATCTCTCATCCTATGACACTTCCTCTCTCTCTCTCACGACATGTCGATAAATTTAATCGCTCATAACACTCCCATTGGGATTGGCCTTAATGTTGACCCTATGTCAACTTTCAACCTTTCTCTATCTACCCCTGTTCGGCCCATCGAATCCCGTGACGGCCCAACTCATCGATACTCGGCCCTCTTTCTTGATGTCGGCTGACACCTATCGTGACTCTAGAGTCGCCCGCCACACAACTTTGTCCATCGACGGCGCAACGCTCCCTCGTTGCACCGCCGACCGGGATGTCGCCAACGTCGTCGCTCACCCGGTTGCGGGGCTAGATGAAAATAGAGTGGGTGCGGCATATGAAGAAATTTATGTGATGCTTGAGTTGACATAGTGAAATTTTGGAGCTCCCGATGCTTTTTGGATTTTGGTGGGTGCACTCGCAGTCACAACTTATTATATAGATCCGCTCTAGCATGTGTTGCTAACTCATGGGCAACGATATGCCCTCGTTGTCGACCCGCCCACCGCCACCCTAGCACCCCTTTTCAAGCTACAAGGTCACAATACCAAACCCGACAACCCTAAACCCGAACCCCTAGCCTAGATGATGGAGGAAGAAGAAATAGGTGTTGGGTTTAGTCTCACGTCGGTTATTGATGATGGGAGAACCAACTAATAAGGTGGAGGGATTCTCACCTATTAGGCTAGTCTTTTGGGTTGAGGTGGCCCGGGACCTTGGTTGGGGGCTCCAGTTGAGCCTATGGTTTGGTATGTCCAATGTGACCTGGATCGGTATAGTTTGGTAGGCCCAATGTGACTCGGGCTAGCGACAGGTGTTCATGGGTACGACGAGCCGGCCGCTCTCTAACAAGTGATATCGAGCCATGCTCGAAATCGAAACAATGTCGGGAACCACACACGGTATCGGACCATTGGATTAGATCTCCTGTGCCACATGGTTAACGTGCTATCGGAGGGGTGTCCAACTGGATGTGAAGGGGATATGAGGCCACACGATGTGTGATGAGGGAGATTGTTGGGTTTAGTCACACATCGGTTATTGATGATGGGGAGCCAACTAATAAGGTGGAAGGATCCTCACCTTTTAGGCTTAGTTTTTGGGTTGAGGTGGCCCATAACCTTGGTTGGAGGCTACGATTGGACCTATGATTGGTAGACCCAATGTGACTTGGGCTAGCGATAGGTGTTCGTGGGTACGACGAGCCGGGCCGTACTTTAACCGGGGGTGGTTGACCGGAGGATGGGCGAGGTGGGGTGGGGTAGGGTTGAGGTTGAGAAGGGTAACATTTTCGTAGGAATGAGAAATGCTTAGTGATTGAAGTAAGTTTAGTAGTATAGAGGAAGGAACCTTTCCTGAAAAGTGACAAATGGAGAGTCAACATAAAGTTTTTGACAATGCCAAGAATGTTGGTTGGAAGAAACATGGATACGAGAGAATTAGGCGAGTCCAAGCTCTTTTACAAAGATCCCTTCTCAATAGAACACTACAATCAGAAAAAAGATCTAAAGGGAAGAATTGAGTTTTTGGTAACTTTTAATCACCATCTAACACCACTCGATCGATAGCAGACGATCTACCAAAAACAATTTTTTTCGGTCTATAAATTAACACATTTCTCCCTTCTATCTACATATCACATAAACCTAAAAAAGAATTATAGTACAAATAATGTTGATTGAAAATTTGCAAACTTTCAGTCCATTGAAAAGAATGAATGAAAGATGAAAAAAGGCCATTAGAAAAAGAAAACCGAAAACACTCTAAAAACGCAACAGTAAAAAGGCAAAATTGACGGAACATGTTTTACTCCAAGTCTCCAAGTACGGTAAAAAAGCCCAACAGAAAATTCCGGGCTGCAACCGGCCCACAAAGAAAATATACAGGGCCCAGTAAACAGCAGCAATGCGGTGCGACCGTGCGAGGGCTAGAGTAGAATCGGGTTGCGCGAGCGTTCGCTGTCTCGGATACGGGCCATCACCTCCCTCCTTCCCTGACCTTCTACAGCCTTGAACCCTTCTCACCCACTGACCCCGGCGGCGGCGGCGGCGGCGGCGGCGCAGGCAGCAGAGATGAGCGTCTGGAACTACGTCGTCACGGCGCACAAGCCGACCAGCGTCAGCCACTCCTGCGTTGGCAACTTCACCAGCTCCAACCAGCTCAACCTCATCATCGCGTGAGTAATCCCACTACAATCCCCATTCCTTTCTTCTTCTCCAATCTCGACTGATGGCTTAGCTAAACGGTCCGCGTCCCATTGGTCGCGCCCTCGGGATTGGGGGTTAGCTACGTTTTCTAGGGTTTACAGTTTGTGTAGGGGCGTGTGCACTAGGGTTTGCTCTAAGCTGGAATTTTGCGAGATGCGCAATTTCCTCAAATCCGTCTAGCTTGTTCCCGCTATAAATAAATTCAGTGCGGCATGAGACATGGAAGGGGATGAGGCTGTTCAACCCCTCCTATTCTCTCTACAGGGAGGGCTGACTGATATGCGCCCACCAGTATAATGTGGGACTGAGCTTTTATTTTGTTTCTGAAAAGAAGATTTGCAAATTTATCGAACCCCAATAGAGCTTCATACATCTGTAGGCGAAGTCATGGGCTCACAAAGGCTGGCCCTGGTGCATACAGCTCACAGTCCTAATTGATAGCTATAAAACCAAGTGCGTGGGATCTGGGGCTTAGTGTAGTAAAACCCCAACGTCCACTTTGATCCTCTAGGGAGTTGAGGCGTTGAACTATGGCAAAATGACACAAGCAGATGTAACTCACCTTTTGTATGTAATAACCCATAACCTAGTTGATCAAAGGAAATCTACAACTACAAACTAGCATAAGATTGGATGCTGCATGTACAAATGGTAACACATCTTGAGTTGAGTCATTCATGGTGATAGTTTTGTGTTAAAGTGTCTTGGAAACTCTTTCGTTGGTGCTGTGCAATTGGACTGCAGTCTTCTACATTTTGTTCCTATAAGACTAAGGCACACATTTACCAAACTTTCAGGAAATGCACCCGCATCGAGATCCATTTACTTACTCCTCAGGGCCTTCAGGTTAGCAATTTATAGCATTTACAAAGTATTTTGCATTATTACCATCTGATACGATAAGACCATAATGATTTGTTATGCAAGCAGCCCATGCTTGATGTACCCATATACGGAAGAATTGCAACTATTGAGCTCTTCCGACCTCATGTGAGTTATTTTCCTGTTCCCTCACTTGAAGTTGCGTATTTGTTTGCCCCTGTAAAAATTTCTTATAAGGATAATAATTTTCAATATGTTCCTCAGAACGAGACTCAGGATTTCCTTTTCATTGCCACGGAAAGATATAAATTCTGTGTGCTGCAGTGGGATGCAGAAAAATCAGAGCTTATCACAAGGTTTGCTCTGCTGGCTTCACTTTCACAAGTCCCTTGTAATGTTGTTGGTCGAACAAAATCATATTAGCAATTGATAGATAAAAGTATTTTAAAGCACTGGTTTTTCTTTTGTGGCTAAGATCTTATTTGTAATATGTAGAGCTATGGGTGATGTTTCCGATCGCATTGGGCGACCTACAGACAATGGACAGGTGTGGTCTTCTCTTTCAAGTGCCTGTTCCTTCAATATGAGCCTTCGGTTTCCCAGGATTTTACAGAGTTTTGAGATAGCAGTACTGTTTATTGTATCTTTGTGTAACATCAGCTGATGTGGCCTTTGTTTTTTTTTGGTAGATTGGAATTATTGACCCAGACTGTAGACTTATTGGACTTCACCTCTACGACGGTTTATTTAAGGTAAGTTGACTCCTTCTTAAGGGATTTTTATAAATTTCTTGTTTGTGCTTATTATACGTAGAGATACACCTACATTTAGCTCTTTTTCTGAATATAAAAGAGAATGCATGAACATCTAATTTCCTTTGGGAACTGGCAGGTTATACCATTTGACAACAAAGGACAGCTGAAGGAAGCTTTCAATATCAGGTATGCACCGTTTTTGACTGAGTTGCACTGACGAGACAAATATTTATGTGCTCTAGAAAACTATGTGGTGTGCGGCCAATAACGTGATTTTGGAGCCTGTGTGTGTATACTTGCTTTGTATGCCAATGAACGGATAATTTGTGGTAATCTTTGCATGTTTTTTATTGAGATGGCCCTAGCCTGGTTTTGATTTCTCAACAATGTCCCCCTTTTTATTCTATTTGTTAGCATAAAGTAAGTGTGACCGTTTTATTATTCTGGCGTCGGATATTTATCTATCAAGTTAAAGCCCATTATTCCTCATGTCATCTAAGATATGATGTATTAGTTTTTTAGCATCTGTTTCTGTGAGAAACCATAAGCTTTGATAGCGCATCTATAACTGGAAGTTCATGAGAGAATTATTTATTTTCAGTGATTATATGTGCTGATTAACTCAGATGTTTCAAGTATATTGTCTTACTTTCAGTGATTAGCATCTTGTTCAGTATCGCTAATAGCATTTTCTTATGTCAGGCTTGAAGAACTTCAAGTATTGGATATCAAGTTTCTTCATGGTTGTGTTAAACCTACTATTGTTGTCCTCTACCAGGTTTGTTTTAAGTTCTCATATTTTTACATCGTTATCGTTATGAGTTAAAGTCGGTTGACAAAATGAACTGAACAGGAGAACCTCATTAATGAATATTTACATTTACTAATATGATTTTCATGCTTGTTATTTCAGGATAATAAAGATGCGAGGCATGCTAAGACATATGAAGTTGCATTGAAGGACAAGGACTTTGTTGAGGGTCCTTGGTCACAGAATAATTTAGACAATGGTGCTGGTCTGCTGATACCCGTACCAGCTCCACTTGGTGGGGTGATAATTATTGGTGAGGAGACAATTGTTTATTGCAATGCCAATGCCACATTTAAAGCTATACCAATAAAACAGGTATCAATTTCTTCTGTGTTACCTATTTACTTGCTTGTGGTACCAATTCCATGTCAGTATGTGTCATGTCTACTCACTGATGTTTACACTTGCCTTTAATTTCTTGTAGTCAATCATAAGAGCTTATGGACGGGTTGATCCAGATGGTTCTCGTTATTTACTTGGTGATAATACAGGAACTCTGCATTTACTTGTCCTTACCCATGAACGAGAAAGGTAACATCCAAGGTTTACATTCCCGTTTCTCCCGGTAATCCTGCTCGAGACCGGGACGTCGGATTCCGCGGAAACCGGAAATCCCGGTCCGGAATCCGGACAAACTCCGTTTTTGCAGTCCAGTCGGGACGGACCGGGATCCCGGCCGGGATTACCGGGATCCCGACCGGGATTACCGGGATTCCGGACGGGATTTCCGGGATCCCGGTGACAGATTTTTAAAATCTGAGAAGATGTTAAAACATGAAAAAAAGGCGCGAAATTATTCTAAAAAATTGGCATAACAGTTCCATAATATTTGTACTCATATTCATGACACATAAAACATCCATCCATCATAAATGCATGATAAAGACATAAAACATACATCCAACACACATAGTTCAATTATAAGCCCCTAAATAAAGTTCACAACTAATACGTCGATGACAAATACAAACTATGTTAGATAAACATGAACTCATGCAGGGTCTAGATAAGGTTTTGTTTTTTTTTAATTTCTTTCTTCACTTGTAACTGACTTTTATTTTTTTCATAACTCAAACTTGAAAATTTTTAAGATTCGATTTCACCATAATTCATCAAATTTCCTCTAGTTTTTTTACATATTTTCATATCAAATTCTTTCAAAATTTCAAAAATTTCAAAATTCAAATCCGGAATCCCGGTGTTCCGGTGAAACCGCCCGGACCGGGATCTCCGGAAACCGCGGAAACCGGCCGGGATCCGGTCGGGATTTCAAACACTGGTAACATCTCATGCATTATTTGGAAAAAATTTAAGGTTCATAACCCATGCCTTACATTTTTGTCTTTTAACATTTTGCCTGCAATCCTAGGGTTACTGGTTTGAAAGTTGAGTACTTGGGGGAGACTTCAATTGCATCTTCTATTTCATATCTTGACAACGGTGTTGTCTATGTTGGTTCACGATTTGGTGATTCACAGGTGGGTCAAATATTTTGTATTGGCGCTTTTGTATTCTTCCTTGGTTCTCTATGTTAAATGGAAACAAAATATTACATACTTGTATTAATCAATTTTTTGTTGATAACAGCTAGTAAAGCTGAACCTCCAAGCTGATGCAAGTGGTTCATTTGTTGAAGTTCTTGAACGATATGTGAATCTTGGACCTATCGTGGACTTCTGTGTGGTCGACCTTGATAGGCAGGGACAGGGTCAGGTGGTCACTTGTTCAGGGGCATTTAAAGATGGTTCCATTCGGGTAGTTCGGAATGGTATAGGCATTAATGAGCAGGTATGCAATTAAAAGTAACCTCTTATTGCCACCCCTCAGTGTTGAGATGTTGAAATATTTGTCTCTCTTACTTAATTAGGCTTCAGTTGAGCTCCAAGGTATCAAGGGATTATGGTCGTTGAAGTCTTCCTTCAATGATCCTTATGACATGTACCTAGTCGTGAGCTTTATAAGCGAGACACGATTCTTGGCGATGAACATGGAAGATGAACTAGAAGAAACTGAGATAGAAGGGTTTGATGCACAAACCCAGACCTTGTTTTGTCAAAATGCCATCAACGATCTTCTTATACAGGTCCCTTTCTAATAACCCTTTCATTTATTTTTTCTTATATTTGGCACAGTAGTAGGTCAATGAAATATTATGTGCAACTATATAAGAGGAAGCAAGAGAAACTAGTGAACAAGTATTGTAGAAATTTTATGAATATTGGAAAGAAAAAGGTTTTATTTCTGCCCAGTATTCATATTTGTCATTGATTTTATCCTTCATAAGCTATGTTTTATCAGTTATCAATGCTATATCTGTTGCTTTCACTTCAGGTTACTGCTAATTCTGTCCGGCTAGTCAGTTGTACCTCTAGGGAGCTAGTGAATCAATGGAATGCACCAGAAGGATTTTCAGTCAATGTTGCATCAGCTAATGCCAGTCAGGTGCGTCCTGTTTCCGGACGCTTGTTTTTCTTGGGAATTTTGGGCAACTATAACTGTCACACATTTACTGAGACAGATGACGCATTTTCAAATTTTCCTCTGCCTTTCTTCTTTTATTTTTCCCCTGAACTATACAAATCCAGAGTAGTGCTAATATACGTGAACTGTAAACTAAAAGGTGAAGTTTACCAAGATTTCTTGCACACATGGAGCCCAGTTTAATAATCTGTTCATGTAAAAACCACGTTTTTTGTGGCTTTTTAAAATGCCTTTTGTTTCAATATTGGAGCTATTGATAGTTGGGAGCATCCTGTTGGGATCTGTTTGGAAAAAAATCCCTGGAAATGGCAAATATTCTTCTCACTGTACATTATTCCACAGCACATCATAACTGCAAGCAGACCCTACCTATCATGTTGATGCATATATGGAGAGTCCTTGTCCTTACTTTGTTAATGGGTGTACCTATTTTGTCTTTTCTTGTGAAGTCTTAGGGCAAGGCTGTGGTTTCTCTGCCAGGGAAAGCTAGCTACGAAAATCTAAGTCTTGTAAGGTTTTATTCTCCAGAAAAGATGCTTGAAGTAATTGTGACGTCCCAAACTAGAAAAAATAAGCGTTATCAAGAAATTATTGCATTGCCATATACCTTATGTCACTTTTTAATTACTTTACTATGCAGTGTCACTTTTAACCTGCAGGCCAGAACTATGTATCTCTGTAATTTTGTGTGGACACTAATTATCAGTAGCCATTCAGTCCGACAATATTTGTACTTAAGAAATCCTAAATACAAATCAATTTGAATGATTCATATTCCTTTTGCTTTTCCCTTAGTAACTTTTACTTTCGAAATGTTTGTTGCAGGTTCTATTGGCAACTGGTGGTGGTCATCTTGTTTATCTAGAAATTAGGGATGCTAAACTGGTTGAAGTGAAGCATGCACAGTTGGAACATGAGATTTCTTGTCTTGATTTGAACCCAATCGGGGATAATCCACAGTATAGTTCCCTAGCTGCTGTCGGGATGTGGACGGATATAAGTGTTAGAACATTTTCACTTCCAGATCTTGAATTAGTAAGGAAGGAAACTTTAGGTGGAGAAATTGTACCTCGGTCTGTTCTTCTGTGCACCTTGGAGGGGGTATGTCCTTGACCTTGATTTCCTTGAAAACAAAAGTAGCTACAGCAAGTAACATATGCATGCCTTTCTTCTTCAGGTTTCATATTTGCTCTGTGCTCTTGGAGACGGTAACCTGTTCAGTTTTCTGCTGAATGCAAGTACCGGTGAACTGACTGATAAAAAGAAGGTTTCCCTTGGGACCCAACCAATTAGCCTTCGTACATTCTCATCTAAGGGAACGACCCACGTATTTGCTTCATCAGATAGACCTACTGTCATCTACAGCAGCAATAAGAAGCTGCTATATAGCAATGTCAATTTGAAAGAAGTTAATCATATGTGTCCTTTTAATACAGCTGCATTTCCAGACAGGTTATTTCTCTCTCTAGATGTGCAATGAAAAATACTTGGATCTTTGAATTCACTGTCTCCTATCTGCAACTTTGGGTCCCCTACGTCCTGTATGTTGTTATGAATACCTTTTCTGTTACAAGTCAATTTTATCATTGGATCTTTGTGTTGCCTGGATTAGGGTAATGTTTGTTAAAATCAAATGTTTCGTTTTTACACTAGCAGTCGCAATACATCTGAACCAGATCTCTTTACAGTCTGATGAAGTTTTAAAACTTGGTACTTAACACAGTGGTTTAATTCCTTGCAATGTTTATCATATACGTATTTTAACTAAATCAAACTCTGTATTTTAACTAAATCAAACTCTGCTTTTATAACGCATATAGACTAAATCATATTACTAACAGAGGATTCTGTGTGTTAATAACAAGTTGTAACCTGCTGGTCGTGTCTACTCTTTTGATTCTTGATTGTTGCTAATGCCATTATTAATGATTCTGTGAACCCACTGTATCTCCTTGGTGGTTTATGGTAAAGGTATCTCTGTCTTGGAAGTTTTATATGGCTTACCCCTCTTTCAATATCGCAGCCTTGCAATTGCTAAAGAAGGCGAGCTTTCAATTGGAACCATTGATGATATCCAAAAGCTTCACATCCGCACAATCCCCCTTAATGAACAACCACGCCGCATTTGCCACCAGGAGCAGTCAAGGACACTAGCTTTCTGCAGTTTCAAGTACAACCAGACTAGTATGGAGGAAAGTGAGACACATTTTATTCGCCTGTTGGATCATCAAACTTTCGAGTTCCTGTCTACATATCCTCTGGATCAATATGAATGCGGCTGCTCCATCATTAGCTGTTCATTCTCAGATGATACTAATGTTTATTACTGTGTTGGAACAGCATATGTTCTACCAGAGGAAAATGAACCAACAAAGGTAATTTGTCTGATTTTGATACTTTCCTAATGTTATGCACAGCTTATTTCTCAGCAAGAACCTTGTTATTGTGATGACAAACTGCTGATCTGTTTGTGCATCTTGGTAGGGGCGGATCCTTGTATTTGCTGTTGAAGATGGAAGGTTGCAATTAATTGTAGAGAAAGAAACCAAAGGAGCTGTTTATTCGCTGAATGCATTCAATGGAAAGCTGTTAGCTGCTATTAACCAGAAGATTCAGTTGTATAAGTGGATGTTACGCGAGGATGGTTCACATGAGTTGCAATCAGAGTGCGGCCATCATGGGCATATACTGGCCTTGTATACTCAAACCCGTGGTGACTTCATTGTGGTTGGTGATCTGATGAAATCAATATCCTTGCTGGTATACAAGGTAACATTTAACTGATTTCTGGACACAGTGCAATATTTCTAATTTTGTAATCGTGTATTAATTTATCCAAACTATTGTTTTTCCTCTGGGCAGCATGAGGAAAGTGCGATTGAGGAGCGTGCTAGAGATTACAACGCAAACTGGATGACTGCAGTTGAGATGCTTGATGATGAAATCTATATTGGTGCAGAAAACAACTACAACCTATTTACTGTGCGCAAGAATAGTGATGCGGCCACAGATGATGAAAGGGCCAGACTTGAGGTTGTTGGCGAGTACCATCTTGGAGAGTTTGTGAATAGGTTCCGTCATGGTTCGCTTGTTATGCGCCTTCCTGACTCGGAGATGGGCCAGATACCCACGGTCATCTTTGGCACAATCAATGGGGTGATTGGAATTATTGCGTCCCTTCCGCACGACCAATATGTATTCCTTGAGAAACTGCAGTCCACTCTTGTGAGGTTCATAAAGGGTGTTGGAAACCTGAGCCATGAGCAATGGAGGTCATTTCATAACGACAAGAAGACAGCAGAGGCTCGGAGCTTCCTGGATGGGGACTTGATAGAGTCATTCCTTGACCTTAGCAGAAGCAAGATGGAGGAGGTGGCCAAGGTGATGAATGTTTCTGTTGAGGAGCTATCCAAGAGGGTGGAAGAGTTGACTAGACTTCACTAGATGAACAAGTAGAGATGATGTAACTTGTGGCATGTATATCATTTTGATTTTTTTTTTCAGTGTCAATTGCATGTAGTTTCGTTGCAGGGACTTTGCCTCTGCAATTCTGTTGGCGTCTGTGTCTCAAGACCGAGCCTAATACACTGCTTGCCTTTTGATTGTAGCTTATTTTCCATATTGGACCACCGAAAAACACTTCAGGTGTCAACTTGATGGGGTTGTTGGGCCGAAACGAAAATTTGGTGGGATTCTTGCAGTGCTGTTAAGTGTTGATGTGCTCACAGAATTTATTAATTGACGATGAGCTTCTCGCACAACGGTTGAACCAGTATTTTGAATTCAAGGTGTGCTGTAGTGTTGAAGAAGCTTGGTAAAGTGCCGACACAGCTGGTAAGCGTTTGAAATGGACCACTACCCAGGGAAGAGGGGCCGCCAAGCTTTAAAATGTGAGGAGCTCTTTCTGAAATTGACCTTTTTCTTTTTTTTTTTTAATTTTTGGGTAAAATGTAGCTAATAGTAGGAAAAGAAAGAAAAAAACGAAGAAAATGAAATGGGCAAGCGTTTGGTGTATTCTATGGCACAATTCTTTTTTGACATAATTGTTGCAGAGTTTTCGCTCGATGAATGGAAGGAAGGAGACAAGAGTTGTTGCACATTGAGGATCAGAGCAGGCCGCTGCTCCGTAGTGGTCCAGTCCAGTTGGGATGGGTGCAGCAGAGTCTAGCACTGGCATTCCAACAAGGGGAAGGCAAAATTCGTAGTAATTTGAGAAAGCGCGACGCCGTCGCGGTTCCACCACACAGCTCAACACAAGAAGCGAGAGAGAGAGAGAGAGAGAGAGAGAGAGAGAGAGAGAGAGGGGAAGAAGGAAGGGTGCTGGCTTGTTGGTTGGTTGGGTCTCATCTCTGTTGCCTCCTCGCCGCGGCACCCCACCCCACGGGTCGGCCGCCATCCATTCGATCTGCCCTCACTCCCCGCCGATCGCTCGCGGGGGCCCCGTACTCCGCCGTCACCTCGGTCTGCCCCAGCCGCCTGAACCCTAGATCTGGTCCGGATCCCGCTCCCCCGCCGCCGCCATGTTCTGGCGCATGACTGGCCTCTCCGCGGCCTCGCCCGTGAGTACACTCCCCTTTCCTGCCTCTCTGCTTTTCGTTACGGATCGCCTCTGCTGTTTCGGACTTTGGCTGCCCTCCATGCCAACATTCATCGGCGCGAATTATAAGCCTCCAGTCCCCGTATCTTAGCTTGTCATTGTTTCGAGGAACATGATTAGTTTCGGCAGGGACTAATTCTCTGCCCACTCACTTAATGCATGCCTTGTTCATGGAATGCATTTTCTATTTTCGTTGCATTTCTACCCTGTTAACGACGTACATGCTCTTTATTATTTCCCCCTTCCATGAATCAACATTGATTACCATGTTAAAACATCAGCTTCCCTATGGCAATGCCCTTTTTGCCTGTTTCTACCGCCGGTTCCCTATAACATTTCATCCCTGCTTCATTGATTAGTAAAATAGCAACTTCATCAATGCCTGTTCATTGAGCACAGCTCTTCTCTATCCTTTTGGCCAGGTGGATACCATTCTAGACAAGGAAAACTTCACGTTGGATGAGCTTCTTGACGAGGATGAAATCATTCAAGAGTGCAAAGCGCTCAACGCTCGACTTATCAATTTGTAAGCCTGAAAACTGTGTTCAAGCTACTACGCTTTTTGGCCATCGACCATTTTTAGTTTTCTGACTTAGCGAGACAATAGTCAGAAAAGAATGTGATACTTAATATTGCTGATAAGTGTGGCCTGCAAAGAATGCAACCTTTCAACTTTTATTATGAGCAAATATATCTCTATATTTTATACAAAATATACAAGTGTGTCCTAGCTTTCTTTCTTTCTTTTAAATGCTTAGATAGATCTCAAATTCTGGAATTACTACAGACGTACCTTATATATCTTACTGCTTTCACCTTATTGTAGTTTTGTTCTCCTGTGTAAAATGCTTTAATGTTGTACCTAGCTTGCGTGATAAGGCCCAAGTGGAGCAGTTACTTCGTTACATCGTGGAAGAAGTTCCAGAGGATTCAGAGAAGAAGCGGTCTTTCAAGTATGCTTTTCAATGCACTGCATCTAAAATTAGCTTTGCTAATGCCCCCTGTCAAGCTCACTTGTCTCCTCTTGCAGGTTTCCGTTTATTGCTTGCGAGATATTTACTTGTGAAATCGAGATTATCTTGAGGACCTTGGTAGAGGATGATGAGGTAAACACTATCTTTTTTTCCCTGTAATGTTCTAGTTCAGGTTGACAAAATTCATTCTTGCTAACCATCTCCATTCTGTTACATGTTACAGTTAATGGGTTTGCTTTTCTCATTTATAAAACCGGACAATCCTCACAGTACTTTATTAGCTGGTTACTTCAGTAAGGTACTCCGTCCCCCTTTCATTCCTGGCTCATCCCATCCTCAACAGTTCTGCATAATGATGAATTGTGGAGCTTAGTCTGTCTACTTTTTTTTTGTTACATAGGTGGTTATATGTTTGATGCTGCGGAAGACTGCTCCTCTTATGAATTATGTTCAGGTATTACTTATCAGCTCTATAGAATCATAAGTTACTGCTGTTATGTCTTATTATTGGCAAATACTAGGTAGTCTCGAGCTTGATCTGTCTAACTAATCTGGAGTGCACGCTCACTTTATATTTTAGTAACCAAAGAAACCTAAAGCAGAAGTCTAATTTTGGAACAGTGTATTTATTTTATGCTCTCCGACTCATAAACTATTGATGTAAATCTAGTGGTCTTGTGCTTCTACTTGCTGCTGGAACTGTAAATCTCTGATTGCTTTTGTTCTTGACTTCATAAGGGTGCATTGGGTTTCTAGATTCTCTATATTTGGAAAATCTGATTTGAGCTCTTTACCTTTGTGTATCTTCCGTTGAAATACTCAATTTGTATCCTTGAAGCAGCCATTTTTGGTCAATATTTTTCCATTTTACTTATATACGGTCCTGCACCACACCCCTAAACATACAGTCATATTTATATTTTCCAATTTATCTATCTCCATCCTTGTTACTCTCTGTAGGAGCATCCAGATATTATTATCCAACTTGTTGACCTTATTGGCATCACATCAATAATGGAGGTAAAATTTTACCAAGTTCATTCCCTATGTTTTTGTATGAGTGCATTTGGCTAATGTCATTTATCAAATTGACTAAAACAGGTGTTGATAAGGTTGATTGGTGCCGACTGAAACCATATACTCGAATTTTGCTGACATGTTGCAGTGGTTAGAGAATACAGATGTTCTGGAAATGATTGTGGATAAGTTTAACTCATCTGTAAGTACTGATGCTTGATCACTTAATAATAAATTTGAGATTTGATATTAAACCAATGGCATGACCATGTTGGACTTGGATTCCCATGCTAATTTGGCTAAGCAGGACTCCCCTGAAGTACATGCAAATGCTGCTGAAATCCTTTCTGCCGTGACTCGATGCGCCCCTCCTGCTCTTGCTGCGAAAATAAGCAGTCCAAGGTCTGTGCTTTTGAGTCTCAATAGTCCATCCTGTAGTTCTGTATCAGTTGTTACTGTTTTCATGTTTCTTCTTCCATGGTATTTCAGTTTCGTTGGTAGGTTGTTTCGCCATGCTCTTGAAGAATCAAGACCGAAATCTGTGCTGGTTCATTCATTGTCAGTATGTATATCTTTACTGGACCCAAAAAGACTAGCATCAGCCTCGTACCAAGCATTTAGAAGTAACTTGAGTCATGGGACACTGGTAACTGCCAGTCCGGAGACTGTTAATGGTATGCTGGAAAGTCTAGGTGAGTGCTGCGCATTTGATTCTACCAAGTTAGTGCTGTTTTGCTTTTTGATCTTCTCGCTTATGCAATTGGGGTCTCGTCCTGCGTGTGAAGGTCTTCTTCATAGCAGAAAGCTCCGGGGGCTGTCTTACCCCCGCGGGTCGAGTTTTCTTTTGAGGGAACTAATGGGTACACTGAAAATCTCATCTTAGGTGAGTTGCTGAAGTTGCTGGACGTTACTTCTTCAGAAAATGTTTTGCGTACAACATATGGATATTTGCGACCTCCTCTTGGAAAACACCGTTTGAAGGTATGTTCAATGCTGTGACAGCTCTTTATCAAATTTCCTTGCTTAAACCATCCTATTTTCTCCTGAATGTATTGATCATAAGCTTCTAATTGTTTTGTGGAAACATTAATACTTCTAATAGCTACCTATACGGTTAACTTCTGAGAGATATGCTTGTAATACAGACCATGATGGGTGATGGGATGGCCAGTTGGCCACAACTGTCAACTGTGTTCACCTTGCAGAAGTCTCACGAGTTAGGCTCATGACTTGACTACAGTTAGTCTCGAATTAGGCTATCTATCTGGTTAATTTCTGAGATATATGCGTGTAATGTGCATCCTGATGGTCACAATTGTGTTCACCTTGCATATGTCATGAGTTAGGCTCAGCTTGGAAGGTCCAATTAGCCATTTTTCTTTCAATGTTCCGCTTCAGGTTCCTTCCTGATTTTCTTTGAATTTTAACAAATAATATTTGTGTTTCTTTCAGATTGTGGAGTTTATCTCTGTTTTGCTGACAATTGGTAGTGAAACTGCTGAAAGGGCACTAATAAGCCAATCAGCAATAAAGCGTTCCATCAATTTGTTTTTCCAGTAAGTGTGCCACTTTATGTTTATATTTGTTACTGTGAAAGGAAAATAGACTCATTCGTTTGTACTGCAGGTACCCATATAATAATTTTCTGCACCATCATGTTGAGAACATCGTTGTTTCCTGCCTTGAGGCTAAAAGAAATCATCTAATTGACCATGTTCTTAATGACTGTGACCTTCTTGGTAAAATTCTTGCTGCAGAAAGAAATGCTTCTCTCTCAGCAAACTCCAGTGGGGTAATCTATTCCTGAATTACTGTTACTTTTTTTTTCTCCTTGCCATAATATATTAACATAAGATTCTGTGCGCTGATTATATTTTCTATTTTCAGCAGACATTCCCGTCAGAAGGGAAAGAACCCCCACGAATTGGGAATACTGGGCACATAACTCGTATAGCAAATAAGCTCATTCAGTTGGGAAATAGTAACAGCGTAATACAGTGTCACTTGCAGGTAATTGCAGTTCATGTTCGTTAGCCCAGTAATCTGTGGTTGTTGTTTGTTGTTGTTATGATGTACTGATTCATATCAATGAAATTCACGTTTATAGGAGAATAGTGAGTGGGTTGAATGGCATACAGATGTCCTGGTCAAACGCAATGAGGTGGAGAATGTGTATCATTGGGCGTGTGGGTATGTTCTTTTGTCATTCTACAATGTATTTTGTCTCCTGTGGTCATGTGCACTGTTTTTTTTTTTTTTACTTGAATACAGTAGGAGAGACTCCTACTGCCTGTTAATTTTATTAATTATAAAGAAAAGAGAACAAAACTATACAAAGCCTTATGAGGCAACAGGAAAAAGAAAATAACAGTAAAAAAGGTGCCCCAGGGGCTGAACGCCATCTAGCCATGTCAAAATGTTGTCTCTAGCTGTGGGCTTAAATCTGTGTACTTGTAGTTTAATTTCTTTGGTGAATGCCTCCCTCCAAGAGTTTGCTGTTGGCAAAAGAGACATGATGATTCCTTGTTGTTTCCTGATTGTTGGATATCCATGTTTTATCTGCAGGCGTCCAACTTCCTTCCATGATCGCGGGAGGGACAGTGATGATGACGACTACCGAGATAGAGACTATGATGTGGCAGCACTTGCAAATAATCTGAGCCAGGCGTTTCGATGTGGGATATATAGCAATGATGACATTGAAGAGGTGGTTTTCTGGATTTTTACGTCTTGCGCTTTGATTACTTGATAGTTTTATTTTTTCCTTGGTGATGACATTGAATAGAGTGATTTGTAAATGAATTCTTGGAACTGTTATGTCATGTAGTAATTCACTGTACTACATTTAAAATGTAGTATTCCCTTGAAATTCTATCAGCTAGCTGTTATATCATGTTCACTACTCTGTCCTATGTGTCTTATACCACGTTTGATGATTGCAGGCACAAGGATCACATGAACGAGATGATGAGGTATGCTACATTGTTATTTCTGTGAACTTATTCATTAATTTTGTTAGTAGTTTTGTCTTGTGAATATTTTAACACAATCCCATGAGTTTTCTTTAAGAACGGCGCACAAAGTCATCAGTGCGTTTAATTTGCAATTAAAATGCCATGTCTTGCTGGCAGAGAAATGTAGTTTCTGCAACCTGAAATGTGCCCTCTGTTTCAGGATGTTGACTTTGATGATGAATCAGCTGAAGTGGTAAGATCTTCATTGCGTTTGGGGGATGATCAGGATAGGTAATTAGCGATCTATTGGTGATTTTCATCATTCTCGTTATAGTAAAGTAACTTGTGGATTATGTGTATTCTACAGCAGCTCCCTGTTTACGAATTCAAACTGGTTTACGTTTGATGGTGATAGAGGAATCAGTGACCGTTTAGCTGCCTCTATTCTTTCATCATCTCCCGATTCTGAAGAGACTTGTCTCAACATGGAGATCTCTGAAGAAGTGGTAACTGGTGAAGCTCCTGGCACAGAGTTGCAAGTGGAAAGCGTGCACCTTGAAAATGGCCCTGCTGAGGAGACCAAGGAAATTTTAGTTGCTAAAGACTCAGATGCTAGGACAGATGAGGAAAATTCATCTAAAGAACCTGTGGACCCTCGAGAGGAACAGGTTGATATGCAAGGAGGAGATGGAGCCGAAGTATCAAGTGAAGAGGCAGTTACAGATAGAACAGCGGATGAACCTGCCAGCACATCGGAACCTGACATTGCCTCTGCAAATTCAGTTGACATTGATAATCAATCTGCTACCCTTGCGGTCTCCAGTGAGGGGTTGCAGCTTGAGGGGGAAATGGAACATGATGCTGGCAAGGGGCTGCAGCTTGAGGGAGACGTATCTGTGGAGGTTGATCAAGAAGCTACAGCAAAAGAGTGACAATGCTGGAATCGTTCCGTGGACCAAAGCCGTTGTCGGCAGTGCAATGCTGACTTGATCGCATCAAATGCCTTGGGAACCAGACAGTTATTCACAAGCAAAGTGGGCTCTTGCTATTACACGGTAACAAATGTTTAAGGGGTGTATCCCAGCTTGCTATTAGTGCAGTTTGCTAGCACAGCTAGGCAGAACACGTGCGAATTGTATACTCTCACTTCATCTCGTGAAATACACCTGTTAGTGGTTGAACGTCATATGACGAGTAGCAGTACCTGACTAGCTGCATGCAATGAGGGAACGTATTCATTATTGATTATTATTTTTTCTAGTTCAGAGGTTATTTCTCTGATAGGGTACTCGAACTGTAATATTGGCAGCGAGTTTTTGCCCCTTTTTATTGTCTTGGTATTAGGTCTTCTGTAATACTACTTGTCTATCTCTTTGTGGTGGTTAGCAGTCAGATGTCCTGTTGTGCGAGGGATGAATGTTTTCTATTTCTATTTGCTGCTGCCTGCCTTGTACTGGTAGATGTTTGAAATGACGACACAGTATTGAAAATGAGACAAAAAAAAAAAAAAAACTGAATCAATGTTTCAAGCAACTGGATCCCAAATAAAACGGGAGGCGGATCACTGGGTGGGATCAAGGACGTGTCCCGTGAGGACGATGGCACCTGTGACTTCTTCAACGACGAAGAAGACAAAGGGATGGTCAGCAACGAAGTCCACAGGCGGCCAGGGTGGTTCTTGTTGTGGAAGGAGAGGAGGCTTGGTGGCGGCCGTGATGCCATCTTCCTCCTCCACTTGGATGACCGCCTTGTGCAGCATGTCTGCCAGGAACGTTGGGTGACCATGGCCTTGTTTCACGAGGGAAGGCAGGTCGGCTAAGACTTGGTCGTTGAGGAGGACATCCTTGAGGGTGGTTACGGGGGACGAGACCTTGAACTTGGGCACCCACAACTCACCGACGTCCTGACGGGCATCCGGCAGGTGCTCGAACAGGAAGGTCGGGCCGAACGCCATGATCTTGTCGTGGAGGCTCCAGAGGCCGTCAGGCGCGTCCGGCAGGGCGATGTAGAGCGAGTATTTCGGGTACTCCCTCGTCTGCAGCAGGTAAGCCATTTTCTTGGCCGGCAAACCGTGGAACGGATCGCGGTTCGCGAACATCATCTTGAGAACTTTGAAGCCGTCGTGCGTGGCGATGAACTGGTCCGGTTCGTTGCTGCACATGAACTCGGCGCTGACCGCGCTGCCGTCCAGGCGGCGGAACAGCCTCGTCTGCCTCTGCTGGTGGACGAATGATCTCTCCAAGCTGCCCCTGAAGCTCATGGCATTGGCGAGTATAATGGCGTCGGGATCTTCGTCCGGGATCGAGGAGGAGGAGGAGAGGACCTCTCCCGTCTTGTCCTTGAACCAGCTGTTGATCTGCTCCTTGAGATCCCCACTCCCCCAGGCCACGGCGGTGTCGCGGTAGGGCTGACTCAGCGTCCGCGTGGCGTGGTGGAAGATGCCGAACGCGCGCGTCAAGTGCACGCCTCCCAGCTCCGGGGATCCCGACAATGCGTGCTTCACCGTGCCAAGGGCGTCCTCATCGATCCCGGTCAAGCCCAGCACGGCCACGAGCTCGCTCAGCGTCCTGCCCCGGGCGCCCATGGCCATCTTGTACAGCGCCGAGTAGACGCACACCGGCGACAGCACCACGTTCTTCTTCTTCTTCTTGTTACGTACTGCCATTTGCCATCAGGTGCTTGCTCAGACGATGGGACAGCCTCGTCAGGCCGGAGCCATACAGGTGCGCGCATGCGAAAGTCGCCGCCGCCTCCGCCGCCATGCCCTCTTCGCTTGGCTCTCTACGACCTACTAGTATAGTAGATCGATATATGTCAAGGCTCAAAACCTAGCTAGGCTGCGATTTCTATTTATATCAATCCGCTTGCATATATTGGTTATCTTGTCCAATACGACACGTGGCGCTTTTTTTGATTAATAGTATAGTACATACCGTACTCCCTCCTTTCCAGTACTGTACACGCGGATCGTTGAATCTTAAATTAAGGAAACAACTTGGACTTTATGGCAATTAATATAATGTCAACAGTCTCCCTGACCAGAATATGATGACCTTGCAACTGAAAAGTATCCTGAAACTCAATACGAGGGACAATTGCTGTGTGGCAAGCACAAGTTTTTACATGACACGTTGTTTACCTTTGCCCTGTATTGCCACGACGACCAGACGGTAGAAAGAGCCAGCTAATTATAATTAGTACCCATTGAGACACAGAGAGAGGAAACAGAAAGTAGATGAGTTGAGGCAACACATTCTTGAGCCAGCCACTGGAGTCATGAGTCAACTAATATAATGTAAAACTGGATGGACTAGTCAGCAACTAAAAGGAAGCAAGACATTATTAGCAGGCTCCCCTGTTCCACAATTGTTACCTTAGATAAGACAGCACGGTGACATACGATTAGGAAGATAATTCCAGCAATGCAATATCAATTAAAGGCAGTGCAAAGGCAATTCCAGCAGTGCAATTACATAACAAGAAGCTAAACAGTAGCAGAGTAAGGTAACAAACAAGTGCATAGAGCTACTTGTTGGCGATCGAACTAGGGACATGAATCGGCTGATGGGACAAAGTAGGGGAAGATAGGGTGGCCCAAATTGAGTCCTTGCTTTGTAACCAAGGCCTCGAACTTGCCAGTATACAGATCAAAAGAAAATTGGCGCCCTGCAAAGGTCCTGATGAAGACCTTGGTGCTTGTAGATGACGGCGCATGCAAATTGCTCAACCAGAAGGCAAAGGGCCATGTATAGCATATAGACTGCTGGTCTGGAAACATAGTGCGGAGGAAGCGATCTGGTAGAGCAATGCGCCTCTGCAAAGCCCAGTAGCCGTAGGCGTCCGGTACCTTATAAGCGTCGAAAGTGAAGATGTCTATGATATCCGATAGCAATCGAGCGCAGATGAAGGCACCATTGGCATCCTCGCCGACGCGGCAACGACGAATGTTGGGCCGCGCCGGTGGCATACGAATCAGGGAGAAGTCCAACGTAGCGGGGCGGAGGGCCAGGGCAAAGTCAGAAGAATGCCAAACAATCAGGCCGGCGGCGTGGACGCAGGTTGGCTCGATGTCGTGGAGGAGATTGACGTCAGGGCCGTCTCTACATATTTGAGGCCCCAGTGCGAAACACAAAACGGGGCCCTAAAATTTCAAAATTCACATAGCCAAAATACACTTAAAGTTAACTATATAGTTTCCATACATACCCATTTTTCATAATATTTGAGAATATCCTATCAATATTAATGCTAAGAGAGTAAAAGTAGTATTTGTAAATAAAGTAACCTTATGTTCTAGTGAAGAGCAGCATCCTTCTAGTATTCCTTGAGGTGAAATCTTCGATTATATCTTCATACTTAATCTGCTCCAAGACATCACTTTCAATTGCTATTGTCGCCAATCCAACGAGTCTTTCTTGTGTCATAGTAGAGCGCAAATAAGATTTCACCAACTTGAGTTTTGAAAAACTCCTTTCCACAGATGCCACAGTTACGGGAACCGTTAACAAAATTCGATATGCAATAACAGCATTGGGAAAACATCCATGTTGTTTCAAATACTTCAAAATGTCCAAAGGGCCCATAGATTCCTTAAGAAACTCTCTGATGAGCTTCAACTCCACAAACAATTCTTTTCCATCAATATCTGAATTTTCTCCATTTTTAAGTGCAGCCTCAAGATTAATAGCAGAAGAAAATAAACTCTTATCATCCAATGAACACAACTTATCTGAAGTAAACAAGAAACCAAAAATATTTTCATATCCTTGGTATTGTTCAAATCTCTGAGTAAGTGAAGCTATAGCTTGATCAACAATAGCAAGAAAATAATTCACCCTGAATGATTCTTGTTCAGATTGTGACGCAATAGATTCATCTTCAGCGGTCTCATCAAAATGTCTTTTTCTTTTGACTTTACGCTTAATGCGGAACTCTGGCTCAATATCCATCTCAAAAATTAAAAGAACATGGAGACACACGATGCTAGATTAAAAAAAGAACATGGTTACCTGCTTGTTTGAGGGCTTCACGTGTGAGGTACGCAGATGCCAAGCAGCCAAGGGACTGCTCTGAGGACGCACCAGGCCTGGGAGCACCACGCTGCTCTCCTGTTGGGATTGGGAAGGGACCAAGGGACTGCTCTGAGGACCCTTGCTGTTGCTCTGCTGCGATTTGGGGGGGGCTCAGGCTGACTCCAACAAGCCCAGGCAAATTTGAGAGGTAAATCCACCGTTGCCTTTCGTATACAGTACTTTGCATTCCCTTCCTAATCCAGCTTCTCCAACAACGACAGCCAACAACCTCTGCATTTTAGACCCAGCGTCAAGCTCGCCTTGCTGCGCCACCGAGCTCATCCCGTCACGCGCCATGAACCAGCCTCCGCAGAACGCCTTGAGCTCGCCTAGCACTCCCGTGCAAGCACGCGGGCCTTGCGCCGTTCTCGCTCGCCGTCCCGTGCAGCGCACGCCTGCTCGCTCGCCGTGCCCGTGCAGGCGAGCGCGCGCTCGCCCGTCCAAGTCGCACTTGTGCCGCCGCGCTCCAGCTCCTCCGTGCTCGTGCAGCTACGCTCCAGGTTGCGCTCGCGCAACTGCCCGCCAGCGCGGACGAGCTCGTCGCCGTCGCCAACGTCCTCCTCACCTCCGACCTTAGTACCTAGCCCGCGCCGTTGTCTCTGCCTTCCCACGGGTCGCGCCTCCGCCGCCGACCCGCGTGAGGATGAACCGCCTCCGCCGTGTGAGGACGAGCCTCCGACCGGCGCGGGCTCGAGCCGCTGCCCCTGTGGGCGCTGGCACTCCTGCCTCCCGCAACGCGCCGCCGCCGCTTGCCCGCAGGTCGCAACGCTCCTCCCCGTGCGTCACGCTCGCGCCCCGCATCAGCCACGCACAGCCCGCCGCCGCCTTCCCCGCGCTCGTTCGTTGCCGGTCACCCGTCGTCGCCTTCCTCTGCCGCGTGTCGCCAGCCGGTGCTTCGCCCCAATTGCATTGGAGGAGAGAGAATGTCTATTTTTACCTCACCTCTCTCTTCAAAGACAAAACTGCCTCCTCATTTGCATGATCTGTTGGAGATAGAAATCACATAAACAGTACCGATTCAGGAGTCATTTTTGTCTTTGCCTGAGGCTGTTGGAGTCAGTCTCAAGAAGATGAACTGCGCCTCCCTGCTGCCTGCGGTGAGCCTTCGGATGGAAGCCAGGGACAATAAATTTCATCACCTGCCAACCGCGTCGTGCATTGAGGGCCTGGTGCTGCTATGCTGCTTTCACTACACCAGAAAAATTTTACCGGGCCGCCTAATCCAAACATTGCGTAGAGGCCCTAAAAATATTGAGGCCCTGTTCTATCGCCCATGTTGCCCATGTCAAGAGACGGGCCTGTTGACGTGCGCCGTGTCGGACGGCAGCGGAACCGACCGCCAGCTGCAGTCGTCGCCCGTGATCGAGGGCGCCTCCGGTGGTGATGAAGACGACTTGGAAGGCGAGGTCGCCGCAGCGAGATAGAGGAGCTGCCGTCGCTTCCTTGGGCAGATCAGGCAAGGCCTTGTAGACCCTTTTGAGACCACGAACATGGCGTCGCACAGCCGATTGTTGTAGAGAAGAGAAGCAGCAGGCCGTCGTGCGAGTCCATCAACGCCAAATGACGACCTGGTACAAACCCAACGGGATCGGGTGCGAGAAGCGCTTCGGCGTCGGCGGCGGTGGTGGCCATGGCTTGATGAGAATTTCAGCAGGTCGAGGCGTCTCTCGCTTCGCTGGGCCACCAAGAGCTTCGCCAGAGAAGGGATCATCGCCGGCTCCTTGTCTCCTCCGGCTCCGGGTGTGGTGGTGATCAGCTCCTCGTGCTCCTCCTCGCCGCCGCCGCGGAAGGATTCAGCCTTCGAATTGTGGCTTCGTCCTCATCTCCAGTCTTCACGGGGTGGTGGAAGTGGCCGAGCAGCAACTGCACCGACGACGACGCCACGGCGGTGGTCAGGAGGCGGCGCCGGAAGGGAGTTGCGCCGAGGAGCTTGGTGGAGAGCGCCGCCATGGCCATCCCCTCGATCGATCGCAAGCGTGGTGCCGTGCGCGTGGTGCCTTCCGGGGTGGCGGTGCTGGCCGAGGCCTCTCTTTGTAAAGCAGCCAATAGGAAGGCAGCTAGCGGCAGAGGTTTGTTAGCAGCAGAGGGTTTGTTAGCGCCACCTCGTCTTTTTTCACTCTATGATTATTTACCCGCGCGCGTGTACCGAGGGCAGTAAAATTCATCACCCCCATGTTACGCAAGAATGGGCCTTCGGCAAATCGGCCCGTCCCTGTGCCAGAGACCAACACACGCATAATATGTGCCTGTGCCTGTGCCAGAGACCAACACACGCATCCACTCTTGCCAATCCGGCTCCTACCCCGTGTCATCTCTTCCACAACAGATCATCATCATACCCTACCGCAAACACCAGTCCTCGTAATTGCGACAAACAATCTACGCCATTCACTCGTCATTAACTTGTACAGATGAAAAAACAAAAGCCATCCTGCCGTAAAAGTACATCGTCTTGTGCATAAAAATCTTTTATCATCATACATCTCTAGTCACGGAAAAGTAACTATGTGTTGCACATTCCGAGCAAATTACAAAAGTAAAACGGGATCAAAATTGAATACACCCCACAAGTCCACCTGTCTTCCTGCGTCACAAATAACAACATCAAGCAGATATCTGTACGCAACAAGACCAAATGCCACCTCATTGTATCTTCAAGATGGTCTTCAACTTCACAAGAAGTTTCCAGTCATCCATTGATAAATCATCCTGCATTCGTGGTAAGAAAACGGAAGAAAAAAAAACATTCAGCAACTGCTACTACTCATCTATCGCATTGTACACGGGCAATCTAGTAACAGTGAAATTTAGGACTTACCCTGTAGTTTTGTTTCAGAATATCAATAGATCGCCTTGAGATGTGGCTAACAAGCTCATCTTCCATATCAAAGTGTCTGCCAAAACTCCTCTGCTGCTCATCAGAGTTGTTCGCAATGATCTGTTCACAGCACAACAAACATATAAAAACAGTATCCAACATTGACTAGAGCTACAGCTTCGTCAGATGATGCTACAGACCTTGATAGCCACCTTTTGCCCTTTGGTAGCCACATCTACTTGCTTGTGATTAATTTCAATGGAGGCTATCTTTCCAATGTCAATAAATTCTTTAGTGGGTATGCAGATAGGAGTTCCCACCTATATAGACACAGATGGTCAGAACACATAACTCAATGCAGGAAAACCATAACACAGCTTTCTTAAAAATGAAACAAGGACGTCATGTGGAGCCAATTTATCGAATACTAAGATTTGGCAGCCACATTCTGGGTCATCTAGGCAGACGGTTTAATTTCAACAATCAATATCAAACTCAAGAATATGAATCTATCTATATGAGCCTCTATATGGCGTTTGATCAAGTTAATTCTGCTAGTAACGTCTCTATCTACTGAATGCAAACACACAGCAGAGATAAGAATGCAACAAAAATACCTTGGCGATTCCTTCAAGGACATCAACACCCAAAACAATAGGATCCTTCTTGTTAAAGACACAGTTAGGCATGATCTTGAGAACACAAGGGAACACAGCTTCTTCAGCGCTCTCCTTCTTCTTTTCTTCCTTGATATTCTTAATATATGCTGTAAATTGGTCGAAAAGGTGGTATATTATATCTGCCACAAATATCCTCACACCAGACTCTTCAGCAAGATCGCGGGCATCAGGCATCACTTTGACATCAAAGGCCAAGATAGTTGCATATTCCTTCTTTCTCTCAAGCATAACACTAGCCTTCATAACATCCTTCTTGTGGACTGGCCCTATACTGAAGTCACAGAAGGGAATATTCACAGCAGGGCTCTTCAAGAACTCTGTGAGAGCTTCCAGAGACCCCAGGGTAGATGCCTGTACATAGACACCCTCTCCACTCTTGTCAATCCGGCTCCTAACCCGTGTCATCTCTTCCATAACGGCATCCTTCAGTCTGTCCAGATCATCATCAGGTCCTACCACATAAAGAGCAGTGCCCGCAATTGCGTGTTCGAGACCCTGGAGAAAGCAATCATTAATACTTGAGCAGTCCCCACCAAAGAGGTCTGAATTAAAGAAATCAAATGAACTCACCTGTGCTGATATTTTAACTCCTTGAGCAGCTCTGATCTCTTTATGATGTAGGTAGGCACCCTGAATATACAATTGTTTTGGAGTTAATTAATACTTCATCTTGAACAAAGAATAATTTGATGCTGGTGAAATAAATTACATGATATAGTATTCAACTATAACCGTCTGGTGTAAAAGAATTTCTAAAAATGGAATGACAGGTGGGTAAACAACAAGTTTTAAACATCTTCGTAGGACCAAGCAGGCAAATGATAGATGAGATAGAATCACTAATCTTGCATAGGAATTCTCAATCAGGTAAACAATGTCAAGCTGCTGAAAGGAATGGGGTTGAGTGATATGATGGCCTCATAATTGTTATTTTCTGAAGATGAGAATGTATGAATAACTAGACCTAAATCTATTTGCAGAAGTGTGTAATAATCTGCATCAATTGCAGTAACGAGCATACAATTCAAATTGCTTGGAGTACTTCATAATCCAATAATATTTTGCTGAGTGTGAATTAAGCAATTCAAACAAAACCGCAGCATGATCAGCTATTCACCTTAACTCGAAGCTCTCTCATTGGGTGTGGTGTCAACAAAGCTCTGACAGTTGTTACAATGGGTCCCTGTGTGAATGACAAGAATATTAGGCACCTTAACATGCTACGCAAGAGTAGCAAATGAAATATAAAGCAAACTGATTTTTACCTGCATGCCACAAACAACTATTTGATCTCCTTCATGAAGTATACCATTGACCAACACAACATCAACTGTAGTACCATGACCCTCCACGACCTTGACTTCCAGCACAGTACACTGGACACAAGATAACGAGATAATTGATAAGAACACCTTTTCTGTAATGTCATGACAATCAGTGCAAATTTGCACATTACCTGGACTTCATCAACAAAGGTAAGTTTTTCTTCCATCGTCTTTTGTGCCCATTGAACCAATAGTAGAAGCAGATCAGGAATGCCTTCACCACTGATAAAAGCAATACATTACTTGTCAAGGTAAAAAATGACAATCATATCATAGGTGGTGTCACAATCTAAATGAATCAGCAGTAAATAAATGCTATATCAAACCTTATTGCACTTGTAGGGACTATGTTAAAGGTATCTTCCATCTCCTTGTTCTTGTAGTACAGAGCAGTATTCACTCCTTGCATCTTGAATTGTGTCACAATCTGTTGAGCAAAGCAAGCACAACTTTTACCACATAAAAATAGCTACATGGGAAACTAATGAAAAGCAAAGATGTGATGCTCACTCACATCAGTAACTCTCATATTGAACTCCCTCTTGACATCTTCATTTTGTTGTTTTAAAGCCTTCACAATAGGAGCATTTAGGCATCTCTTCCAACCATAAAGACGATCAACCTTCAGAGTGAAAACAAACAAATTGAATTAATGAATAAATAACAGAAATGTTAGGAAACCACAGGTCAAAGGACGGAATTCCAGAAAATATACCTTATTTAAAGCAACAATAAACACTGCATCTCTACTCTTCAGAAGATTCAGAGATTCAATTGTCTGAGGTTCGAGCCCATGCATGATGTCAACCACCAAAATAGCAATATCACACAAACTTGAACCTCTAGAACGCAGATTACTGAAGGACTCATGCCCCGGGGTATCAATGACAAGCAGGCCTGGAACCTTAAGTGTAGCATCAGCTTTCAACTCTTTAGTTCTTTCTCTAATGTTTTCAGTAGGGAAGTATGTTGCTCCAATCTGCTGTGTAATACCTCCAGCTTCTCCTTCTTGTACGTTAGTGCGTCTAATGCAATCTAGCAATTTTGTCTTGCCAGTATCGACATGGCCAAGGATGCAACAAATTGGTGATCTGAGGTCACTACCATTCTTACTGCTATCCTCTTTAACAGGTCCTTTCTTGGCACCTCTATTTTTCTTAACATTTCCATTATTAACCCCATCATCCATTTCACTCTTTTTAGAGTTGGCAACAGGAGGAACAACCTTTTTGACAGAGGGTTGTAGTTTAGAACTTTCCTGCTGCTGGGTAGGCTCAGCAGCCTTCTTGACAACGGGCTTTGCTTCTTCCTCACCAAAAGCACTAGTCTTAGGCAAGTTCACATCAATATCATCCCAGCTCTTTGCATCCCATTCATCCTCAATTTCCTCCTCCTCCTCTTCTTCTTCTGGTTTTGGTTCTTCAATCTCTTGATCTGGTTCAGTTTTCTCCTCAGATTCCTCCACCTGAGAATGAGATTCCTGATCCACCAACACGTATTCTTCCTCATCATTGTTAGCCTCACTGGCCTTGTGCTGTTGTTCTTCAACTGCCTTTGCAGTCTCTGTTGTCTTTGGTTGAGATTTCTTTTTCTTTGAATCATATATAGGCCTCTTCTTTGTTTCAGGGGCAGCACCCTCAGCCTTTTGGAGTTCACTCTGCTCAAGAAACTGTCTCCTCATGGCCTCCAACCTCTTTGCTTCCTCCTTCTGCTTCCCAGTCAAGAGCTTACCCTCCTGCTTCTTCTTCGCCAGCTTCTCCTTTTCCCTTAACTTCTTCAACCTCTTTGCTTCCTCTGCTTTCCTCTCTTCCTCCTCCCTCCGCAACCGCTCTTCTTCCTCCTTCCTCAAGCGCTCTTCCTCCTCACGCTTTTGACGCTCCTCAGCTTCCTTCCGCCTTGCAAGTGCCTCCTGCATCTCCCGCACATGCTTTGGGAGTTTTTTCATGTCAACCTTCCCTTTAGGGGCCTCTTGCTCCTTCTCTTCTTTCTTAGCCTCGGCCTCCTTCGCTGCAGCCTTCTTCTCCTTCTCTTTTTCCTTCTTCTTCTTCTTTTTCTTGGCTGCAGCAGATTCCACCTCTCCTTCCCCAGCCTTCTCCTCTGCTTTGCCATCGTCTGCGGCTTCCACGTCCTCCTTAGCCACTAGAGAAGATTGTGATGCATGTGCTGGCTTCTCCATCTCCTTCTCCTTTTCTGCAGGAGGGGCTTCACCGAGCTCAGCCAGGAGCTTATCCAACTCATCTTCTTCCTGTGCTGTTCTTCCACTCTTCTTCTTTTTCTTCTTTGATTTCTTCCCTTCAGCATCATCCACAGTGGCTGAAGCAGCTACAGATGCCTCATCCTTTGGCACCTGGGGCTCCGGCTCCTCAGCAGGAGGTGTCTGGCCATCAATCTCAGCAAGGAGCTTGTCAATGTCCTCATCGTCCACAGTAAACCCTCCCTTCTTTTTCTTCTTCTTAGATTTCTTCCCGGCAGCATCATCCGCATCAGGGGCAGGCACAGGATCCTCACTCTTCATCTCCCCTAGGTCATCAGCATCATCTGCAGGCTGAGGAGCTCCCTCCATCTCCGCGAGGAGCTTGTCGATGTCCTCATCGTCCACAGTAAAGGCACCCTTCTTTTTCTTCTTCTTCTGTGACTTCTTCGCGGCAGGGGGCTCCTCTTCCTCCTCAGCCACGTCTGGGGGTGGCGGAGCAGGCTCATCGAGGTCGAGGTCCTCGTCCTTGTCACGAGCCCCCTTGTCCTTCTTGTTCTTCTTCTTCTTCTTGGCCTTGCTGAAGTCCAAATCAAGGTCGTCGTCGTCCTCGGCTGGATCGTTGGCGGGCTCCGGCTCGGCGGCGGGTTCATCGTCGTCCTGGTCCGGGTCCTCGTCGCCGTCGCCGAGGGCACTGAAGGCGCTGAAGGAGCTCACGGGGGCGCCTCCCTTCTTCTTCTTCTTCTTGCCTGTGAAGACGAGGTTGATCGGCTCGTCGTCGTCCTCATCCGCGGCGGGCGGCGGCGGAGGCTCGTAGTCGTCGTCGTCGGGCAGGGCGGCCTTGCCTCCCTTCTTGCCCTTCTTGCCGCCGCCATTCTTAGGCTTCTCCTTCTCCGGCGGCGGCGCAGGATCGGCGGAGGCGTCGTCCTGCGGGAAGGAGTACTCGTCGTCGTCGATGGCAACGTTCTTCTTGCGCCCCATCGGTGGAGGCTAGGGTTTGGGCGGGAGGGAGTAATGCGGCGGCCGGAGATCGAGACGAAGGTGGAAGGAAGAAACCCTATTCGGATGCGAAGCGAGAGCGAATCGGGTGGGTCGGGCTTTCTCCGGCTCGCCTGATGAGGATGTTTTTTTTTTTTTCCCTCCCCTTTTCTCGAAGAAAAGGAGATGTTGCTTGTAGTAATGTCGCGGTGCCTGTTGTGCTCAACAAATTCAAGCTACCTGTTGTGTTTTCACGTTAAGATAATGTTTTCTACCTGGACCTTTTAATCTTGTTTTGTGAACTTCTCTGTTTATTTTTAATAATTAATAAGATAAAAACGATATACATAAATAAAGCATCATTTTTATCAAAAAAATAAAAAGGTTATTTTTTACTTCTTTTAAGACAACAAAACGGTTGAAAAATAGCTCCGCACTCTGGTACAGAGCTCTTTGTAAAGTTAGCATCAATCCCCAAACAGTGATGCGGCAAGTTGATTTGCTACTGCAATGTGACTTTTTTACTCGGCTTGGATTTAACTTTGTTTTCCCCTTTTATTTCCATTGGTTATTCATTCCATGGAAATCGACCAGTACCAGCCCCGTAGCTCATTGGGAATTTGCCTGGTAAAAGCTCTGCTTCAGATAAATTGAATTTCCGATTCTACGGTGTTCTGCCAACTTGCAGCGAGATAAACAGTAATGCAATTCAGACTTGAACTCTCCTCGCTAAAAACAAACAACAGCTCGGAATTTGCAGACGAGCAGCTTGCTTTGCTTCAGGCAATTTGCCGGCCAGGCAAAGATGCGAAGCTAGCATCAACTCAGTATAGGAATTGAGGAAGTGACCGACTGAATATAAGGCATTAGAGAGACAAGCAAGCAAAACGGCAGTCACATTGACATCACCATTCTCGCATAAGATTTGTATGTTCCCATCAAAGTACATGCAAAAGACGCAACACATAAATGGAATCAGTAACTTGCATCTAGTTCAATTTATGTAAGTTAAGTGCTAGATAGAGTTTCTCTAGTACCTACGCTGTTGACAAAACTAAAGCCAGATACCCAAATCTGCAATAGCTATACCTCTACAGACGATGTGTTTTAGATCTAGACCTTTGAATTACTGGGTCAGATCAACCTATTACAAGATTCTGGAATCTGAACTCTGTTGATGAGTACATCCCTTTGCAATATCAGTGGTGAGGAAGAGAAGAAAATGCTGCGCTGATGAATGTACCTGTGCAGCAGCCTGGATTTTCCACGTTTCTAGTTTTCCTAGTAGTAACTATTGTTATTGTTCATGTCCTCTTGAAACCATGCTCAAGTTTTGCTCTTGAACTTCCTATGTGACTTGAGGTCAACTACAACAACGGTTATATTGTCCTTGCTCCCCTTCTGGAGAGCCAGCTTCGACAAATATTCAGCTGCTGCTTGAGCAGCTTGATCCGGCACATCATCACTTCTTTGTGCTGACGATGAGTCATCTGCATTCTTCTTGTGCCATAATAGTATCCGTTTGCGGGCAGCGTCACAAACCTCTTCATTTGACATTACATCCCAAAGGCCATCACTTGCAAGAATAAGGCACTCATCATCTTTCGCTCGAGCTACAACTGTGACCTCAGGAACAGGGATTATGTATGGCTTCAGGTATCTGTCACCTGCAAATAGATAAATATGCCATTAGGTACCATCATTGCACTCACAGCAAAGGATATGTCGTGACCAAGGAACAGCTGAAAAAGCAGATTGGTTGATGAGCAAGTTTTCAACATCATATCATACATCTGATCATGGTCAAATTTAAGAAGACCGGCCAGACTGGAACACACAATATACCAAAGTAAATCATGAGCCTATAATTGTTGAATGAAACAATGATTATTGCAGCTAAGCCTCTCCTACCAGAGCCAATAACAGTATCACAACTGCAACACAAGCCAATCAGCCACTGCCATAATCAATGATGGACACAAAGGCCTTGCGATTTGTGATGCATAATCAATGAAACATCGAAAGCAAACAGCAGTTTCTTATCCGACACATATCTCTACAAGTTAAACATCCCAGGTTCCCATCATGGAATCCAATTCCAGGAACAGAATAGGCCAATCCAAATGATGGTAGCTACAAACTGTACTCTTGCTGGAAACAATTCAGATCGCAAGTTCAGAAATTGAAGTTGTACAAGATATCAGTAGGGCAAGAGCAAATATGTGTACCGATTGATCGTGACATGGCAAGAACACCGAGGACTCGATAACCATTCCACTGGATGACCTTGCCACCCTGAGCTTCAATTCTCGCATACTCATCCTCCCTATTAGGCTGAAGTCACAAGGAAGATAAGACAGTTAGAATCCAGCATCGTTTGGTGTAATGAGTAGGGTTTGTTATGATACCTTATGGTCTGCCGATAGCGCCAAGGGCTGCTTGCCCCGGCAGAGCACTGCCCGCGAATCTCCGCAGTTGGCAACGATGATATGAGAGGAGCAAAGGACTGCGACTACCGCTGTTGAGCCCACGGTGTCTGGAGCGGCAGGTTGGGATGCATTGCCTCCGACCTCGGCATCAACACGAGTGAAGCAGTCCACAAAGGCCCTCTCCCACTGCTTGTTGGGCTCGAGGCCGTTTAAGTCGGTACCACGAACGGCGTCCTCTGCTCTACCCAGCTCCTCTATGAGTACAGAATGGATCCTCTCCCGGCAGTAATTGGCAACCTGTGGGAGCACAAAAAATGGTAGGGTATGATATGCGAACGTGTGTGGGGAGGGGAATGCGATGCTGGTGGAGGGAGGCAAGCAAATGGGGAAACCTGAGCGCCGCCGTGGCCGTCGAAAACGCCGAAGAAGTGGGCGGGGAGGCGGAAGGAGGCCCTGTCGAGGCCGTCGACGGCGGCGTCCCCTGCGACCATCCAGAGCGGGACTTGGAAGAAGCGTGGCAGGACGAGTGCGGCGTCCTCCATCTCGGGGCGGCGGCCGCAGACGGAGTAGAGCCCCCAGCGCGGGACGCAGTCGAGGGCGAAGACGCTCCTGGCGGCGGCTACCCTGTGGTGTTGGGCGGTGTCGGCGACGGCGACGAGGTCGTCGAGCACGAGCGCGGAGCCTGCCTCGGCGAAGGCGTCGAAGTCGACGGTGGCGACGCTGCTGCAGTCGCTGGCGACGGAGCACGGGCTTCCTGGCGGCGTGTTGATCCTGTTGGCGGCGGCGGCGGCGTCCTCATCCATCTCCATGGGAGCGGCGGGGAGGAGCGTGGGCTGGGCGGCGGCGGAGCTAATCAGGGCCATGGAGAAGGGAAGCGGCGCGTGGGCGTGGGGCCCTCCTCGTCCTCCTTTCCCCACTGATAGTGCTAGTGGTGGTCATGGGGGGCGTTCCCTTTCCCGGGGCAGCAGGCAGATCTAGGTGGTGATGAATCCAGGGGTAGGTGCGGGGAGATCACGGCGGCTCACGGGCGAGCTGCCCTCGCCAGCACGGCTCCTCTCCTCTCCTCTCTTCTCTTGATGGAAGGACAGCAGCAGCAGAAGGAAGCTCAAGGCAGCTGCCGGGAAAGATACAGAGATACAGGTGTCCATGCCTCCTCCACTCCCATGTCTCCATGAAGGAGAGGAAGAAGGGTGTGGTCCCACCTGGCAGGGGCATAGGAACAGATGGGCCGTTAAGCCCAGAGGCCTCCTGGGCCGTCTCTTTTTTTTGTGTGTGTGTTACGCAGTGTGGACTGTGTGTTACCGGCACGGGATTCCAAACCAAATCATTTGCTCCTTCTATATGCCATCTCACAAGATTTTGCCGGTTTACCTAAATAAAAAAAGATTTTGCCGGTGCCGCCCATCGGATGGTAACCGTCCGAGCAATTCACATGCACTGGCAGTCTGGCACTCCTCTCACTCTTTTCTCAAGACAACTCGGGCATCGCATTCTTTTTTATTCAACAATTGGTTCCTGCTACTCGCAACTACTATTCATATGGGGAAGAAAAGAAGAATCCTGCAGCAAATCAGAAACATGATGCCTGCAAAGCCTTGTTCAGTTTGCACGGGATGCAGCATGCATGGATCCTCTGCATTACTACATACACGTGAATCCAGACCCACCAGTCAGTGATTGGTGCCCTGAAACGTGCCGCGGCTAAAGAACAAAACAAGCAATGCCCTCATCGTTTAGGATCACTGAGATAATCTACAATGTCGCACTAATACGGTACCAACACTCGTTGATTATATTGTCTCAATTATTCAATATGGCTTTATTGTAAAAATAAGTAGCCCCAATGTTACAAAAAGAACAGGTATCCACATAACCTTACAAGGTCCAGTCCTGCCTAACACGTGCAATATTGTGGCCAAATATACCCTCCTGCCACAAAACATCCCAAAATCTACATTATTGATCGGCTGATCTCTAGGACGATATAAATTACAGGATCAGGTAAACCGCCGACAAAATCAACAAAGAATCGGTGTATCACAGGTAATATACACGAGCCATTCATTGGTTTCGATAACTCAACACAATAACTGCATGAAAAATATTGCCTGGCCACGGGCAGCACTCGGCTCAGACAAAATTTATTGTGAAGGAGACGTAAGGATGGGCCTCTGTTTCACCTCCCAAACCAGCAACGCCTACATCGTCTTCTGATTTCCAATAAATACTGCAATCGCAAATGTTGAGTTAGTGAAAACCAAGACAAACCTGCAGCTAAATATGTCATCAACTGCTCTATCCAAATATTGAATTACCTATGGACATTGCCACAAAGCTCCTCTAAAATGCTCCTTACTTTCTTCTCGCTCTTTGTCGGTGGGGCTAGAACAGCAGACTAATAATAATACAAGCACATTTCAGATCCCAAATGATGATATCATGAAACAATGGAACACGGTAAAAAACCGTACAGAATATTTACCAGGAATGACGGTGGCAGACCATATCTAAGAATGCTCTCTACAAATACACGCACAGCACAGAAGTGCATCCAAGAACTGAATACCTGTAACATATATGAGCAAGAAAGAAAACAGTTATTCACAAGAAAGGATTAAAGAAAACAAAAAAAAAGACCTTGGAAACTATATATAACAACAACATACTACTATCCTGGTCATGTTTACCAACACAGTCATAGAAGATCATGCTGATTTATAGTAACCTAAATTACTAGCCAACAGCTTCTTCTCCACCCTAAGCCAACAGAAGGCAGCGACATTCTCAAAAATGAACAGCACTAGCTGCTTTATTACCAACTTCTAAGAAACACATGCATATTCCGCAGAGCATGTCATGATAAACAACTACGTAAATGGTATCTAATCTGACAATAAAATGTGTGCCATTGTAGTGAGGCAAAAGAGTATAAATCAATATGCAATTTTGTTATTCAGTGAAGTCCAAATTCATAACTACATATCATCACATTACAAATAAATCCATATTTAGCATGAATGATCAACCATAAGCGGTGGCAACGAAAGCAGATGAAATAAAAGAAAATCAAAGCAAGCACAGGACGAAATAACATCAGCTGGTGAAGAAGGTTGAACTCATGCCTGGCACTTCTTATGGATTCATAGACGAAACAAAAACTTCTACAGTTTTAGTGCAGGATGAGGAAACAATTACCTCACTGTAGCTGGCATAGCACCATTGCAGAAGAGAGGTTCTCATAGCTTCCTGGTCTTGCAGTAGCTTTTCCATCTCCTGCTTCCGGCTTTCCTGTGCTTCAGGACTATACTCAAAATCACGGACCTGCAAAGTAAAAGATCGACAAGATTAAACTTCTGTCCTGGTTAAATGAACCAAAATCTCTTGGGGTTAATGCTCCCTGGCCAGATAGATGTAAAGTGTAAATAAGAGCTGTGCAAGGAAACCTTACCTGGAAACCTTTCTCACGAGCATGGATCTTAAAGTTGTCAACAACCTTAGCAAATAGGGTTACAGTGTACAGAGCGTACTCATTATCCTCGTAAAGCTTTTTGGAGGACCTAGGCACCTACAGAATCATCAATTAGTAGATGAAATAAAGAAGCTACAAAATATGGCAGGAAATTAGAGTATTAGACATATAAAACTCAGACCAACTTAGTAATTTGCAGTATGAAGAAAACAATAAAGGTTTCATTAGTAAAAAAACAAAAGAGCACTTAATTTGTTTAGAATATAGAAGAAACACACGATGAATGAATGAATGATGCGTTAAAAGGGAGTAATAATGTTACCACAAAGGTGTCGAGCGATTCGTAGCTTGACAGCCAATCTTTTTGGGAGTACTTTGGTACAATAGCAAGAAGTGTTACTAGATGCTCTGACGTAACCATATCCTCCGGCTTTATCAGATTGGAAAGATCACGAACCGCTAAGCTGTCAAGCAAGAGTCAGAAAGGGAAACTTATTAGTATAATATGTAAGGGAAATAATGGAACGGATAAAGGAACAAACAATCGGTGTTCCTACATTTTACATAAAACAAGAAAGTATTCAAGTATGTGGCGAAGAACTAAGCAGCATAACACTAGCATCAAACACTCCCTAAAACCAGTAGGGCAGCATAGTTTAGGAGAGACTACCTTCCACTTTGCTTCCTGTTGATTGCACTAAGCTGGCTCCTAACATTATTGTATTCCGCTGCACGAACCTGGAAGAAAATGTCAATAATAACTGTAAACTCAGCATTCAACCATAAAATAATGGTAAATCATTTACATGCACCACAGGAAAAAAAAGGTGATCGGGAGGAAAAGAAAAGGATTACAGACAGAGCTCCTACAAAATCCAAGCAATACTTTGTTGTGAAATACACGTTTTGTTACTTCATATCCTGACAAATTCTAGCACCAATTGTCCAATTGTTCTTGCACCCTAGTGGTTATGTACAATTGCATGTAAGCATACGAGCCACGGATCCTGGTGTACACCATGTCCCCTAAAACGCAATAGTGAGGTCCTTTGAACTTTACGCATTCAGGCAATAAAGTCACTAGAACATAATTTGAGCCAAATCCATTCCCAGGAGCAACAACAGCTGTTAACTAAAGGAACAGTGATAGTCAAGTCGCGGATTTAATGAAGATTGGCAATGCTGATAATATTATATAGTCAGTCTACAAAATTGGGAAAAACTGATGAAGTGGAGTTGTTTGTATAACCTTCATGTCATCCTCGATCTTGGCGACCTGTGACTGGATGGTACCGACGATCTCCTTGAGCGGCGACATTGTGGGGAACTTGCCCTCATCCCACACGAACCTACAAGTTGGTTGAGAACCGAAAGCAGCCAATTGAGCCAAGAAAGCATTGGAGCGCCAGAGCGAGCAGCATAGCTAGTTACAGCGGCAGCAGAGAGGAGGGGGAAAAATCTGAACCTGGTGAGGTAGGTGTCGACGGGGACGCCGTCGACGGTGAGTGCCCCACTCTCGACCCCTCCGGCGCGCTCGAGATCCTCGATCTGCCTCCGGATCTTGTGCGACACGCCCTCCACGAACACGTTGGACTGCGCAAATAACATGGGCGTCAGAACAAATCCAAGCCGGAAGGGATCGAGATCGAGATCGGGATCAAAGCAAGGAGAACAACCTTGACGAGATCGTCGCTCAGAGCGAGGAGCGAATCGAGGGTGCCCACGCGGAGATCTGGGACGTTGAACTGCGCAGGCCGAGGAGAGATCAGACGGGAATATCCATTGGAATTGGCTCGAACCAAAAGGAAGAAGGAAGGCTTACACGGTAGAGTGGAGTATCAAATGAGTGGCGGGAGATGGAGTCCTGCAGGCGCGACCACAGCGAGCCGGCGGTGGTGCCGCTCTGCACGGGGAGCGAGATTATCCAATAACGAGTAGCCATGGCTGTCGCCGCCGGTGAGCTCCCCTCCTTCCTGGGATGATGATGGTATTGGAAGAAGCCGTCTCCGGGGAGCTTTGGCCACGTTGATATTGGAAGAAGAGAGACGGGCAGATTATTTTTTTTAATTTTCTTTTTCTTTTGATTTTTTTTCCAGAAGAACGAGACTCTGAACTCTGAAGGACACGGAGCGAACACTGTTACGGGCCGACCCGGGGATATTAGGCCCACGAAACGACCTTTCGTTTTCTTGTATTTCAGTATTTTTTTCTATGTAATTTTTAAATCCTTTTCATTCAGCCCTTTTTTTTGTTAATTAATATTAATATTTTTGTATAATCCTCTGCTTTCGATTTGGGTGTCAATGCATAATAAGCGTACTAAATTTTGCTGGTTCCAGATGGGTTTCATAAGTCAGCACTCTTTCCTTCATTCAAAATAAAAGAAGAATAAAGAAAAACTTAGTTTTCCTTACACAATTATTATACACATGTTTCGCGCACAAATGCTCCTTGAGATTCAGAAAGAAGCATAAGAAAATAAGATGACCATATTCTTCCCTGCTCATAGAGTCATAGCACAACAATGCCATGGCAAAAGGCCATCTTCACCTGTTGCTGAAGAAGACAGCCCCGCAAGCGATCACCACAACGGCAACACGCACACCCTGCATTCCATACATCAATCACAGCCATTATTTCTCTAATAATCACAGCAGTTTCAAACAAACAAGGGCCACTCGACGCACTCGCCTGGTTTATCAACCACCCATTCAGATCTAGCAATGGGAAACCGCCAATTCCTCTAGCACGCGCCGCAACCCGTTCGTCCTCACATGTGTTCTGCTTCAGAAGTTCCAGACATTACCACCAGCATGCTTGACCGCCAGTGCCACAACACATGATCTATAGCAACCAACAGGACCAAGATCGTTTTGGAATGAAATTCATACCTTTGCGATCCCTGATTTATCGTCATGATTAATGTGCCTAAGCGAGCACAAATGCTCTAGCTCAAGAAGGTCTTTGAGCTCCCTGCTCGCGGTACTGACACAAACATGAGGGTGCAACCACTTGCTCGACGTTGCAACCAAATTGTTGAACGGATACTCGAGATAGCTTCCTAAAGAATCCAGTTGGGATCTCCTCTTGCTTCGGCTCAAGTCATGTTCCCTTACATTCTGCTTTCTCGCTCCATCAAGGCCACTGGGCCTACGGCTCCTGCTTTCATATGATGCTGCCGGCACTCCATTTTGAACAGGCTTTTCTATGACTGAAACCTGCTTCCTTGATTTGCAGTTCGAATTATCACCAATTGCTTTGTCCGTCTCTTCGCGGTCTGATCTCGAAGTGACTGAGGCACCGGTATCCGAGCTTAAAATGCCCTGCAACCTCAGGAAATATTCATTAGCCGACCCTTCGGAGGTTGCTCTACTCCAAACTGATTAGTTCTTCCCATCCCTAAAATCTAACAACCAGGATCTAGTTTACTGATTTGCTAAGTGTTTGAATACGAAAAAAAAGGAACCTGTGAAGAGGTGCTTTCGAAGGCACTTATCATCTTCTTCACAGCATTACTTGATCTGCTATCTGGTTTACCATGCCCTTGCTTGGATCCATCTGCATCTTCAAACTTCTTACCGTCACTTTGCAGTAACAAGTCTCTTGAGGCATTCATGCAGGGATCCACATTTATCCCAGAGAAGACGGCCCTACCCTGCGAATCACCTAGACTCTTCTGCAGCTTAGTTTCATCTCGTTTGCTTTCAATGTTCGAGATCTTTTCTATAAGCCGTTTGGACAATGAGCTGTCTGAAAAAGTTTACAATTCATTACATAAGAATTACGAACCAGAATCCCTAGTGTGTTTGGTAGAGCTAATGCTTATGTAGCTTATTGCTTACGATTCAGCTTATCCGTCAAAATTGCTTATGTAGCTTATCCAGCTTATTGTGCATAAGCAGTCAAACCGTTTGGCAAAATAGCTTATCAAAACGGCTTATGAGGTGAAAGGAGTGCATAAGCTGGAAAAGCAAGGTTTTGGTTGCTTTGCCTCTCTAGTACAAAAGGAAAAGCTGCTTATAGTTTGCTTGGTAATAAGCTGCTTATGGTTCAACCTGTTTGGTACAGCTTATGGCTTATGGTAGCATAAGCTGCCTCATAAGTTGGTCCATAAGCTGTACCAAACACACTCAGATACTCTTCATGTCAATCACATACATTTCGTCAGTGGTCACTTTGAACATTCCGCTTACTTAAACAATAGGCTGAGATAATGATAGGTCAGATGCAAAGAGTTAAAAGGGCGAAGCCGGTAAGTTTCCAATGGAAGCCACACAACACGCTATTTGATATATTGACCCTGGTTTTGTATGAAGCTATGTACAACTAACACAAATTGAAGAAATATTGACAGATGTATTAGTACTATTAGCCTCTTCGGAAACCACTGATTTTTTACTTTTTTTTGAGGGCGGATACCACTGAAATTAACTACACCACATCTCTTGCGTTTAGCCTATTACATCAAAGCATACAGTCCGTTAAAGCAAGCCTATTACGTCAAAGCATACAGTCCAAATTTGTGCTTGCAGCCAAGAAAAAAAAGATAGCAAGTGTACACTACTAGAGTACCTGGAAAGTTGAGTTCATAGCCATCTCCAGGTCGCTCTTGCTGTTTTCTTTTCAGTGCGGAGCTTCTCTGTACATAGAAAGAAAGTTTTATATTATTGAGATCATCAAGAGATTTCCATCTGGATTATCTTTTATGACGAAATACTGAAAGGAGCCTACTTACCATTTCTTGGATCCGCTTGCGGTCGTCGTCACTGAGTAAGAACTGCAACTGAAGAATAACTTCTTTCCCATTGTCAATACTACATACTATATCTGTAGTTCCTGACTCAACAATAGTATTTGTCTGCAACTCTGGCGATACACAGTGCATATAAACTAATTGAATTTTATAATAAGTGTATCAAAGAACAGCACCAATGCAAAACCTGCTTTCGATATTAGTTCCCTGTCTGCATTGTACAGCATTACTATCATGCTCTCTCGAAGTGATGTAACTGGGCTGTACACAAATACTTGGTGTCAGAAAACTAAAACTCCTCCTCTACGTACAATAAAGACAGTTGCAAGACATGCATGTGGAATTGGAAAGGGATAGTATTTGAGTGCTTTTATGCTGAAAGTGAACGATACAATAGTAAAGTATCAAACATCAAAATATGAAAAAGGAGCTTACAAGGATAAACCATATTGTTCTATGTTTCCACTGTATTCTCTTTTGCCTACAGACACTGTATCCAAAACGTGATTCACATACATAATTGACAATATTAGCAATTGGGGAGAGAAAAAGAGTAAATTAGGTAGTAGTAGGCAATCCAAACCTTGCAAGAACAGTGGAGTAACTGCTGGTTGAGTGGCTGCATAGTAGAAATAAGATCGAGAATAAAAAAAGAGAGGAGAAATTCAGTCTAAACAGTTCCTGTCTCCCACAGAAGACAGTATGAGTAAGTTCTTTGAATATTTGAGCAAGACATAATTAAAAATCACGAGACAGCAAACTTTGCCTGAGATGTTGATGCTGCCAGGCATTCTTCTTGAGTTCCTGCTTGTTGCTGCATAAAAGCCCTCCAATTCTGATCCTCAAGAGCAACGAGAAGAACACGGCACACCAGTCAGTGGAAGTTATTTGAGCGAGCTATACGTGTGGCTGTCTGCGGCCGCTGGATTTCTTGGGACCACTAGAAGAATTTAAGTTTGTCTTCTATTGCTTTCACAGATCTAAACCCACAATTTTTTGTTCTGAATAGGGTTGGCCCCTCGATGCAGTCTCTGCTATTTATTACTACCCCCGGTTGCATTTTATTGAGGTCAGGAATATGTCAAATGAACTAAAAACTGTCCTAACATCAAGAAAAGAAATTCGGAGGGAGTAGATGCCAAACAGTTAATGATTATTTTTGCGATATCACAGCTTATGGGCTGGCTCATACATCACAGGAAATCCAAAGAACAGAAATCATCATCAGAACAATCCATTGATGGAATAGATGAAATTTGCACCCAGGAATTTCTTAATACATGCAATACTAGTTTGCATCCACACAACCTTAGGACTTTCAGAGGTCAAATCAAGAAGACATCAGCTTACAAAGATAGGACAGTAATGTGCTCCAATCAGGCTCCAATAAAATTGTAGGAGACCCACCAGATACAAGATCCAAAAGACAACTGGTGAGCTCACAAGCTCGGGAGGGATCCAGCCCGGATGAACTCTTTGAGAAGGGCCTTCTCCTCGTCAAGTTTTTCTTCTCTGCAGCATTGCGTGGCTTGATCTTCCGCTTCTCTTCCAGCATCCATTTGTAGAGTTGGCGCTGCTCATCTTGGGGGATTGGTGGGAGCACCTTTCTGGGAGCGGCAATTGGTTCTGCAGGCTTGTCAGCAGTTGCGGCAGATGATGGCGATTCAGTAGCAGTCATAGCATCCTTTTTCCCCGAGTCCTTTTGGTAGGTCCGCACAAGTACATAAACTGCATGGTTGTAGGAAGGTGTGATTACTGAAACCATCAGAAAGACATTCTACTTGGGTAAGCAGAAAAGGTACACATAAGCGCCAAGGGATCGAGCATGTCCCAGCCCTTGGAATAGGAAATAACACCTCTAATCCATGGATATCTTATTCCTTATTAATGCAACAAACATGCTGATACAATCGTGAACAGATGCATGCGTGGATCCATAGTTTTCAAGCATGCTCTGAAAACTTGGATGCGTTTCATGGCGTTCCTCAAGAATTATTGACGTAAATACTGAGGCACCTTTGAGCACAGTTTGATATGTGTGGGATTGGTCACTATCTAAGTTGCTATGTGGAGGATGGTATCTACAATTTCAGTTGTAGCACTTTTTACAGCTTACTGTTTTGCCTGTGGTAGGCAGCAAGAACAGCCAGCCTAAACCTCAAATGGGTAAAATGGTTTTGTGCATTATCATGTGCCACACAATTGTGTAGAGTAGTAGCCACATACTAATAATTCAAGCCACAGCAGGAATATAGGCTTAATAAGACCTAGAAGCACACACAACTATACTAGGATAGCCAGTAGTCCGACGTGGGCATGAACTTGAGTCAGCGAAAAGATAACTTGCAAAGTTCCCATGTTTGGCCAACTAAACTAAATAGTCGATGTTACTAAGCTTCTTAATAAAACTATAGGATGCGGATCTTTCGATAAAAGAATGTCAACTTCTCCATGAGAGATATGAAGCAGCGGTGCAAGGTTTACAACGGCGTCCTAACACCGCATCTGATTGCTAAATTTTGTCAGCAAAATCAAAGGACGCTAAATCTAACCCAAGCGAACGAATGAGATGGGAAGGGGGAGCTGACCTCCGACAAAGAGGTTGGCCGCCAGGAGGAAGGGGAACATGCGGCGCATGAAGGTCTTCTTCGCCTCGGGTGGTGGCGGGGGCGGGGGCGAAGGCGGGGGCGGCGCAGGGCCGGCTGGCTTGGGCTTACCCTGGGCGGCCATGGATGGATGGAGATCCCTTTCCGTCGAGAAACGAATCAATCTCTCTGGTGACTTGGTGAGAGGAGAAACTGTGAGGGCGCTCTCTCTCTCTCTCTCTCTCTCTCTCTCTGATAAGTGATAACTCGTTTGTTCCTCGTCCTGCTGTAGAAATCCTCCGATCCTGGCCTTTGATTCTTGCTCTTTAAAAATAAAAATAAAAATCTTGGCCAGCGCGGCAAAGATTTCTGGACTAGAATGGAGCGTGAACCGGTAGAAAACCCGAGAGGCTTCATGCTTTCAGAACAGGATACGAGATAAAATTTTCGAACCATTTTTTGGATGTTCGTATCATGCTCCAAGCTTTATCATTAACAGAGTCTAATGAAATCAAATGTCGATGTGATGAACCTGGATTATCAATCATAGAATAGAAAATGACATAATGTATTGTTCATCAGAAAACAAGTGCACTGATCCAGGCCACCGAGAATAGTAAGAACATCTCCAGTAGGTCCCTACTATAATATTTGGGGTTTTGACCAAAAAATCAACTCGAGCGAGGAACCCTACTAGGCCTCTATTTTTCCATATCCACTCAAATTGCAAGCCCAAGGCCTCATTTCTAGGGGCCTCCAACTCAGATAAGGTGTCATGCGTAGAGACAAAGATGAATTTCAGTTTTTTTTTCATGTCACAATTGGGACCCATCCGAAAATAGGGGCTTAAATTCAATGTGTTGCTGGAGTTGAGAGCAATTTTTAGACCCCTACTTTTTCATGCCGGCATGCAAAGTCAAATTTGGGGGCTTGATTTGAGGTCTCTTGCTGGAGATGCTCTAAATCTTAAGTTCCAAGTATATTGCTTCGTTGCCCGACAAAGCATAAAACAGCATTGGCATGTATCGACTTGACATCAGATCATAACACTAACACAAAGCACTTTTGCATTCACTTATGTTACATACAGGACTATACAAAAGATAAATAAACTACCATGAGCTCCCAACTCTAAACATGGACACTTTTCTTGTTACAACCAACAAAAAAGACAAGTTTGGCGTCGCATGAACCTGCAGCTATCTGAATTCTAATAACCGGTTGCATATTCTAACATCAAAAGGTGGGAGGAAAATACATATCTACCTGACCCTAAGGTGACTACAATTAGCTCCAAGTTAAAGTAAGATCAGTATCGTCCATAGCTTCCATAGCACGGACACCTATCAGAGATTAAAAAAAGAGAGATTAGCATATGGAATTCCAGTCGCATATGTAGAATGACAATGCATTAATGCATGAGCAGATGGGTGGAAAAAACAAAATGATATCAAAATTTTAACTTGTATCGCCAGACCCTGCTATGACCCTCTACTGTAAGCAGCATAGAAGAGATCTTCAAATTCTCCCCAAATGGACATACCAAAAGTACAGATAGAAACTCTAAAAACTGTTGCTTAACAAGTAAACAAGTTCGGAAAGCACATACCTGTACAATAACTTTACACACAAAAGATGGGTTACCATCTTTAAGTGACACACCCGGATCAGCTTGATCCAGAATTTGAAGGAGCATATGCACTGCCTTGAACAATCGATGTTTGCTGATGTTGAGACTGCAGTTGCTGACTAGCTTGCTGGTTCCACTGGCCAACAACTTGGCTGTGCATAGGAAAACCGCCTGAAATTTGCCTTTGTAACACATCTTGTCCAGATGATGGCAATAATGTTTCATTCCCAGAGGATGTATTCCCTGGAGAGCTAAGCAGATTAGATGATGAGGTAACTGAAGTCCGATTATCTGTTTCACACGTCAGCTGATTTACAGATGAAAGTAAAAGGCTGCCTGAATCCGTACTGAGTGGAACGGGTGTTGCTGGAACCATCTGATTGTGTTGGACTTGTTTGTGACGTGTGTTGGCCCTACATTCAGAACTTATTTGGAAGTTTTGTTGCATAATTGTTCTTTGGATGCCGCTCTGTGAGGGAATGATCTGCTCTTGCTGTGTGCTCAATGTCGATTTAGAATAAACTGGTGATGGTTGTGAATCTGATATGGTCTGACTCGATGAAGCCTGCATCCTGCTTTGGTTAACAATATCTGGCAACTGCTTAAGTGACTGGGGCGACATAGTATACAGTGTGGGTTGGTTCATAGGTGGAAGCATTGACAGAGTTGATGCGGTATTAGCAGGGGAAAACTCTTGCCCATTTTGCAAGAGTCTTTTGTCAGGGACATGTTTCTTTGAATGTGCTGGAACAGCATTAGTTGACATATTATCAACTGGAGGAGTCTGAGATATTACCATGTTTCCTCGCCCTAAGCTCTTCATCAGCTTAGCTTGTTGGCTACCTTGATTCCTTTGTTGTAGATTCTGTCTAGACTGATGTTGACCTCCTTGTTTCTTCTGCTTCTGTGGTGTAGCATTAGCAGGTAGATTGGGAGATGAAGCGGCATCCAGGGGGTTTTGTGAAGCTTGCTGTCGCTGATACTGTGGTTGTGAACAAGGAACTGGATTGCCTGCAGAGCCTTTGTTCTGCTGCACAATATGTGAACCACTCTGCACACATGATACTGCACTTGCTCCAGAAATATCATTATTTTGTTGGGGCACAATGTGCTGTTGCGTTTGTCTTTCTTTAGGTAAGTGCAAAGCATGCGCTCGCTGTTGTGGGCTTGCACTAGTTTCTTGAACCTGGGAATGGTCTGAATTTCCAAATATGTGCGATGATTGTGACATCTGATGAGGCTGTTGGGGTTGCTGAGCAGGTGGAGACGCTACAACACTGGAGAATGATGGGTTCATGCAGTTGACATGGCTGTTGTGGCTACTTCCCTGGGGAACCTGCATGCGGATATCTGGCACCTGCTTATGTTCTTCCATACTATGACCAGGCTACAAGGATGAAAACATATGGTAAGCATAGAAAAGTAAGACTGGTTACCATTTCAGTAAGACTGCTCTTAAGCATAGAAAAGTCGCTTGAACCGTTGGTGATTGAAATTAATCAACAAAAGTAAATCCTCTCTTGCAAAGTCAGATGCCATATCAGAATATGTGTATATTCTTCAACCATAGACTAACAAGGAAATTTAGAACATTGTTTGAATAAAATAGTCATAAATGAACCTCAAACAGAGAAAATGAATAACTTAAACTCAAAGGAACAGGAGAGCAAATTGCCAGAGAAACCACATAGATTGCTAACCAATATCATATGAGATAGAATTAAAAAAATCCTATGAGATATCTTTTGTGTTGAAGTGCCTAGTACATCATGCCTATCACAACCAGCAACTTGTTACAACAACAGCAACAAAGCCTTTTGGTCCCAAGCAAGTTGGGGTAGGCTAGACATGAAACCCAAAAGAGAAAGGAAAAGGAGAAAAAGAAAGGAAGGGAAAAAGAAATAGATCAAAAGGTTATGGTTCGACTAGCAACTAGTTACCTCCTCAACTGTTAAGCCTATGCAATGATTTGGATCATATGAGCACAACTACTATGCTCTGTAATATAATCACATGTTTTGAACTTATCTTGCATTAAGTCAGGTACGGGTATGGCCTATGGTGCTTGGCAGGCGCAAACAAGTTGGAAGCTTTGGGTCAGGGAGGAGTTTTCTGAGCTAATGCCCTCCTCTGCTCTAAGTCACGGTTTTGTTAAGTGTTTAGTGAGTCAGTTCTTCTAAGTGTTGTAAACCGAGTCTCATATTTAGTCCCCGTATGAGATGAGGAATTTGTAGGGGGGGGGGGCTTTTTCTCTCTAATGCGAAGAAGTGCAGCTCTCCTGAGTTTTCGAAAAAAAAACATGTTCTGAACTTGAACACAAAATGTCACCTGTGCCTTTGAAATGGCGGTGAACAAAGCAGCTACAAAGCATCCCTGGTTTCATGCATTTTTGGCAACTTAGAAGTATATAAAACGTAAATGGGAACTCACATGAAGTATCTGCAAAGGATCATGTGGCCTCGAAATTGAATGTCCAGGACCAGATATGCCCCCCGGATGGTAACTTACTGGACTTGGAACGTCTTGCCCACTGTTGGGTATCAAATTCCCAGATGAAACTGCAAGTCCTCCTGGGGCACTAATCCTTGGAGAGCCTGCTTTGGCAGCAGACATACCTCGATTTAGTCCTGCAATCTGGGCACCAGTCATTGCACGACAACTACGATCAATCCCAGTAGGAAACACTCCAGGGACAGAGCCTCCAGGTGGCTGAAAATTTCTGCCACTGACCACCTGGTTATACTGAATCTTTGGTTGCTCATCACTCTGTAAAGAGGTAAGTCTAGGAACGTCGTATTTCTGAGTATCCCTGTAGCATAAATGACACAAGAAATCAGCATTATATATTAGCTTTAGAATATACTACTTCATTCAACGCCTCTACTTGATCATTACCTATGAATATTCCATGTTGAAGACGACAACAAATTGTTGCCCAGAACCGTACCAGGAGCCCCTGGTAACCTGGAACTCAGATTTGATGTAGGAGTAGCAGGCCCGGAAGGCCCAGAAGAACCCTGATGGTTTGGCAGTGTTAACCCATTTGTATGAGAACCCAGAGGCAAACTACCAGGTGTAATTGAATCCAGGTTTGGACTTATTGAATCACAGAGATCAAGTGGCCTGTGAAGGTTAGACATCAACATAAGAATAAAGGTAACATGATGGTTGATGGGTATTTGGTAATTACAGAAACTAACCAAGCAGCATATGGAGGTAAAAATAGTTCAAAACAACAACTCAAAGCAGTGATACATACGTCAAAATGCCCCCTGGTAATTTGTTCACACAAGTTTGTGAAAGTGCGATAACATGAGAACTGTGTGGCTGCATGACAGGCTTGAGCTCCTGGCCATTACCCTTCACAACAAAAAGACAAAAGAAATGCAACATAAGATGTGGTAGTAATATAGTTAAAGAGAGAGAGAAAAGAATTGGTCAGCAGAATAGGAAGAACTTCAGATATAGAAAGGTGAGTTTTTTGGGCTAATGTGGCGGAAAAAACTAGCACACCGAAACTCCCCTACAACCATATTATCACCAGAATGTTTCCAGTCAAAAAGGAAAAAAAAAGAGGGACAGAAGGAATATCAAGGCCATTATTGCAAGGATGATGAGCTCAATTCATGGCTTTCTGCAATCTTCACCTATTTTGCAAATCTAGAATTTTTTTCTTAAAAGTTTGTTGTAATTTTATTTCTGCCTCATACCCCCATGTGGTACAAGCAGAATTGTGTTTGACACATGCGACAAGCTGGCATCTCAAGCAGTGCTCTGGTGCTGATAGCAAACCATATAAACCTTCAATAAAGGCTAAAAAACCTTTTTATGTACAATTATTATATAATATAATAAGAGCTGCACATATGTATAGCTGACAGCTCCGTCAACCATAAAACATTAAGGTCAATACAATTGAATAGCTTGGTTTCAACATGTAGTCAATTCACTGAAAAAAGAAACAAGTAACCTTAACTTCCTGCAGACGGGACAGAAGAAAATACATGTACAGTGAGATTGGCCATTCCATTATAAGTATGAGAAAAGATTCAACAAATCAAGTCAAGAAAAAACCTAGTAAAATTAAGAGAAATAGGAACCTGTCTATGTCTGGAATGCACTTGTGGCATGAGTAGAATCATTTTTTCGAAATGTTCCTTGAGATTCTCTTCCTCGAATGGTCCTTGAAGTCGTTCAAATAATTGCCTTGCACTACCCTGATGAACATATGAATATTGAGATTTAATGTGATGCACATCCCCAGATAAGTCTCAGTAATAGCAACGGTGTTGATGAAATAGCAATCAATTAAAAAGGAAATCATGCCACACGGTAAAAGGTTCCCTAAACATAAGTTAGTAGGGAGCATGCCTTTGGAATGCCCGGTAATGAGTTATGATAGCGCTGAGATGAACCAGAGTCGTCTGCACTATCAGCTCCATCACCAGAACTTCTGTCCACAAGAACCTTGTGGCGCTCTTTGCATTCGTTAGGTTGCCTATGCACAGACTACACACATGAAATACAAGTAAGCTCAAATTAATATCTGAGGATTTAAAAGACAAAAGGTGCATATTATAGTAACAATTAATACCACAGGAAAACATTAGAGAAGTAAATATAAAAGTAGCAAACAGGACAAATATAACAGGATCAAACATAATATCTAGAACCCAGTCATTAGATAGAAGTTCACACTACATGTACAAAGATATAGGACATAATAATGAAGGATTTTATCAGACACGAAAATTACCTTAAACTTCACAATGCAATTAATTGCATCACTAACTAGCTCCCAGTTTTGACCCATGTCATGAACAAGGACAACAAGAGCCTGAAATATAGCAGACATTAAAGTAATTCCCACAAATAATTGTCAACAACAAATATACTCTATTTTAAGAACAGAGGTACCTGATCCTCGAAGCTTGACCAACCATCGCTAGAAGTCATCTGCCAGGAATAAAACATTTGGATAAGGAAAGTAAGAACAATGGGAAAGGAAATCTTACTTCCACAGGGTATGTCCGTAAAACATGATTTTTAAATGTATAATGTCAGGGCAACTTTAATAAAAACAATTCCAGTGACTGATGCTATATAATCTTAGCCAAACACCCACAGACAAAATAAAAGCAACAATAAGAAGGGTCACAAGAATGTGTGAAGACTGAAGAATTCATCCACCAGCATGAATACCCCTAATTATAACCACATCAACAATGAGTATAATAAACCTGTCTAGCTCAAGTAATCAATTCCAAAAATTAATAAAAACTAAGTGAGATGGTAAGAAAAAGTACTCAGACCATGAGACAATAAACTGAATAAGGACACATACGTTGCAAAAGTAGAAGTGCAAGGACTGCAAAAAAAGCAAATGAGACATCTAATTTTTACCATGCTGTTGGCATATGAAATAAATACAGGGAACATTACTGTGCTGCAACACAAGAGAACAGGAGATTTAATTTCTACAAAGTGACAAGGTTACAAAAATGGTAATCCTTATGGAAACTGAGAAAAAACATATTATTTAGGCCCTGTTCGTTTCCTACCCTCTAAAATTTAGCACTGTCACATCACAGAGAATCTTACTATTTATAAATATGTTGATCAATTTAATGACAAAACCCTATTGACAGATTGATGCTAATTTTCAAGATGAATCTAATGAGCTTAATTAATCTATGTTTTATTAAAGTGATGCTACAGTAACCGTCTTCTAATCATGACTTAATTAACCTTATTAGATTCGTCTCGTAAATTAGTACAGGGACCTGTAATTTATTTTATAATTAAACTTTATTTAGTACTCCTAAATAGTAAGATTCTTTTTGATGTGACAGCTATAAAGTTTAGACCTCAGAAAACGAACACACCCTTAGAGAAATAATGATACCTTAAGTGCTTTACATTTTCTCCCACGCTCCCTGTTAGCAATTATCTTTATAAATCTAGCTGGATTTGTCATGTTGCTCATCTGTGATGCAACACGAGAAGCTGCAGGTGAATTATCTATCCCTTGCTTCATCATTTTAAGCTTTTTAGAAGCATGCTGTACACCATTTGCAGCTACATACAAAATCAATACAGTTAGGAGTTATTTCTGGTATTCTAAATAAAGTCAATAGTCTGTGTGCACTCTATATAAACAAAATGAAAAAAAATACCAGAGAATCCATTAGAGTTATATTGGTGACTCTCAGGTCTCTTCTTCAGATAATCCTCAACTTGCAATCTCTGACCATACGTATGACTCTGAAACTACAGTAACAAATCTGGGTTGGGAAAATAATGCAAACAACAAAAATAGGGCCACAGAGGAAGCTTAAGATATTAACCTTTGCCGAGGGTGGAGCACGAGAATTGGCTATATTTTGAGCAATCTTGTATCCTGAATTATAAAGCTTTTTTTCTTATTGGCTTTAGGTGACACCTCGGCAGCATCATAAGGCAATTGTCCATCAAAATCAACTGTTGATTCATAATCCATGTTTCTCCATTGCAATGACCCTCCATGCAATGATCTTTCATCATCTTGGAGAGAATTTGTGTCTCCACTTGAAGCATCTGTCTTGCCTATGGTATGGGATGCTCCGATGACACTGGCATGAAATGGGCTTACAACTCGTTGCCTAGCAGCTGTGCGGCTGCGCTTTGCAGGAACCGCAAGGAAAGAAGATCTCTTGCCATTCGATAACAGTGGACGGTTTCCTGACTTGCTTTCGAAGCATGGTTCATAAGGTACATCGATACCTATTTCGTATTGTCTTGCACCACTAATTCTCTGATGCATTTGGTGTTTCTTTTTATGACACATTTTTGATATGAAACCACCTTCATATGCTTCAGGCGACAAATAAGTACATGTCTCACCTTCATCCTCCCCATATGCATCCTCTCGAGGGAAATCTGAATAAGTGGGGAAAGCATTACAAGAGTATGAAGTACAAAAAATACAAAACAACATTTTTTATGTTACTGGTAAATACCTGCAGCAGAATCGCACACAGACGTCTCATATTCATCCATGAGTTCAGTGTTGCCAGATCTCTGAAATTATTACCATAGGTAAATTTCTTTAATGACGAAAATTAAAGCAGCTGTGACTGGTTTGAAAAACTACAAAACTGATTACATCCGAACACCATCACCTTTCTAAAACCAGATTATGTTTTAAAAACTGTAGTATTTGTCTGATAGTGCAAAAAAACTGACCATCAAAACAGGGTCTATATCTTGCGAGTAGTATATAAAGGTTCTCCTCACCTTGTGATGCTCGAAAAGAGATTCAATAGACTCCCTGTATGCCAGCATTGCCCCAATTGGTACTGCATAAACGAGGCTTTCCTGAAAATTGATAGAAGAATCAGAAAGCAACATTATAGCTAATATTCACTAGTTCTATTAGTGAAATAGAGTGACTGTTCCTATGAATGTTTAACATGACACTTATAATGAGCTGACTCGCAAAAGATGGAAGTAATGAAAACAAATCAATCGTAAGGTGCAGTGATTCAATGATTACTTCTGAGAGTTGATCAGACACTTTCAAGATCCCAAAGTCATTCAGCCTGTCAGGAGTTGGCGGGGCTTCTGCTAACACAGGAGAACTGGCTGTTCGACAATTATATTCAAGAAATCGGACTGCATAATCCTGAATCTGTAACTGCCGAGGATGAAGAGGCTCTCCAGCTCCCAGTGACTTGTTGCCCTATATACAAAAACAAAGCTACGACACATCAAATGCTACCCTAAAAAAATGTGACATTTAAACGGCGAGACATAGTTTTAGAAAGGTTATAGAACAAAACCCATCAACAGATTGGCATAAAAAATTAAATTTGAGCATATGTGATGGCACAAAAAGAGAAAAAGCATAGCCAATGATAAAAGGCTATGTGAGACAACTTTTACATACATGTTGTTTGACAGCTTCAATTCCAGAAGCATTTGCCTTCTCCAGCACAGTTAAATCGTGTTCTTGCATCATTGTTGTCCCGCGACCAGATTGTGAAGCTTCCACTGAATGCCAGAAACTCATGATACCTTTTATCAGATTTTTCATAACCGTTTTTTGCTTTCTTTGAATGCTTGCTTCTTCAAATTTGTCCCGGCCATCAGAGGCAATCCAATGGCACATTTGAGCCGCAGCCACACTTTTCCAAAGACGCTCCTATTAAGCAGAAAAGTAAAATCAAAAGGCGTCCAAATAAGTGTTGCAAGAAAACTGCACACTAGCAAAGGAGTAATCACATTAATGTATGTAACATCTCATGCAAACACCCTGAAAAAAAAACAGCACTAATTTGAAATGTACCTGCATGAAATCATTTGCCATCCAAGCCATCTCCTCAAGGACAAAATCCCAGTGACTCTTTCTCCTCTTCTCTAAAGAAATGTTACAGTGCAATCGTTCACCAGCTCTCTTAATACATACCTGTGAAAAAAAAATCCTTTTTCAATAAAAAGGAGAAAATCATAGAAAACAATACCTCTATAGCACAAGAAGAGATACATAGAAACCAATCATACCTCTATAGTACGAGCATTTAGAAGAACAGATTCCTCATATGCCTTCTTGTCCAGGTTCTCGGATTTTTTAATCTCATCCTCCATGTTAGGTTCATCACTTTTCAGGGAAGGTACATCAGGCACAGAATTTATTAGCAAATCAGTGCCTACAGCAGTAGGACAAGCCGATATAGGATCGCTAAGACAAGTGTCATTCTTCCTATTGGAAGCTGGGCTTTCCTCAATATTCATACCGTGTCCATAAGATGGACACCCAGTATCCTTCTGTGCAAGTATTGCACTTTCACAACCTTTCATGACATCATTCACAAGACAAGTATTACTGGATTCCGGTTTTACAGGATCCCTATTTACCCTCACAGAAGTTAGCCCAATTAACCCTTCAGTTTGGCCACTTTCCTCAGGGGTCTTGTTAGAATGTCTGCTGTTGTCCAGGTCTTCATGAGATTTACTGTCAACCTCCTTTGCAACTAGATTAATGTCCGCAGCTACATGATCATCAACAATAACTCTAGAGCCTTCACAGAGTGGATCCATTGTATTTTTATGTATTCCAGAATCTTCTATAGCACAGGAAGGAACTACCATCTTCTTGTCCAGTTCACCTACATGGATAGGACCCATGCGTTTATCCAAGAGATTATAATCAGCATTCTCATCACCAGCAGATGACTCTATCTCATCACGTGTAGATGCACTAGAATCACAGTGTCTTATGAAATTTTTTGAATTGGCACCATGGGTTTCGGCAGATGCAACTTCCTCAACTTTTGACTCGTTCTTCACCACACAGTCGCTTTCACGGATGTTTTGAAACCCTTCTAAATCCATTGTCCCCTGATGAACAGAACCTGTAGCCTTTGGTTCATTGTCAGAGTCTGATCCGGTAGGTTTTACACTAGATGATGGCTCATTAGCATTTTTTCTCTGTGCTACACCTTTTTCATCCCTTGGTTCAGAACCTTTAGCTAGAGTCACAGAAGATCTAATAGAAGAAACATTTGCACTCTCCCTACTAGGCTTTGACCTGTTGCGCCGAACATATGCCTGACTCTTCACAACAAGGCGTGAAAGACCAGAATCTTCAGTTTTTCTTGCACTTTTGTTACTATCAGAGGACAAGGACTGCTTGGGTTGAGCTGCATTTAGCCTTTTGGTTCCTCTTTTTATGATTTTGTCCTCTACAATGTCACTCTTGCTTCCACCGTCCGTTATGTTGGTTTCATGCAATGAACTTCCTGGTCTGTCGTTAGTCTCAAGTGAATCTCCATGAGGTGATGCAGCAAAACTACCTTTAGCTTCACTGCAATTGAAGGGTAAACAAGCGGCTATCAAGTAAATTTCTGATGATGCTAAATTGCCATAAAATACTAAATTGGAAGCAGTAGCTACCTTATCACATTTTGTTCAGCTATTTGATTTGTAAGAGAAGTGGAGGGTGCACTAGCTGTTGCTACATGGGCAAATTCGAAATCCAAAGGGTTGCCTCCCTGCAATAAACATGGGAAAGTAGGTAACATGAAAGAAGAACTGCGATAAACAAGAGTAAGCTCGTAAAACAAAAGAAGATGAAAATGCAATCTGAAAGATGGTGAAACCCGAGCATACTTTCTCTAGGAATTCCAACTCTCTCCTGTGTTCTTCACGAACATCATATCTCTGCCTGAAGTTTATGAATATATTACAATATAAGAATTTCATTTCCCAACGAATGGCCCAACAAACGATCGCTCATAGATTTATACCTGAGCTCCTCCTGCACTTTTTCAATGGCCTGAGTGCGGGGTGAAGATTTGGTACCAATACTAACATCATAATCTACAATGCCACCCATGTTGCACGGCTGAGCGTTCACCATTGAACCAGCGTGAAAGAAGGCATCTATCTGTGCATCAATGAAAGCAGACATTCATTGCTGACGATGCCAACAAATGGAAGTATCCTCTCCTCACGATCACTATACAAGGGGAAAAAATTCACACAAACGACATAGAAAAGATGGTGTAAATAAAACCAGAGAAGAAAATATGAAAGAATGACGGCAGTGGTCATGCATTTCGAGAGCATATATACCGAGCGGGTAAACATCCCACGATGCCAATGATTCATGCTATAACAGTACGCACGACAATAAAGAACATGTCTATCCTATTCAATCAAGGTATTGGCACGTCAGCAGGCAAGCGCACTTATCGAAAGTAGAGCAGCTTTGTTCGATGCAACATCATCCCAAACCACTATTAATGGAAAATGCAGGAACCTCCCATGACACTCAGTACCCACGTAGCAACCTTCCTTAAATAGGTTATATAGGTTATTATAGGTGTACTCGGGACGCAACGCCTCAGATAGCCCTATGGCACTGAGGCGGCCCCAAATGGGATGAAACTGAACGACGAAAAGGGGGATGTCACGTACTACCTCGGAAGCCCCGGCGCCCGGAGCTAGGGTTAGGGTTTGGAGCAGAGGAGGGTGGGCAGCTACGAAGCGGGGCACTTGGGGAAGACGGGCACAGGGGAAGGCCTCCAGAGGATTGTGCAGCAGACGGGGGGCAGCGAGGAGGCTGCCGGAGGTTGTCGGGGCGCCGGTGAGGATGGGGTGCGGAGGCGGGAATGAGCGCCCGCGAGGACAGAGAAGTTGTTACTGTGCGCGCGGCTCGTTCGTCTCGTGGAGCGGTCTGACCCGACCCGATGACAGGGAAGGAGACCTTGGGCTCCGTGGGCTTGTCTTTCTGTCTGCTTTGAGCCCACTATTGTTTGGGCTTCTCAATGGCCTGAATGAAAAATCGGCACGTGTTACGAACCCCATAATTTAAGTACTCCCTCCATTCTTCTTTTGATGACGTTAGGACAAGAGATTTAGTTCAAACGTTACGAACGCCTTTAGGCATCCAGGCCCCTGCCCCGTGCCAATATGAACTAAATCTCTTGTCCTAACGTTAAGAAAAAAACAGAGGGAGTATCATTTATTTATTGCTCTAACCATCTTCTATTTTATTATAGCATGTTATTTCACCGAAGGCTACGTTTTCCCTATTTGGTGCTGCCTGTTCCGCAATCCGCATCTACAACGAAACGCTGAAAAAGAACTGCGCCGTGGTGCAATACAAAAGGACCTGTATATGATACCACATTCAACTGCACCGGGATCCCCGTGCTTCTCCAACACAGTTAAATTCCAGAAGGTAAATCCTGTACCACATGCAACATTACGCAAACTTACAACTAAGCTTTGCCGTGATGTTCCGTTGTCATAATCACAATAGACTTTCCAATTTATAAACCATGGCATTCTGCAGAGCACCACACAGCAGGAAGTTGGAACAAAAGGTATAGAAATTTACGCTAAAAACAACACTAGCTAGGGCCTAGGGTTGAATAAGAGGAGGGTCCATGGCACGGCATGTGCGTGCAAGACATCCAAACGCCTTTAGGCATCCAGGCCCCTGCTCTAGTATTTCCTGCGAGGACTGAATACTGGCACTGCTCCCTTAATGCAGCATCTTTACCATGAAGTTATACTATCATCATAGCCTACTAGTCCCTAAACGCAAATCAGATCAGTCAGGCTGATACTTAAGTGACAGACAACAATTGTCCCAGACACCCAGTACTACTATGATCCGATACCTGCAATTCCCTTGGCCGCCACCGCTGTACCCGCAACCCCTTGGCTTTTGCTGCAGCTGCTGATTGCGGGGAGGCTGAGACAGTAGGCGTTTCCTGTGAAACTTTAGCAGCCCCCTGCTGCTTTGTATTGCCCTTGTTTACCTGCGCCAGTAATTTTTTGATCTGGGCTCCAGAGAGCGTTTCATTCTCAAGAAGGGCATTTGCTAGAGCGTGAAGCTCCTTATCGTGTGTCATGAGTATCGTTTTTGCATTATTGTACGCCCTCTCCAGAATTTCCTTCACCTCCTGCTCAATCAGACATCTTGTCTCTGTGCTCATGGTATTCCCACTATTATCATAGTTGTAGGAAACAAGACCCACCCGGTCACTCATGCCGTATCTGGTAACCATGGCACGTGCCAGCCTGGTTGCTTGCATTAGATCAGATGAAGCACCAGAAGTCACCTCGTTTTCCCCAAATATAAGTTCTTCCGCCACCCTTCCTCCCATGCAGACATCCAACCGTGCCAGCATCTGCCTTCTTGAAACACTATTCTGATCCTTCTCTGGAAGCTGAGTAACCATGCCAAGAGACATTCCCCTGGGAACAATAGTAGCCTTGTGAACAGGGTGAGCACCGTCGGTGTGCATAGCAACAAGGGCATGCCCTCCCTCATGATATGCTGTCATTTTCCTGCAATCATCAGATATCACTGCTGATTTGCGCTCGCTGCCCATCATGATTCTGTCCTTAGCATACTCAAGGTCACGCATTGTAACAGCTTTTGCCCCATCCATAGCCGCTTTTAGAGCAGCTACGTTCACCAAGTTCGCAAGGTCTGCACCTGAGAATCCGGGTGTTCCCCTCGCAATGATCATCAGATTCACATCATCAGCTTTTAAGACCTAAAATGTTAGAGGGGAAGATCGGATGAGTTATTGCAACAAAATAACCCCTCCGCTCCTACAACAAAATTGACTGTGGTACAGGATTTACCTTTGACATATGAGTGTCCAGGATCTGCCGCCGGCCCTCAACATCTGGATTAGGAACCACGATATGCCGGTCAAAACGTCCTGGCCTAACAAGTGCTTTATCTAGTGACTGCGGGAAGTTAGTTGCTGCAATTACAATTATTCCATCATTCTTCTTGAAACCATCCAGCTCAACAAGCAACTGGTTCAAGGTCATCTTCATATACTGTTGATCCTTTGGATTTCTGCTACCACCAATTGCATCGATTTCATCAATGAATATGATGCAAGGAGATCGCTTCTTTGCAGCGCTGAAGAGGTCCCTCACTCTTCTAGCCCCAACACCCACAAACATCTCCTCAAATTCACTACCACTGCATGAGAAGAAAGGAACACCAGCTTCCCCAGCGATAGCCCGTGCCAGCATAGTTTTACCAGTTCCAGGTGGGCCAACCAGCAAAACACCTTTAGGAAGCTTGCCACCAAGGCGTGTGAAACGCTGGAAAGTAATGAAAGGTGCTTGTCAAAAAATAAAGATGAATGTACAACAGAAAATGGAGCAAAACCACAAAGCCATGAAAAAAAAAGTACATTTAATGTTCTACGAGTCTGAAACAGCTAGTGATGTTAAATGTCAGTGTGTAGGAAGGTCTAAGAAGATATGTAAGCTAGGAAGTGAAATCAGATAATGTGCCCACAAGCAATTGCTAAAATAACAGTGCGGGTAAATCGATTGGTGCCTACGATTTCTTGTGAGCTCAAAAAAAGAAAATAGAATGTTAAAACGAATAACTAGAATTAATAGATTAGATTGCTTGGGCTTGACTGTGTTGAAATTTCGGTACAGCATAACTGAAGTTAGGTACAAACACTGACAAATGGAGATGCATGAAATTGACAGTACTTCACCTTAGGATCTCGTAGGTAGTGAACAATTTCCTCGAGTTCAGCTTTAGCTTCGTCAACTCCCTTGACATCACTGAACTTTGTGTTTGAATCCATGCTCGGCTGAACCTCTTCATGCAAGCCAAGGCCTGTATAGGATCCAAAGTCAATGAAACTGATTCAGGACCATCGAGAGTAATTTTATTCCAAATAACAAACCTTTAGTGATTCCTCTATCTTCAATGAGAGCCCCAATTCCAGATATTACAAGGAAAGTGAGAGCAATGGCTCGGAAGGTTTTCCAAAGTTGCTCCTTAAACTGGCCAGTTTCTGAAGTAACCATGTGGATAGGTGCGCTAGAGGTACCAAGAGCTCCATTTTTAGTCAGCTGACCAACACTTCTGAATGCAGGAAGACCAATACGGCTTCCTTCATCCTTTGCTGAACTAGCATATCCTAATAAAAAAAAGGTTATCAAATGATCCATGCACAAAAGGTTGCATCTGGAGAAAACCCTAGAGTTCAGCCCAAGTAGGGGTGAAAACGGGACGGGAAAATATCCGCCCGTCCGAGATCCGAAGATCGAAAAACTAAATATGGCCAAATATGGGATGCATCAATAGACATCCGACATCATCCGTATCTGAATCCGAGTCCGAGAAAAGCAAGCGGAATAGGATATGGGATGAGTATTATCCGTCCGAAATCCGAAATTATTATAATTTATTTAGATATACATGATTATAAATGAAAAATATGATCACAAATATCTATATTTAATGTAAATAGTCAATAAAATTATTTTATTCCATATATATTAGTGATTAATATCTCTAGTTTCACTTTAAGTACACTTCTACATTGGAATTTTTATCCTTACGAATCTTATAATAATATCCGTCTCCGACTCCGACTCCGAAATAAGAATATGGGACAGGGTATGGGATCGGCAAATAGTTATCCGACACTATCCGCTCCGACTCCGGATCCGAGAGAAAAAATACAGGACAGGATATGGGATGAGCTGTATCTGCCCGTATCCGATCCGTTTTCATCCCTAAGCCCAAGGGAAATGAAATTTTGTTGCTTGTTATAGAAGTAACAGAAGAGAATGCAAAGTAGCAAGGGCACAGTTCACATTGAGCAAAAAAATCAAAGGACCAGAACATAATGCCACATGCATTTCAGCAATTCGTATGATGTAATGAAACAAGGGGTTTGGCACATAAGAATCAAAGAAGTGGAAAATATATACCTCTTTGCAATGTCTTAAGCAGGGGGCTTTCCTCCAGCCTGTCAACAGTAACAAGAGCTTTTATGTACTCAGAAAGAGCCGAGGCGTTGGAATGCAACGAAGGCCTGCTTTCAAAGATCTGTATAACTCTTTCTGGGTCACTTCTGTAAATCTCTTTGAGCAGAGAAGCTTCACTGGGTGAATCAAAGTCTCGTATCCTGCGCGCAAAGCTGCCAACATAGCTTGACCGGTACCTCTCATGCAAATTTCTAAGCACGCTACCTGCATTAGAGTTTACGTTAGACAGGGAATGCAACATAAGAGCAGCATACAAACTCAAGTCAAGGGCAAGCATACAGGTATGCGGTTCAGATAAACCAGGCACGAGTTGAGTTGGTCTACACGGAGAGGCAAGCTGGTTTACCTGCAGCAGTTTCGCTCGTAATTGTATGCGCCCTGAAAGGGAAGGAAGCTGCTAGCTCCTTGTAAAGCACATTTGCTGAGCGATGCCTGGCGGCCTGTGAGACCAAAAAGAAAATCGTATTAATTCAGAAAATTGCTATGCATTAGAATCCAATATAAAAATTGTTGGGAAGATATCCTCCCCAAATCCATTGCCTTAGATTGATTGGGTAATGATGATACAAAATCTAGGCGAGAGCGAGACGTATCCCCAACCAAAACCCTAGTTTTGTTGCAACATTGGGAGATCCCCCACAAGTATCGAGATTGATCCGGGAACGTGCATCGCGTGGACCTACCAGTGTAACCCAAGCGCGCGCCTAGCCCGGGACGGAAGAAGGACGAAATCGAGGACAGGGGCACGGAGGGTGGGGAAAAGGATAGGATCGGAAGCCGAAGGCGCACCTTGGAGATGGCGAGCCTCCAGGCCATGAGGCGTGGGCGAGATCACCGGAAGAGCAGGCGAGGAGGGCGAGACTTGTCGTGGTCCTCTTGGTGTTTTTTTTTTTTTTTTTTTTTTTTTTTGAGCTGGTCCTCTTGGTGTTTCCAAGCGCAGGGGCAGGGGCAGGGGCAGGGCGCAGGAAGGAAGAAGAGGAACCGTTTGGCGGGCCAGGCCGGGCTCTTAGCCCAAGGACGGCCTACTGGGCCTGGTGGGACTCGCACTTTGACCTTTCATTTTCCCGGTCGGTCATCTATCTATGTTTTTGAATGAAGAGGTCGGTTGGTGCCTTGGTGGTGGTGGATATGGAATAAGTACACTTGACCCGATCTCATCGGTAGAGCTTGGTTTTATGTTGTACAGTATGTGCATATGCATGCTCCTGGTTTATCTTTTTGACGTCGTCCCGTCCACGAGTGAGTTTCACTTTAATATATATAACTCCATGGATGGAGTGAGTTTCACTTTAATATATATAACTCCATGGATGGAGTGAGTTTCACTTTAATATATATAACTCCATGGATGGAGTGAGTTTCACTTTAATATAACTCCATGGATGGTGTGAGTTTCACTTTAATATAAGTCCATGGATGGATATTTACTTGCGCTGAAGGATTCAAATTTCGTCGATTTGACCTCAAATTTTCCTCAATCGAAAGGGCATAAAGAAAGGAGCGGGGAGCATTGAAAAGTTTGACCCTTAAATTCCATAGTAGAGTACAATAATGCGATCGAGTTTGACAATAAGAAAAATGCGTTGACGAGGAGACTGATATGCATGGAAAGGTCAAGTTGTATAATGACGTAGCCGGAAAATCAACCAAAAATAAGAAAGTCTCCGGACCGGACCGGACCAGCTAGCTAGTAGTACTTAAGAGAAGAGATCGAGCTGATAGATGGAACGGAACGGTAGCACCCTGCTGCTCTTCTCTGTCTTAATTAAGCTAGAGTACGAGTAGTAGCAGCCGCCGCCCTGAATGATTTGTGACCGGACTGGAATTCCGTTGAGAAGTATCCATCGGGTTTTTTTGTTCTTTTTTCTTTGTGTAGATATATATGGATAGTAAGGATGGAGACAGGTCTTGTTCTTCTTGTCCCGAACGCGGTTTTACCCTTGAGCTGGATCGAGCACTGGTAGATGGAGTCATGCCGTCACTACTCCGCCGTTGTTGGCGTGGGTGCGGTGTTCCTTGGACGGACCATGCTCTTCGCGTCTTCTTCTATATATATAGGAGCGGCGTTCTCCATCTCCTTCCTGGCTCCTAATTACATCTGCATTGCTGCAACAAGAGAGAGAGAGAGAGAGAGAGAGATGATGAGCTGTAAGCAGAAGCAGCTCCTCCTGAGATTGACAAGTTGTCATGAGGAGGCTCGGTCGCCCAAGCTCCTTCGGAGCAACTCGTCCAAGAAGATCGCGGCGTTGCTGAGCTTCAAGGTGAACAGCAAGGAGGACGACGAGGACGAGGACGAGGCTGCCACCAAGGTGCAGAAGGTGTTCAAGGGCCACCGCACGCGCCGCAGCCTGGCCGACTGCGCCATCGTCGTCGAGGAGCTCTGGTGGAAGCTCTACGACTCGGCGTCCCTGGACCGCAGCTCCATCTCCTTCTTCACCGGCGACGAGCACCAGGAGTCGGCGGCGTCACGCTGGGTCAGGGCAGGGAGGAGGATCGCCAAGCTCGGAAAGGGGCTCTGCAAGGACGACAAGGCGCAGCAGCTGGCGCTCCGCCATTGGCTAGAGGCGGTACGTGACTGCTTTTATCTTCTGTGCTTTTGTGATTCACCTCCATCTCTTATTGATGTAATCAACTTTTTTATATATATATATATAAAAAAAAGATCGACCCGCGGCATCGGTACGGCCACAACCTGCATCTCTACTACGACATCTGGTTCCAGAGCTCCAGCACCCAGCCATTCTTCTACTGGCTGGACATTGGATCCGGAAGGGACATCCATCACCCCAAATGCCCAAGGAACAAGCTCAATTCACAGCTCATCATGTACCTGGGAATGGTGCGAGACTCTTTTTTTTTTTTTTGACCTGAAATAAATTTCAACGTTTGATTATTGACTGAAACTGAAGAAACTGCAACTTTCACAGAACGAGCGGGCTGCTTACCAGGTCGTGGTGGAAGACGGGAGGCTCACGTACATGCAGTCCGGGCTTGCTGTCAACACCACCGACGACTCCAAGTGGATCTTCGTGCTCAGCACCACCAGGTCGCTCTACGTGGGCCAGAAGAGGAAGGGTCAGTTCCAGCATTCCAGCTTCCTCGCCGGAGCAGCCACCTCAGCTGCCGGGAGGCTCGTTGCCAAGGACGGTGTTCTCAAGGCCATCTGGCCATACAGCGGCCATTACCTCCCAACCCAAGACAATTTCAACCAGTTCATCACCTTCCTGCAGGACAACAAGGTCGATCTAACACACGTCAAGGTAACAATTCATTCTACCTTAATTTGCCTCTTCCAGTTCCAGTGGACAATTTTGCAGCTTTGGCTTGATTCGATTCTCCCGTTAGAGATGCTCGGTGGACGATGACGATTACCCCTTGCCGCCGCTCCTCCCCTCCTCCTCAAAGGAGGAGCAGAAGGAGAAGAATGACAAAGAGAAGCATGAGGAAGAAGAAGAAGAAGAAGAAGAAGGCCACCGCCGCACGGTGATTGCCAAGTGGACGAGTGGCGCCGGCGCCCGCATCGGCTGCGTGAGGGACTACCCCGCCGAGCTGCAGAGCAAGGCGCTGGAGCAGGTCAACCTGTCGCCCAACAAGGCGCCGGCGATGCTGGTGTCCTTCCCGTCGCCCAGGCCCAGCCCCAAGATCAGGATGTCCCCCAGGGTGCAGCAGTACATCATGGGCGGGCAGCACCACCTCCCCATCCGCACGCCCACCCTGCAACTCAAACTCACTCTACCCAACAACAAGAACACCACCACCTGATTCAATCCATTCTTTTTCTTACAAACAATATTGCCCTACTGACATTAGCATGTAGAAAGATTCTATTCTTTGTTTTCCAGCCACCACGTGCCATGTAATTCTGTACATACTATAAGATGAAAAGGCTCCCGGTCTTCTCTTCCACAGGAGAAGAGAACGAGTAAACTCTTGCTACTGAGGCCGAGAGAGATTGGGTCAATGCATGTCTGAACCCAGGTGCCCGGCTTCAGACATTGGACCAAATCTCAGCCATGGATGGATACAGAAAGCAAGCACATCTCAAACCACGTGCTACTCCCGTCAAAGCCGAACCGTGCTCAAGAAACCTTTGAACAAGCTCAGAATCTTCGTCAACACTTTTCACCGGGGCGGGCTGGTCAATGCCAAGGCCTCCAGGAATGTTTCCTGGAGGTTACAGTGCAAACTGAACACACATCAACACACATGCCAAAACATATGTACAATGCCATTAATGCATTCAACAGACAAGATTATCAAGTATCCACACAAAAGTACCATCACACTAGAACACCTCTACAAGGCTAAAAACATGCGTGGATCTGTCCTCGACAAAAGAAAGGAAAACGAAACAGAATAAGCTCTCAAAGCTTGATCCACAGAGCAGTTGCGAAAAGTATGGTTACATATGACAAGGCAGCATAAACTCCCAAATGTCCAAAGCCCGACTTCCAAAGGGCGTGAAATCGAAACTGCACAAGTCTCTCGCCAAATACAGCATGGGACTTGTTCTGCCGCAATAAAAACAAACGGGAATCTGTACAACAACGCCAAGTGCAGCCATTGACTCGGTTACTAGCAGCCATGGCTGCTCAGGCTCACCCAGCCATAAAATCTTATTTGCTGGTCTTCAGAACTTCCATTTCAGCAGGCCATGATATACAGGAGCATCATGGGGGCGGCTCACTGATGATACACCCTGTCAAGTTCCCTGAAATGCTAGTAGTGAACCCTGTCATCACCATCGAAATTTAGGCCCTGGATGCCTCTGATAGTGGACTCGTAGTTCTTAGTGTTAGATGAGTGGTGTCTTCCAGAAGATGAACGCCTGCCATCCGAGAAGTCAGGCATCTGATGGCTCCACCGTGGGGCTCCAGATCTCTGGAATGCGCCTGGGCTTGCGTCAGTCGTGCGACTGCGCGTTTGGTCAGCTTCAGTGCTTGGTTCCCGGCTACTAGAGACAGCAGGTCGCCTTGAGGATCCGCTTGAACGTCCCAAAAAGTCGAACTGGAGAACTACATGTCAATTAAGGGTCAGATAATACATAGCAACTCTATGTACAGAAGCACGCCTTGGGTCCTCTCCTTGTTATTACACAATCATACCAGCATCAAACGACATGAACAAATATTAATAACTCACCACGGCATCTTTCGATGTGGATTGCTCAAGCCGGACAGGGGACTTCTGCTTGGCTAGGCTGCCCGCGTTTATAGCTGGTGGTGGCACATGACGCCGCATTTGGTCCACGTCTGACCAACCACTTCTCCTCCCCTCTTCAGTAGCTATACAAATTCAACAGTCAGCCAACAAAATATGGAATCAAATGATCTCATAATAGGTCGATAATAGAGTACAATGGACAATCACCAGCACCTTTTTTCTATCTTCCTATCATTACAATAATTTTCGGATTGAAAATCTTTATATTTGCAAATAAACATGCCTAGCCCTCTCGATAGAATCATGTGCTCAGTCTTCCTTCAGAGTTCAGGCTTAATTCACTACCGTACAGAAAATGATGAATCATTGAAAGGCTGCTCGATATATATCTTATCACAAAGGAAACGTGAAACAAGTGCAACATTATGTACAGATGGCATAGATTGTGTCTCAATAAGAACAACTGAGTATCAGACCTGAATGTCTATTATTATTTGCCACAGGTGCCATCCCAGAGCTTTGTCCTACCGCTGGAGCCTAAATCACAGAATACAAATAAATAGTCAGACAACCTACTCGACGAAAGCAGATAGGGTAGTACTGATTGTACTAACAATTGCACGGGGAGGAGCACTGGTCATCTGAGACTGTTGATACTTTAGAATGGTCCAGTCAAAAACATAATCAAACTGAAAACCTACACAGCAGAAGAATCAGGTTAGCATTTTCCAGCACCGAAGTATGTTTCATTATAAAAGTAAATCTTGAGCCTATTAACAAAAAAAAGACATTAAGGATTAACCTTCTCGAATGAAAAGATCTCTGAACAGTCTCTTCAGATATTGATAGTCTGGTGTATCTTCAAACCGTAGTGAGCGGCAGTAGTGGAAGTAAGAAGCAAATTCAGTAGGATATCCGCGACAGAGGGCCTACAATACAGGGTATATAATAAAAACCAACTAACTACAGTTCAATATGCAGTTACCAGAGAACTATGTGTTACCTCTGTTGAAGTAGCAATCTTCCTTTCACTGATTTTCTCGTACTTCTGTTTCTTATTCCCAGCTTTTAGACCCTGCCATGGCAGACTGGCAGCAGCAAAACCACATGTTAATGAGAGAATAGCATAAACTCTAAGACATGGCAACTGATTAGATTACGCTAAACAAACCTTCCTCTCAAGAAGTACATCAGTACATATCCAAGAGATTCCATGTCATCCCTCCGGCTTTGTTCTATGAGAAACGCACAACATCAAATATGATATCTAAACTCTAAAGAAGGGAACAGAAAGGTAGGAGATTTCCGCATGCATCCACTCTACAAGTCTATACATACCACTACACAAAGGAGTCCATGTTGAAAATAAAACCTACCAATTCCAAGATGGGTATTTACGCTCGCATATCTTGCTGTTCCAGTAAGGTTCTTGTTCTCCCTGCAGATAAATCAACAAGATTCATATGTTTCGAGTGATAGCAATGTCTGAAATTACACAAACAAAAGATTTTTTTTTCCAAGTCCTTGCATGTCCTACCTATAAGGAATGTGTTGGTGTGACGATGTATCCCTGTATTTCTTTGCAAGTCCAAAATCTATCATGTAAACCTATACATAGGTTAAAGTGCACATGAGTATAGACTAGTATTCTCATGATAAAGCAGATTAGGGGAACAAAATTAATTACCTGATTTGCCCTTTTTCCAAGGCCCATGAGAAAATTGTCTGGCTTTATATCTCTATGCAAGAAAGACTTGGAATGAACAAACTCAACTCGGTTGATCTAAGAAAATAGATCAAATTAATATTTGTACTTTTACATGCAAACACAAAAGAAGATTGCTGTTGTTACTGTTGGCAAACACACGAAAGAATATTTTTTATGATGTTGTTGTTCACAAATATACACAAAGAAGATTGTTCGGACAGGTTAAATGTTTCATCTAGACTTCAACATGAATATGGAAAGTAAACAAGCAGAATAGTAAATTAGTCCTGCTGCGGCGCAACGTACCATTTGATCAGCAAGCATCAAAACAGTTTTTAGAGAGAGCTTCCGGTTACAAAAGCTGAAAAGATCTTCAAGGCTTGGTCCCAGCAAGTCCATTACCAGAACATTGTAATCACCCTCAACACCAAACCACTTAACATTTGGAATTCCAGCTGCAGGACAAAATAAATTATGTGAGTCAATGTCTCTGACCGAACAAAGAGAGTGAATAAAGTGACAAGGAAAATAGAACAAAAGAGTGTGTATTACTTCCTCCTTGAAGTATTCTGTACAATTTCGACTCGTAGAGCAACTGAGGATGTTTTGTCTTGACATTTTCCTGGATTAAACATTAGAAACAACAAGGTGTATCCATTATGAACCTAGTAATGTAAAAAAACATTTTCCTGGATTAAACATTAGAAACAACAAGGTGCATCCATTATGAACCTAGTAATGTAAAAAAATCATAGCATGAATTTCATAGTACGGCACTCCCTTAAAAATTCAGAGATGAAACAGGAATAACGCCACAATAGTAACCGCTAGAGGCAAATCAGCTAACAGTAATCTGCATTACCGGATCTACAAATATCATAATTTACTATGAAGGAACATATAACTCGACCTGCACATCATAGATCTCTATAATTTTGTGATTCTTCTAATTTGCCGATGCTAGGAGGGAGGGAGGGGGCAGCATCACAATCCCGACCTAAATCGCACAATACGAAAGCTATTGAGCCACTCACGAGCTTAATTGCGACCTCCTCGTTGGTCTGCACGTTGGTACCTGCACGCACACAGCGAGGGAGAGACCCCAGCCAGAGGGAATGAAAAAAATAAAAGTTATCAGCAGCTCGTCAAGACGGGAACTTTCGAATCAAAACGAGAACTTTGAGTGAAATTGCGAACGAACCTAGGTAGATCTCCCCGAAGGAGCCGCTCCCCAGCTTGCGGCCGACACGAAACTTGTTGCCGATGCGTGGCTCCATGGCTGAGAAGCCCGCGCAGGACAAAGCGATCCCTGGAATCAGGTGAAGGAGGCGGACCCTGGAATCAGCAGAAGCAGGAGGACCCTATCATGCGAGAATCGAATCGATTCAGTTTGCTTCTCCGGGAGGGAATCGGGGCTAGGGCTCGAGTGGATCGAAGTGGGTGGGGGATTGGGGATTTTCTTTTGTTTTCCCCTCGTCTTTCTCCTTTTGTGCTGCTGCTGATCTTATTTTTCTGAGCACGGACCGGCTGCTTGGCTAAAAGGGGAAATTACTGATAAATCGAGGTGTCTGGCAGTAAGATGGCGTCGCGGTTTGGTGCCCCTCGTTTTCCAGCAGCACCTTTCTTCTAGCTAACCTCATCTTCACTTGACCGACCTTGCTCTTCTTCCCCCTTCATGGCCTAAATGGGGATGGTCCCAACAATTTGAACAACAACCCTGTAAAGGTCATATACTACCAACATCAAACTTCATGAATGAATGTTTATTGGCTATAAATGGATAGTGAAACTAGAAAGGTGGAGGATAAATGTTTCTTTGAAAGTAAACCTCACAAAGGTTCACAAGTTTGGAGAGGGGTCAATAAAGTGAGAGATTGGTAAGTATGATAAAATCTATATGGTAGGAAAGGCAATAAAACCATTTTTTTGGTAATGTATGACTATGTGACGATTGGCTAGGCGATTGTCCACTAAAAATCAAATGCTCGGAGCTTATTGGAATTTGTCATCAACAAAGGATAAAGGTAGAAATAGTACTAGATGGGGCCATATCAATATGGTTTTCAAATTCGGGGCAAAAAGAACATAAATAGTGGAAAGAATTAGAGAGGGAAGCAGGGTCAACTCACACAAATAAGACTAACAAAAGTCGGTGATATGGTACAAATGGAGAAGTTTCTAATGTGAAATAAAAGATAAAATCTTCACCGCTAGCAATCATGTATAGATTACTAGTTGTTGAAGAGTTGGATGCAATAAGTGTAAGATCAAAGTGCCAAAAGAGGGGGTGGGGGTGAATTGGACCACATGTGCTAGATTTCTCTTTTCAAATAACTTGGCCCTAATGCACAAACTAGAAGGGTAAGTCCCAAAACATCAAGTGCTATGATAAGATGCAAGCAAATCCAAGCTATAAGACTGATGATTTATGAGGCTCCAAGTCTTTCAAAGATACTTATGGGGTAATTTTTATGGTATGGATGTTCTATTTATGACTAATTATTCTTTAAATGGTAAGCGATGTCCCCGTCGACAACAATAAGACTATGATGACTTTGAGGTTCTAAGTCTTTCAAAGATACATTTTTACTCGCCCTCTCCCTTTCCCTCTCTCTCCAGCCGGTTCCGGTCCTCCAATCCAGTTGAGCTGCTACCTTGTGAAGATAGATATTTATGGGTTCCAATTCAAATCTATCCCCGTCTGTCTCGTTGCGTTCGGCCCTCACCCCGAGAACCATAACCCAAGGGAAGGGAAAAAAGGGAAAAAATGATGTGGCACCTGACAGTGGGTCTCTTATGTCACATAAGTTGAAACCACCTATGAAAACCATATATGGAGGAAAAATAAATGGTTTAACCGGTATTATAGTTGAGGTAGGAAAAGTAAGACACGTGTGGGAGGTAAATATGACTTTTTTTCATTTTTTTAGATAAAGGGATTTTATTCACCAAGCAAATGAAAAATCCTAGCCTCAACATCATAAGGGGAAAAATTAGTGCAAATGACTATTTTGGCAAAGATGCAAACAGAACGGGTCACTCGTTGGATCAAGGTTGGAAGGCATCGCATCAATCGGACAGGTTCTCGATCGTCGATGTGTTCCTTCTCCTCTCTCTAGATCCATTGCGTGGCAGATCTAGGGAATAACCTCCGTCCATTGGTACCACACACTCTAATCCATGCATCATGCACCTCCTATGGATTGCTTAGTAATTTTTCAATTCTCGAAGCCTAACACATGGACATATATGCCAAGTCGTCCTAATTGTTTGTGCAGCTAGAGGTGGCCAATTGGGTCGTGCTTCATGGGCAGCCCGAAAGCCCGCAAACAAAGCACGGCACAACCCTCGGCCCGGCACGAGGCTACGTATCGTGCTTGGGCCGAGGCCTCGGCCCGGTGGACGCCACGGTGAAAATTGCCTAGAGGGCGGAGGGGGGGGGGTGAATAGGCAATGTAGATAAAAACGTGAAAAACACAACACCGAAAACAAAAGGTCAAATTTGCCCTCGACGAAACTTCCGTCGCAAACGGAACTTACGTCGGGGATGAGGGGGAAACCTAGGAATAGACAAAGGAGGGGAATTTTACGATTCCACTTGAATGGAAACCTTCCTTGACCTCTTGAGAATGTTGTACCTGCAGGAATTCAATAGATATACAACACACAAGTAGATCGGGTGATAAACACCCAAATGGAAAACAAGCAAGCAAACAACAAAACGAGCAAGAGAGACAAAGGGATTTTTCACCGAAGTTCGGACCCCTCACAAAGAGGTTCCTACATCTCCATTGAGGAGCTCACAAAAAACCGGGTCTCTTTCAACCCTAATCCTCCCTAAGTGGTCACAAAATTCAAACTTGGTTTTCTTCTTCTTCCTTCGATTCTTTTCCTTGTAGAGGTGAATCACAACCTTCAAAAACTTCCCAAGGCTCACCACAAGCTTGTGAGCTCTAGGGTAACACCTAGACAATCTAGAAAAATGAATCTCCAAGAGTAACAAGTAAAAAACGAGATTAGTTGCTAGGTGGAGATGTGCTCTAGGTTAGAATGATGCTATCAAGCTTGGAATCAAGATGGGAACTCTCTCAAATGGCCTTGGATCTCGGGAAGAATGTTCTCATTTAGAAGGCTCTCATGATGCTCATTTTTGTCGGATGTTAGGAGGTGAAAGTAAGAAGCAAAGACCCTCTAGCTAGACTCATACTCGCTACCCTTGGGTTATCCAAAGTATCTTGTGGCGGCTTGTGTCAATGTAGAGAGTGGCATAGAACCGACGAGATGACTTCTTCATTCCAATCATACCGGAAAACCATTAAGTCATACACACCTCGTGCCCTCGCACACATCAATCACTTGATCAAAGATGGGATCATTATTATCCTCCAAGTGCTTCCAATCGATCCACCGATGAACATGCAGCACTGTGGGATTTCTTCTTCATGTCAATGAAGAAGGTATGATAGTAATCCTGTTGCCCCCACAAATGGAACCTTGGGTCGGAGGCTTCCCTTTGTCTCACACTACGGGGATCCTTCTTCCTCAACTAATCAAACACATGAGGGAGGAAGGCACCACCACTTGATCCGGCCGCCGGAGCACTTGTGGATGGTGCCGCCGGATCCGACCGTCTAAGCGCCGGTGGAAGAGCCACCGACCTCACCCCGTCCGAAGGAGGAGGGAGGAGGTGCCCGCAACCCACCGAAGCAGCCCTAGGCGTGTCGGACCCGCACGCCACCCGCCGACGCCGCCACGCCGCCCACCGGACGGAGGAGGAACATGCACGACGGTGGAGAGAGGGAGGAGGAGGCACCGCGCACCACTCGAGCGCCGCCCACAGGTGCCCCTCTCCCCCCCTCGTGCGCCGAGGAGAGGAGGGAGGGAGAGGGCTCACGCGTCGAGGAGGGAGGGAGGGGAGGGACAGAGGCGTGGGGAGCGGCGGCTCAAGGAGATGTGGTGGGGCACGGGCGCGTAGTGACTTTATATCGTTCGGTGGGGGCGTGATTGCTAGCGTAGGGATCAAGGATTTGTAGCGTTTGTGGCCCGCTGCTAAAAACTGTTCGATTTTTAAGCGGCGGTGCCCGGTATGAATGTTGCTATGTCGTTTGGAGCTGTGCCGCTACAAGCCCTTTTTGTGGTAGCGTACTCCGAATTGGAGCATCCCTCTTTGAACAGGGAGTACCTAGGTGATGCAGTCAGGCAAGACCATCATTGTATCGTCTGGAAGGTTTGCCACACCGCGTAAAACCACGCATCGCATCGAATTTACCGCTACAAAACTGAGAGGCAAAGTCGTTTTGTGCTGAACAGAGTGCAGAAGGCAACAAGTACGAAGGGTAGCATGATTCATTTACAGCATCGTAACATGGGCTGACACTTGACAGAGAGGGAGGTTGGTGGTTGCAAACTAGTCTACTCCATTCGCATAAGAACACAGCAGAGCATTCATTGACACATCATATACATTGGTGTTGTTATATATTAGCACACTCAAATATAGTATAAGATAGGATTAGTGAAGAACAAGAGAGGTATGGACGACGGCGCAAGCCTGTGCGGCGACCTTGGCCATGGCCTCGGTGTCGACGCCGGCGTTGCAGATGTTGGCGAAGGAGCGCATGTGCTTCATGCCGTACTGCGCCAGCGAGCCGCATTGCTCCTGGTAGGTGGTGACCATGGCCTTGAGGCAGTCCCAGTCGTCGGCGAGGGGCTGTCCCGGCGGGCGGACGGCGCTGAGGACCTTGGAGCCCTGGTCGTGGTCGGAGCCGAAGAGGAGGCCGCCGATGAGCTCCATGCTGCTGTCCACCTGGGATCGGCGGGCCATCACCTGGAGCAGACGCTTGCGGGCCTCGCGCTTCTCGGCAGTGCCATCAGCAGACTTGCGGAACTGATGTGTTTTTGTGTTTTTTTTCAGTCACAAGGAAATTTTCGTTCATATATAAATATATAAATAAATGATGAGCTTCTACAAAGAAATTAAGGAAGAAGATGAGTGACCTTCTGCCAGAAGTAGACTAGATCGGCGTCCCGCTGGTTGACGGCACCGGAGGGGGAATTGGGATTGGAATTGGAATTGAGAGTGAGGTTGTCGTTTGCAGGGTTTGTGCCCATGAACGTGTAGAGGCTCTGCCCGCTCTGCTGGAGGTCGCCGTACTGCATGACGTGGGAGCCCATGCTGTAGGTGTCCTTGGCCGACGTCCTCTCCTTCACCACCTCGTACTGCTGCTTCACGGACTCGGACCGAAGGTTGTGAGCGTCGCTGCCACCAATTTTTTTTTTTCAGATTTCGAATTCGAATTCAGGTACCAATTAATTCGAATTCAGGTTTCAAATCCTGTCCTCCCATTCGGTAAAAAAAAAATCCTGTCCTCCCAGATTTCAAAAACAAAATACCTGTCCTCCATCCATGCTACGCTGTAGAGGTCTCCGAGGCAGGTGTCGAACTCGGGCGGAGGAGGCAGCTGGTCGTCGCCGGGGCAGTAGGTGCCCCAGCTGCTCTCCTCCGCGTTGGACGCCGTGGTCGCGTACACGTTGATGTCCGGCGGCAGGAGGCCCTCGAAGATGCTGCCGGACTCGCAGGCCTCCAGGTAAAACACCATGCTCTTGTAGCCGCTGCCACCGCCATGCTTCTTCTTCAGAGTGTCCACCAGGTCCTTGGCGTACAGGTAATCGTCGGAAGGCATCCCCAGGACACCCGGACCGCCATGGTCGCTGTAGTAGACGAAGACGTGGTCCTCTGGACCGCTGGCCACGACCTTGCCGCTGCCGCCGCTCACCGCCGACTTGTCCCCCAGCAGCACGCCCAGAAAGTTCTTCACATTCACATCCTCCCCCGTGTAATCCTGCAACTTTAATTTACTTCTCTTGTCTTTATTTAATTGGCAGCAGCTATGATGAGATGAATTAACCGACCTTGGGCACTCCGGCGTAGACGTCGCCGCCGTTGGGATGGTTGATGATGACGCCGGGCCTCGGGTTGTCGGGGTTGTCGGCGATGTCGTCGTACATGAACACGATGATGTTCTCGTCCTTGAGCCCGCCCTTCTTCATGATCTGGTACGCGTGGCACACGTCCGCCTGGTGGATATATACATTCATCATTATTCACACCTCATCAATTCTCAATTTCAAAAAATTTCAATTACTTGGGTTCTGCAAAGATTATTGCGTGCAAAACACTTCATGTACTCTACAGTAGTACTAGTATGTTTCTTCTTCTGGTCGGTTAATAAAATAAGGTCACGAATTGATTGAAAAAACAGGGAGAGAGGTCCTGCCTGATGCCTGTAGTTGTAGTAGCCGTTTGAGCCGGCGATCAGGACCGCCCACCTGGTCCCGACCACATCCTCGCCACCGCCGGCATGCTCCGACGGCAGGCGGAGCAAGTCCTGCCACCGAGCACCGGCCACCGCGCCGCCAAGCGCAAGGACTTGCACGAGCAAGAGAGGCAGAGCCGCCATGGACGATGCTCTGCTTCTTCAATCTCCAGGAGGCGAGGTACAAGGCAACTAGATCGACGCAGCTCCTCTTTATACCTGTCGTGTTCGTGCACTGCTACTCTTCTTCTATTCTATTCACTTCTCTTGTCCAGTAATACTTGTTGACGTGTCCGTGCCGATTACTGCCTTCTCTTCCTCTTTATTATCACACACACTGTTTTTTTTATATATACAAGTGATATAATGCTGCTATTAACCCTTTGGTTAGGTGGTATTGTTGAACGTAAAGCTAACTAGGTCCTGGCGTGCAATTTTGAGCGTCAGTCCATTCCATTGTACATGCTTAGACGCAAATGATATCTGAATCGGATGAAAGGTCCATGCCAGCCAACTATACTGTTCCGGGATCAAATGAGATTTCTTAGCTTCCTTTCACGGAAGGAATCTCGGTCTTTCATCCAAAGCAAAGTACTTATCTTCAATCATCTCTCATTCTTTTTTTTTTTGTGGAGAAAGAAAACATATCAACTGCCTTTAGTTTGGGTCTTTTCACTGCAGTGTTGCCACTTGCCAGAATGTGGTACTACCAGTACTGTAGTTGGTTCTTTTCATTGCAGAGTACAAGCATGTAAGGTAGTACATTTTACCCGAATTGGGAGCTGACCGATGACGCAGGCAGGGCCACATACGTAATTTGGACCTGATTCGATCCGTCAGGAATCGCAGCTGCAGACCAAAAAGAGTTCCTCATACTGCACACAAGTGCTGACCCCAGCACTGTCTAAATCGAGTAAATTTCAGTGAACCCAACCAAAATACCACAACTTTGAGCAACGCTAGATATTTTAAATTACAATTTCAGACAATAATATTCATATGCCCAGAGCTCAAGGCGGCTCAGCACAGCCTAATACCTCAACTGTGAATCACAACCACATCATGATATGCTAGGCACTAAGCAGTTCCCAAGGAAACAGCCACAGATGTACATACAGGAAGACTTTAACTTAATCCCTGGCAATGTGCGTCAGGTTCAAGCAGCGGCAGCCTACTCAGCTAGGACATACATACATACATTACATACTCTCATTTAGCTGGGTAGCTTAGCGCTTCCTTGATTCTACTGAAAACAACTCGAAACGGGATGCATGCAATGGTTGGTCCAGATATCTTTCCCATCAATGACTTCCCGGCGTCGCCATCTCTCTGGCTGGAAGCAAAAGAGGAAAGCCTCCGCATTTTTCTCGGTGAAGAAGATGCTGGCTTCTTTGTATGTGGCTGCCATAACTTGTCTGATTCTTTCTCAGACGTCTTTTTGCGGCTTTTGGGTTTGGCTCGGTAAGTGTGTGATGATGGCAGACCCCCAGCTTTGCCCTTCTTCGGTAATCCATTTCCGATGCTTGTAGCAGGTTGATGATCATCCACATTTGATAAAAGACCACGAAATACATCATCTGAGATCTCCACAGAGATTGGATACCCCACAACAGGTTTATGATTCCATTTGCTCATAAGAGAAACAAGAGGCACGCGACGCCCGTTGTTGCTGATCCCCCGGGCATTTAACTCCACATCGTAAAGGGTAGAATTCAATTGCAGAGTCTTGACTGGCTTTACTGCATGACACCCGGGTTCCCTCTTCAGGGGTGGCAGCATTTGAAGTGGCAACTCAAAGACTAGAGATGATACCGAACCATTCACACAATCTGAGCTACTGCTTATGGTTCCTGAAGACTCCCCGAGATCGCGGTTTCTTTCAGAATGTTGCTGCTGATGAACTGCAGCAACACAATCCAAATCACCAGGAAACACTGCAACATGCACATCATCAACAGGTTCACTGGGCTTGTCCTCCGAAAGGACAACCTCATTTCTTGGAGCTTTCTGCTTTACTTCCTTTGTTTTGTGGTGCTTATGCCCTAGTGCACTTCTTGTACCGTTGCTTCCTTCCTGATGAACAGAGGCAATGGTTTTCACCTTAAAATTGACACGCTCGCATTGGGAAGATAACTCGGCTTTGCTGCAGCCAGCAATTTGGTTAGCGTGTTTCCAGGTTGGATACTTTGGTGACAGTGACACACAAGGTTGAGATGTCGGCCAATGATCTGGAGAAAACTCAGTTCATAAGTCATGCATCCTTTGGAAATTCAGAAACAGGAAGAAATGTTGCATGATCCAGAAAAAATAAAAAGATAAGATGTCTAATACACTACAACTACATCTATCTAAGAACACATAAGAATAATCCATGTATTCTGAACAAGTGCTAATCGAACTTTACAGTAGGGGGCTTCCTTACTGTACACTACTACTGCTTAAAAAGTGTTAACCCAACTCTACAGATAACTACATGTCAAGACTATGAGATATGTGCACATACCAATATAGAAACATAAAATTTAGAGCCATCGTCAGAGAGCAGGTATCAGTGTATCACCATCAGGTCAGGAATACTTGTGGCAAATGTGACCCCAGTCCAAGTACTTGGTTAAGAGATATCTTTTGTAAAAAGAAAGTGAGCAAATAGTCATCATGACTTCATCAGTCAAGTAACACAATAGACAGCAGTGAGAATAACAGATTTGTACAAGGCTCTGCGCCTTCCCCAAAATTTTGTTATTATCTGTATAAACAGCCCAATAAGCAAATCAATAGTATCTATGCATCCAGTTAACTGGACTAAATGATGCATGTCATTGTTGAAGGAAATTCATGGTTTTTTATAATATTGCACCATCACCGCTGAAACATACTATGAAATATCATAGCAGTAGCACTAAAAAACAGATTTTACCTGGTTCCAAGATGCTTGCGGCAGCGAGAGGAGTTGGTTTGACAAAATCATCAAAATGGGGAGAGCCATGACTAAGTATCCCATTGATGCTGGAGACTTGAGGGAGCTTTGGTTGATCTGTCCTGAATGCACCGGTGTGCTGAGAGCAGCAGGTCTTGTCCAGCGAGGCAGTCAAGGTGGAAGAACCGCTTGAACTAGCACCCAGGCCCATGAGATGGGCGTCGACCATTTGACCGTTCCCATTACATGTATCACCATTGCATAGCTCCGATAGTGGACGGGACCTATCCTTTTTCCTGGAAGAATGGTCGAGGTCGTCAGACGCATGCTTCCTCTTTGCGGTGGCATGGGTGTGCTTACTTCTTTTGGCCTGGGTAACAAGGCTAGGCAGATGACAACTGAGAGCATTGGATAGGTCAGGTTGGGGGGCACAGGATAAGTCGGTGAGGTCCCTCATCCGCCGGGACCCTTTGGGCGGCGCATCGTCCTCGGAATCGTTGGGGGTCTTGCGCTTCTTCTTGGGCGAGGGCGAGTGGGCGGGCGCCGCGTGGAGAGTGCGGGCCCTCTCAATCTCGAGGGCCTGGAGAATGGCGTCCTCGATGCGGGCGTACCTGCCGGTGTGTTGAATGCGGGAGGCGGCGAGGGCCTGGGCCTTGGTGATGCGGTTGTCGAAGTCGAGCTCGCCGCAGCGGAAGGGCTTGACGCGCTTGCACCTTCCGAGGTTACACCAGTCGCTGTAATGCCATGGATTGCGCTCAAGTTCTTGTTTTCTTTCTACTAGTATAGAATTCAATTCAAGCGAGAAAGGGGAAGGGGATAAAAAAAAGGGGGAAGCATACACGTAGGTGGTAGTGCCGTCGCGTCGGCCGAGGAGCATGATGGGGACGGCGGGGCAGCGTGGCGGAGCGGGGCATCCTTCGGGGACGTCGAGCGGTGAGATCACGATGCTGGGCCACCAGGTGCCGTTGGGGCGGCGCAGCCACACCAGGGTGCCCTCGGCGGAGACATCCACCTCGGGAGCCTCCTCCTCCGCCTCGGCGGCGGGCAAGCCCCCATTCCTCTCCTCCGACGGGTGCTTTGATTTGATTCGATCGAAGGGAACCGCCGCCGGGGGTGGGGAAGAAGCAAAGTAGCGAGGACTGGAGGAGAACTGGTGACACCCTGGTGGCCTGGTGGGGGAGAGAGAGAGAGAGAGAGAGAGAGAGAGAGAGAGAGAGAAGAGAGGTGACGGGTGGGCTCTTGGGCCCATCATTTCCTTCATGGGCCGAATAAACAGGCCCTCCTGGTTCTCGAGGCCCATTACATCCCGTCCCAAACCAGCGGCGGCGTATAAAAGGCGCTGCTCGGGCGGGCGCGTCTTCGTCTCGGCGGAAACCCTAGCCCCCAATCCCTCCCTCCCGACTGGTTCGTTTCAGCTCAACCCTATCCTCTCCTCTCCTCTCCTCTCGTCGCCCCGAGTTGAAGAGAAGCGCAAAACCCACCAGAACCTCTAATCGATTGTTTCTTTGCAGCCGCCTGCCTCCAATCAACTTCTCCGCTCGCCAGATCTATTCATGTGAGTTACTCCACAATTTGAATTTGACCTTCTCAAATCGCGAGATCTGCTCGGTTGGTTTCTCATGGTTTGCTTCGCTGCCTCTCACAGGATGGGAGAGGCCAAGGAGAACGACGTCTACGAGGAGGAGCTCCTGGACTACGAGGAGGACGACGACAAGGCCATCGATGGCTCCGCCGCCAAGCCCACTGGGGAGGTCGCAAAGAAGTACGTGTCCTGCTTTTCTAGATTCAACCACTTCATGTAGAGCCCCTCCGATCTGATTCCTATCTGCTCCAACCAAACCAACAGGGGCTACGTCGGGATCCACAGCTCCGGGTTCAGAGACTTCCTGCTCAAGCCTGAGTTGCTTCGTGCTATCCAGGACTGCGGTTTTGAGCATCCTTCCGAAGGCAAGTTCCTACACCTTGCTAGCTCTTATACCAATACTAGTCACAATTGCTGTAAAGTCAAACACACTTTAGCTAATCAGTGACAAGGTATCCAACATACCAGATTCGTAGCAAGATTGGCGTTGACTACCACTAAATACGTCATGATATGCAAAATAATACTAGTTAATTAATTAAAAGTGCTATCTTCATGTTCTGTACAGTTCGGTTAGTCTGCTACTATTCAGACAAGCGTATATATTATTATTATTACCATCGTCATAGACTTTTAGCACTGATGACTCAGGTGTCCTGTTAAATTATCTACAAACTAGGAATTTCAAATTTCCTTGTAGGTTAATTCCCTAGGTGCCTCTAGTGTATGCTTAAATTTGGGTTATCTAGAAATAGAAATTTGAAATATCCTGACTCCCTAAATGACTTGATATGCACGCTTAAAATCTTGGCACGATCAGTTTTAACATTGTAGAATTAAATCCATCCAGGACACAATTTTGTATCCAAAATGCTGTGAAATTGCATGTTGGTTGGCACCAGTGACGTCCTGAATAATACCTTTCAGATATCTTTATTCTAGTCCCTAAATCGCTGTTCTTGTCCCCCTACCACTGGGAATAACATTCTTGCCCTGCCTTTATTTGCAGGTATATTTTCTTCTGATACTCCCTGTTGGAGGGGAATATGGTAACACTTTCCATTAACACGGATCCAGAAGGTTAAACTTTTACTCACTGGGGTGCTGCTCCAATTTCTTTTGGTTCCACATCAGTGCAACACGAGTGCATCCCTCAAGCAATTCTTGGAATGGATGTCATCTGCCAAGCAAAATCTGGCATGGGCAAGACTGCTGTTTTTGTCCTTTCATCCCTCCAGCAAATTGACCCTGTCGCGGGTCAGGTAGCGGCGCTTGTATTATGCCACACGAGGGAACTGGCATACCAGGTTTGTACACTGTAAATTGTGCACTTCTTCTTTTTGTTTATTTATTATTCTGTATCAGTCTGATTGTTTGCTGCCGTCGTTCTCTGTAGATATGCCATGAATTTGAGAGGTTCAGCAAATATTTAACCGAAGTAAAAGTTGCTGTCTTCTATGGAGGTGTTCACATCCGAAAGCATAAAGATTTGTTGAAGAATGAGTGCCCTCACATTGTGGTCGGCACACCTGGAAGGATTCTTGCTCTTGCAAGAGACAAGGATCTCTCCTTGAAGAACGTGAGGCATTTCATCCTTGATGAATGTGATAAGATGCTTGAGTCACTTGGTAAATTCTCATCCCTAGCTGTCATCCCTATTACCATGTAAGTCTTTCAGCCCATGGTGTCCCTAACAATGTATTCTATTGTGCAGATATGCGAAGAGATGTCCAAGAGATCTTCAAAATGACACCTCATGACAAACAGGTCATGATGTTTTCTGCCACGCTCAGCAAAGAGATTCGTCCTGTATGCAAGAAATTTATGCAAGATGTAATGTCCTGCAGCCTTCTCCAGCTCTCCTTTCAACAGTTGATCATATTTAAATCTCTCATGTTCCCATGGTGATCTTCTTGGTAGCTGTAGACTCAGATACCAACATGAGTTGTAGCTGTTCGATTAGGTGGAGAGGTGTTCACTGTCTTGCATGTAGTGTATAGTTAGTTGTGGGCTCCATTCCTTTTTCATTTTTACCATACCAGCACCATATGAGGAAGAGAGGGGAAGTGCTCTGTTGCCTGAATTGTTAACCTTTTTGGCAATGTGTGGGCAACTGGGAACAGTACAGGAGGGTGTGCCTGTTAATGAAGATGCAATCACATACTCCTGGGCAATGTATTCTCCAGTTTGCTGCACAATGGGTTCACTTGGTTTTTGCGTCATTGGAGCCCACTCCTGATTCTCTACTTGTCTTGGGCCTGTGGACAAGTACCCCGCTTTCATATCTGGAAAACTGGGAAGCACTGTTGCAAGCATGAGGCTTATTTGGTGAAACAACATTGCGCAACAGTGCATAACTCTACTTCCATGTGGAGGCTCCGAATTCTGACAGAGGAATTTGTATACCATTCTTTTGGTATATCGCAAGGTTGATGCTGGAAAGCTAATTTCTTTCACCTACATTTGTTCCCTTACAGCCGATGGAAATTTATGTTGATGATGAGGCAAAGTTGACCCTCCATGGTCTTGTACAGGTAAAGATTTGAATCCCATTGCTATCTATTAGTTGCCCTTTAGTTTGATGGCTCATAACTCCTCTGGCTCCAGCACTACATTAAACTGAGCGAGGCGGAGAAGAACCGGAAATTGAATGACCTCTTGGATGCTCTTGATTTCAATCAAGTTGTGATATTTGTCAAGAGTGTCAGCAGAGCTGCTGAACTGAATAAGCTGCTTTGTGAGTGCAACTTTCCTTCGATCTGCATCCACTCTGGAATGACCCAGGAGGAAAGGTAATTGCACATTTCATCATTCTTTTTGTTTACTGGGTTAGTTTGCCGTATTGTGCTACATATATGTTGCTCGTTATTTGTTATGGCCCTCAAGTTTGTCTGTAGTGTTTTTTTTCTTGTTGCATAGTTATATTACCCAAATAAAGCATTGGCTGGTTTTTCCTGGTATGTCAGTGACTTGTTGATGGGGCAATGACTGTTTTTTCTGCTTAGATCCTTTTTGTTATGCTGTTCTGTGTACTTGTATACATTTCTTAGCAGAATGTATTCCCTTGCTGGATGATGTGTTCTTTCTTTTTGTAGTTTATTATCATTGTTAATAGCAGACTATTCTCTCGCTGGATGTTTTTTGTATGTTATTATTATCAGCACCAGCCAAACAATTAACTTGTATGCCTGTTTTTAGTCTCTTATTTTGACCATTTGCACTTTGATGTTGAAATGCAATTAAATGTATATTGTACAATACTTGGTTCTTTGGCAGGTTGATGCGATACAAAAATTTCAAGGAAGGCCACAAGAGAATTCTTGTGGCTACTGATTTAGTGGGCAGAGGCATTGATATTGAACGTGTCAACATTGTGATAAACTATGACATGCCCGACTCTGCTGATACATATCTGCACAGGGTAACCTCTATTTGCTGCATTGAGTTATTAACATTCAAATTTTCTTTTACTGATCGATTATGTGTCATTTGCAGGTTGGTAGGGCTGGTCGTTTTGGCACAAAGGGACTTGCAATTACCTTTGTTTCCTCTGCATCTGATTCGGATGTCCTCAACTCAGTAAGCAATCCTCTGCTTTATAACAATGTGGTATTTGTCTTGTCAAGTTTTGCCTAATAAAGAGTACAATCTCAAGGTGCAAGAGAGGTTTGAGGTCGACATAAAGGAACTGCCTGAGCAAATTGATACGTCCACATACAGTAAGTACTTGTTCATGTCGAGTCCCTTTGGGAGTTTAGGGACTAGCTTTAAACAAGCCCTTATTTGTTTTAAACAAGCCCTTATATGTTTCCTTTTCTGTTGTTATTCTCAGTGCCATCATAAGCTCCAAGGGTGCATCGCGTTCTCAACACGCATCTTCTACTTTGAGGAATAGAGCAGGAAGCTTCAAGTATATCTTTGAGATGTAGTGAAATACTTTTGGAACTGAATCTTGTATGGAGGATTTGTTTTGCCTCCTTGTACTTTAAAGGCAGTTGGGATGGTCTGTACCGTGCGTTTGAGTGCTTGTAAGCGGATATGTTTAATGCCCGATCTGTTAGGATTTTGCTTTACCTCCATGTTAGCTAGTTATTTCTCCAGTGCAGTTGAATTGTTGCTTTCTTTTATAAATGACGAAGTCCGTTCTGTATTATCTAATGGGATGCTGTGAGCTTATCGCCAAGGAGTGAACGGACACACACGATGTGATCGATGTTGTTGCGTTTTCCTCGCAGAAGATGTTCGTACCAGTTTGTAGCTCGTGCCGACTGAGGCTTAATGATCGGATGTACTCGCGACTCGCGAGGAAAGAAGTAGATACCTGCATATTATTCCTTTTTACTAGTACTACATACCAACGTCTGTTGGTATTCGTATATTATTATTACACTGCAGAGTGAGGGGCGGCAGTCACTGCACCTGCCCCTCAAAACTTAGCCGCAAGGGCAAAATTCTAAGGATAACTTAATATGAGGTGCCGCGGATTGGCATACGGTTAACATTATACATATGTAGCACTTCTTTATTCCTTTCCTCACTCTGCTGCTACCTATGGACCGGAAGCAGGCTGGTTGGTCGTTGTCAAACTCAGGCAAAAACCTTCTCGGCGAAGATATCAAGGAGCGACAGCGCCTGCAATTAATGGAAATAGTGAGCAGTTGGATGGTAGAAATGAAATGGCAGAGCGGGAGATGAGTTATGAGTTAGATTAGTGACCTCAGGGACACTGAGCTCGAGCCTGAACTTGGGTCCATCGTAGTGATGGAGGATGGGGCGGAAGGCGTCCTCCTCGAGCGGGTCACAGATCTTCCGAGTGGCAACCCTCACCTTTTTTTTTTTCGTCAATTATTAACTATGGTGATTAGTCCATTTTATCATAAAATAAATTAAAAAATAAGAGATAGATGAGACTAGATCAACAACGCGGCCAAAGCGTCGGTCGAGTAAAGTAATGAATGAATGAATGAGACCGTGTGCTAACTTTCCACAAGGTCACATCGGCCAACCAATCCAGATAGCTCGATTGATCAATTACTGTAAGGAAAAGAAAAATACTGATGGTACCTGAGCTGGGAATCGTGACTCTCCGGGGCATTTCTTGTCCTCCCAAGCCGTGGGATCGATGTTTGATCCACCGAAGCTGGCTGCCTCAAAGATGCCATGGAGCTGGTGCGTGGAGTAGTTGTAGAGGAAGAGGGGCAGGCCAGGGCGGATGGCCCTGACGGAGTCCCTGTACCTGGACGGCAGGCCGAAGAGCTGCCTCTTGAGGTTCTCCTCCATGGTGTCGTTGTTGCAGACGAAGATGTACCCGCCGATGGCCTCGCCGCGGGGCAGCGACTCCGACGCCGGCAGGCTCTTGAACCTCTTGTCGACGCTGCTGTTGTTGTTACTGGTGACGTTCTTCTTCCTGTCGGCGTTGTGCTTCTTCTTGTCGAGGCTGAAGCTGCTGTTGCTGGCCGGCCTGCCGACGGACTTGTTGAAGTAGCTCTTGACGTCGTTGAAGGGCAAGGCGTTGTTGTTGTTGTTGTTGTTCTTGCTCATGAAATCGACGGCGTTGTTGGTCTTGTTGGGGAAGCTGCTGTTGTAGCGGTCGGCGTGGTTGGTGGTGCCGAAGGCGAGCTTATTGCCGATGAGCCCAGCCCCAGGGGAGAAGGAACGGCCACAAGGGGATCGGCGGCGTTGTTGCGGCGGTCGGAGCTGGACCAGATGGAGTCGGCGATGGACAGGTTGGAGAAGCTGTTCTGCAGGCGCAGCTGGTCGCTGAACTGCCAGAACTCGCGATCGAAACCCTCCATCTTCTTCTTCCTGATCTCCTCCGCGCTCGAGTGGGGAATGGGGTTGGGGTTGGGGGAGAGCTTCCCTTTTTTTTTTTTTTTGAGAATGAGAGCTTCCCTTTAATTTCCTCTCAATCTCAATGACGGGGGACGCGGTTGTTGTGCGTCCTTTGCGACCAAGTAACCTCCCTCCACACGTCGAATTTTCCACCAAAATGGGCCGGGCTGGGCTTGAACTACCTTCGGCCCGCTTCTAGAAACAATTCAATGGTCCATTGGTCCTGGACAGGGACAGGAGACTTTGGTACTCCTCAAACAAATGGGATGGACTTGTTCTTTCTTTGTAGGCAGTTAGGCACCCTACCCTTGGATACTCTGAATCATGCTATTTTTTCCCCCTTAAAAAACAAACATCGTGCACTGTTCCCATGTGATTAGTGGTTCCCCTGCTTTAAGCACTGTGATCAACAAAGCTTTTCTTTTCTTTTCTAAAAGGCTCCACCACTACACGAGCCAAAAAGATTCCTCAGCCGTGATCACATCGCAACACCTGTTTAGCACTCTTATATCTCTCTCTCTCTCTCTCTCTCTCTCATAACAGGAGGGGGCTCTGCGCTGGGTGGAAATGCATGCATATTGATGTCTCTTTTTATGCTAGCCATGTACTAATAAATTGCGGCCAGCTCGGTTGATTCACGACCGGACCTGCGACTAGGACTAACCCACCTGTCTGTCGTTCAAGCAAACCGTTTGGCTTGGTGTTGTGTCTTATCCTCAACTGAACCAACATGTCAGGGATGCGTACATGGTGTTTCAATTAGCCTAAAGTTCTTTTTCTCAAAGGACAATTAGCCTGAAGTTAGTGCCACCAAGATTAAGTTAAACAAACACAACTAGATTGTTCTTACTATTTATACGTGAGAGTAATAAAAACGCCAAGGTTAGGTTGATTCTAAAAGGAGGGCCCGCAAAATATTAGGTATAGAGTATGCATACGGCGTACGTTTCTGAGGGATGACTTTGACCAAGTCAAGTGCAGCGTACTCAGCATGTAGAAACTTTGAAACAGCAATCGTCCCGTCCGCAGCAAAAACAATCCTGCCTACAGTACTGTTTCACATCACTTCAACTGAATTTTGACTGACTGCTTTTGGCTCGATACTCAAGTCCACGTACATAACGACGTTGCAACAGAAAAGAGAAATTACAGATATTGTACCCTCATCTCATGCAACATCTTCTAGTTATAATAGATCATAGTTCTGCTAATAATTATATATATCTACACATACTTGGAGCTTTTCATAGATGCTCTGCGGTAGCCTGTTTTCGCGCATATTAGCTGCACAGATTCCCAGCTGCAGGAAATGATCCCAACCTTTTCACCATACGCTCCTTCTGCCAGACTTCTCCCATTCTGCATGCAAAATTGCAAACGACGGGCATGCCATTTCATACAAAGAAGCTCATAGGAGAATGCAATCCAACTTGTCGGACAGCATGCTAAATCCTCCATGTGGTGCTTGCCTCACCCAGATGGACACCATCATTGTTGCCACCTATATATCAACGCAACATAACGTTGAGAAATAAAAAATTAAGAAAATTTAAGCATCCTAACATAGAATTATTTTACGGCTGAAAATGCATACTTCCACGTCTTCTCAAAACGAAAAAGCATATAGCAATGACGATGTAGCAAAAGAGAAGCAACATTCCCTTCAGATAATGTGATGATCCGTCCTGCAAAACAACCAGTAAGTGCTGCTTCCACAATAATGACATTAACAATACTGTGACCAGGAATTAAGGATATGGCCCGTTTCCAGAACGAAACAGTATGATAAAAAGCAGAATTAACAAACCACTCATGATTTTTTTATATGTTCTGCTAACGGATAATCCCACACTATTAAGGTCATGAAACATGGAAAAGAAAATATTATACCTGGAGGGTGAAAGTCGTTACTAATATCGCAAGAAACAAGGAACCAGTCTCGAGCAAGTGAAAATCAAGATCCATCGGGACTCCCATAATCCAAGCTACAAGGACACTCAAGGGCACCTGACACAGCTCAATTCCATCATGAAAAATCAATGAAAACAGTGTACAGAACTGTCTGTAGGTTTAGTTAATGAGACCCACCACAAACATGGAAATCTGTGTAGCAGACCCCAAAGAGACTCCGAGGGTAATATCCTGTTATAACCAGCAAAAATCTGTTAGGAGATAACCACCTCAACATTTGACAACGTGTGCAAGAAATCCTAAAGGGTCATACCAGCTTGTTCTTAAAGGCGAATATGACCGCACCAGCATGCTCTGCCGCATTACCAACTATTGGAATCAAGATTATACTAATAAAACTCACTGATAGTTCCCACGATTTTGATGCAGCCTGAACAAATGGTGCTCACTGTCAGCAAATGGCTAGCTTTAAAATAGCTTACCACAGTATTTAAGCACCACACATTGATCTACGTACCTCAATTGTACTCACAACAAACTCTGATAGTACAGCTGTCATCAGGGTCATGATGCCCAACCAAATCAGCGCACTTGAAAATCCTAAAACTGCCTCATCTTGAGCAACCGAATCATCAACATCATCTTCATCCTGTTCATTCGATACATTGAAGCAGTTGGTCTATGCTAGCAGCTCCAGCTGGTTTCTGATTAGCAATAGAGTAGAATACACACCTCTTGGGGCTCAAAGAGCTGGCGATGGGTCTTCAGTTGGAAGAAAAGGTAGGCTACATAGGCCAGGAGCATGACTACGCTGCATGCTCGGGACAGTTCTAATCCTGCATCCCAGGAGTTCACTGCATGTTCCCCAGCACTCACAGCATACCTCAGCATCAGGGGAAGAGAGTGGCATAGTAGACCAAGAATCAGAAGTCCTGTGCTGACATCCGCTTGCATCTACACACAACAAAATCACAAAAAAAAAAAAAAAATTCATAAGAAATTGTACATTTCGTGTTAAGGAACATCAAAATGAAGTAGCCACAAATTACTCTGTCGAATGGCTGCTCCGTTCCAAGGTTGGCCAGGCCACCAAAGAAAAGGGAGGTTCCAAGAACAAGCAGCAGGTTGGACAATATGGAACCGAGTAGGGAGCATTTCACCACCACGACCTGGCCTTCATGAAGGGCAAATAGCGCAATGATGACCTCCGTCACATTTCCAAATGTTGCGTTCAGCAGTCCACCCACTGCAAAGAATCAGGTGCGTTTAAGAACAATGCAAGTGTTACAAGTGAAGATTGAGGTCAGCAACATTTACCAGTAGGTCCAGTGTAAAATGCAACCTGCCTGCAGCCGATCAATGAATAACAGAGTTAGCATCATGCGGGTAACATGGAAAAAGAAATGTGAAATGAGAATGAAACTTACTCAGTTAGGAAGCTTAGTCGCTCAGCAAGAGGAATGAGACCGATTAAGCTAAGAACAAATACCCACTCCTGTTGAGGTTTTTAAAAAATGAAAGCAAGCATTAGAAAAGGAGAAAGGTTCAGTTTTCAAACATTCCCTACTTTGCTACAGGTTTTTAGTTTTGTTGGAATGTAGTATTATTGAGGCGCAAGTCTCGTAAAAATCCGAAACATGTTGACAGGTTAAGCGAGCCCACATCCGTGGAGCAGTGAATCATTTGCTGTCTGCGGCAGTGCAACTTGTCCTTTAGTTTGCATGGCATGTGTTTGGACAAGATGACAACTGAGAACATCGTAAGCTTGTTGCTGGCTAGGTTCACATGTGGAACAGGACCGAGCTAAAAGCCAAGCAGAAGAAAAGGACGCCCTGCAAGATTCTAGTTTCGGGGGATAATTAGGTGTAGAGCCTAATGCTCACAATGTGTATTCAGTGCTAATTAACCATGCCATTTGCAGGAGCAGGGTAGAGCAGGACCGACAGGTCGTTGTGTGCATGTGGTTGGCCGAAGGCCATTTCATTCCATGATTCCATGTTTATCGGATTTAATAGAAGTTTGAGACTAGAGGCTAGGCACATGGTCAGATGTAAATAGTGGAAAAATAATCATTACGTAGAATTTTTCAAAGTGAAGCCCGTCAGGCGTTGTTGTATTTTCTTTGACTGGGACGGTTAGTTTGCAAGTTGTGGCTATCCCACAGGCTGTCAGAATTGTTTAATATATTTGTTTGAGAGAAATGGCATGGCAATGTGGTGGTAAGCAGGGATTTTGAAAAAGGTTAGATGCAGAACAATTAAGGGCGCACATGAAGCGATGCAATCGTGTCCCCAGCAAGAGCCACGAGCGAGCAAGCTTTCTGCATCTATTTTATCTGTGTAAAGCGTTTTCGATTGAAACATCGCTGCGATGCTACCTGTTTGTGCTAAATGCTGTGGAGGGATTTTGAAACCCGTTGTCGATTGAAAGGGAAGTGATTGCGAAATCTAGCATAGCAATGCACGGTACGGTGGGCGTGAGAAGGGGAAAAAAAAGAAGAAGGCACACCTGACCGAAGTTGAGGAAGCGTGCGGCGATCGCGAGTGCGACGGCGGGGAAGAGGAGGACGAGCTTGGTGCCGAGCAGGACCTCCTGGAGGTTGACGAGGAAGCGGCGGAGGGCGGCGCAGGGGACCTTGCGGACGAGGGCCACGTCGGACTTCTTGCGGAGGGAGGAGGAGGACAGGTTGTGGGCGGTGCGGCCGAGGTGGCGGACGGCCATCTCCTTGGCGCGGGCGCCGGACTCGAGCAGGCCTGCGGCGGCGGGGTCCATGCGCCACCTCCTCTCGTCGCCGGCGACAGCGCCTCCGCCCCAGTAAGGAAGGGAAGAGCCAAGGGCGTGGGATTCGGCGGCGGTGCCAGGCATCTGCTTCGGCTTGGTTCGTTGTACTACTAAGTAGAGAGAGAGGAGAGGAGAGGAGAGCTCGGGGCCCTGTCTTCTTGGCTAGAGCCTTGTCCGTTTCTCCTCTCTTGTCTCCTCCCACTCCCAGACTAGATAGAGACTACTGCTAAGCAGTTTCAAAAAAAAAAAGAGACTACTGCTAATCTAAGGAAATACAGAATGCAGGAGTTGACTCCTAGTACTACATTTCATTTCATTAATTAAGCTGATGAGCAAGAGGTATGAGATCGATCCCACCCCGGCGGCGGCGTTCCTGGTGAAACAAAGGTCTTTTTTTCCTGGTTTGCCCTAAGACGGAATCTTAATTTTTCTTAGAAAATAATATACAGTACCAATTTTCGTTGGCACGTTGGTCCAGATGCAACAAAGAGTTGAATCCATTCGTCACAATGTACGGGACGATATCCGTACGACGCATGCACCCGAACCCCGTTGGGCCTTTTATTTTCTTGAGCCTTCCAGCACCGGCCCACATTCTCCAAGCCCATACATTCATCAATACTAGTATTCCTTTTTTTCCCCTTGAATCAATCACTATAGATAGAGACTTTTAGAGAGGGAGGGAGTCAGAACTCAGAACTCAGAAGCAGCAATCTTCAGTTCGTTATAGGTAAGACATGTCCACCCAAAGGAGACTGTAATTGTTTTTTAGTAGTAAGAAGAAGAAGAATGAGAATGAATACAAGCAAAAACAACCAGGATTAATTGTTGGTGAAGCTGGCCTTGGCCATGTCCCGCAGCTGCCGGAGCCACCACCGGTGGTTGGAATTGGAATTCGAACTCCTCCGTCCAGTTCCAGGAGGCCCATGGCGATCAGCACCCAATAACAATAATAATAACGAGGAAGAAGACGGCAGGAGGAGCAGCATGAGCCCGGCCAAGGCCGTCTTGGCGCCTTCAAGGAAAGAGGTGCTGCTGCTGCTGAGCAACCGCACCTGGCGGAGGAGCGCGATCCACTGGTTGCAGGCCTGCGCCGCGAAGCCCACAAGGAACACGCCCAGCATCGCCACCCCCTCAGCCTCACTCTTGTTGAGGACGATGAGGAGTAGCAGCAACACCTCGCTGGCCACTGACACCATCTCCACCAGCTGCACCCGCCTCTTGATGAAGGGCTTCATCAGGAGCAGGAACAAGAGCTGGAACGAGGCCAGGGACAGCAGAAGCGCCAGGGGCTTCAAGGAGGAGGACACCACGATGCCCATAGCCACGCGCTTCACCCACTCCAGGAGCGTGTAGTGGATGCGGGCCACGCCCAACGCCTTCTCCATCACCGGCGGCGCCCAACAAGCCTTGCCACCTTCCTCCTCCTCCTCCTCCTCCTCCTTGCTCGGCGTCGGCGGGCCGCGCAGGTCCTCCAACAGAGACAGAGAGAGCAGGTCTCCCTGTCGCTTCCACGTCCACTGCCCGCGCTTGCCCGGGCCCAGCGTTAACCCGATCAGCTCCTGGCACCACCGGCACTCCTCCCCCTCCTCCCCCAGCTCCTTGTACTGCACCAGCCTGCCCATGGCGATGCCCAGCCACAGGAACAGCAGCAGGCCAACAAGGAGGCACGTCAGGATGCCCGAGAGCACGATCCCCACGACCAGACCTCCGGTCGTCCCGCCTCTCATCACAGCCGCCGCCGCTTGCGCTATGCATGGCATGGCGAGCACCATGATCATCATCTCCAACCCTTTCCTCCTTGCTTCATCATCCTTGCCTCTGTATCTCAGCTTCAGGTACGCAAGCGTCAGAGCATGCACAACCATCAGCCCGCCGCCGATTACGCCCAGCCACAACATGTTCCTACCAAAGTATTTCCACCCATCCAAATCCTGCAGCTTCATGATAATCTGGGCTTCAGGCTTCATGTCCGGGTTCTGCAAAAAAAAAAAAAAAGTCATATCTCATCAGGTGAGCAGCATTCAGACCCCACCCATAACTAGAACTAGCAGAGGCATGAAAGGCCACCTGACCTCAAAGAAAGACCGGTACTCCACCGCACTCAGCGGCTTCCCATCCAAAATTTCTCTTGGCATCGTCACCGGTTTCCCACCACCTTCCGGGATTTCTGTTGGTGCTATTGGGATCTGCGTTGGCATCACCACTGCCGGCTGACTTTGCTGTGCTCCAGGATATGAAATGTCAACAACAGCACTCCTCTCCACTAGCTCCGAGTACGCAATGGTAGGCATCGGGGAGTAGCCCAGAAATGGACCTTCCCATGGAAGGTGCATGTATGGGATGGTCCATTCTATCCCCTTTGCAAACTCGTAGTACTCGATCGGCAGATTAACCGACAGCCATCTCGACAGAGCAAATATTTGGATGTGGCACGCCATTCTCTGAAATTCACAGCATCACAGTGATTTATCAGCATTGTCCTCTGCTCCATCTGAAAGCATCAAGTGCTAGTACCAGTGTGTCAACTAATTACGTACCAAAAGGTTTCGTGACGGCTCTGAGATCATGTACGAAGAGGGCCTTGAGATTGCTCCGGACGCAACGAGTGACGATGTCGAGACAGTGAGTAGAGTGGCAACAACAGCTGTTACCACAAATACGATGGTAGTGAGTGTCGCGATTGATGATGAAGAGGCGGGAACAGAATCTGCACATAAATAAAACTATAATGAGTTCGCAAGCACATGTTAAATTTACAGCTTACTACAAATGCAGTACAAACAGAAAATTGCCCATACAGTGTCTCACTTGAAGGCGGTCCGATGCTAAGTTTGGGTTCCCAGCCACGTCCTGGGCTGCATTTTCAGCCACCTGAACCGAAACCAGCTTATCAACTGCCAGTATCCGCAGCGTGTAGATGCTCTTACTTGCTTCGTGAAAGCTGAAAGCAAAATAAAACATGAGAAATTCTTTCATTATAATAGCCTAATAGTAAGAGGTTGATAAGGATATCTTGCCTCAACAGGTTGCCCCCAGAAAGCTGCACTGCTGAAAAACTGAAGTTGAAAACAGGCTTTGCAAACTTTATCAGAACCTGGATGTCGCGAGAACTAGTCCTCCCAGTTGATGTCCCGAGTTTAACCGAAGGCCTTTGCGTATCTATAAAGGCGGGTGAGACACAGGTTGCAAAACAGATTACTAAGTATTCTGTGTAGTGCCTAACCATAGAGAAATGTGAATGGTTCTGCTGCATAAACCGGAGTCCCCTGTCGGCTAATTATAGAACTCGTATCACAGGAGACGGTCACGATAGCTGTCTCTGATACCTTGTTCACCTGGACAGAGAGTCAAAAGGAGAGAAAAAAATATGATTATCCATCCACTTGAAAATATATAGGTCATATAAAGCTACTGGACCAGAATCGAAGTTGATCTGAACATACAACATAGCCAAACCGTCGATTTCCTAGGGTGCTTCTGTTGGTGGGTGTGAGTACTGCGTCAGTTGCCTTGAGGACGCTTAGAATTTGTGCAGAGGAGTTGAGCACCGGTTGAGCGAAGGAGAGGTATATTCTCAGGTCGGTGGCATCATTGGTAGCTTGAACCAGCCTTGTGACGCCCTGTATCTGAAGCAGCTTTTCAGGGATGCTAGTTGTGACGTTCATCGAGTCATTCCTTGTATCTGAAATTATTGTTTCCATTTACTCCCTCCGTCCAAGAATATAAGGATTTGTTGACTTTCTAGCTTCTTATTTGACCATTCGTCTTATTCAAAATATTTGTACAAATATAAAAATAAAGAATACATACTTAAAACATATCTAAGAATAAAATAAATTGTAACAAAACAAAATAAAAATTTCACGAATTTTTTTGAATAAAACGAACGGTCAATGCTTATATTTCTGGACGGAGGGAGTAGCGGGCAGAGGACTTGCAGCTCTAGAAGCGGAGAATTGTACCGAAACGCAGTGTGAAACTGGAGTTGGAGGTCCTTGTGAATCGGTGTCCGGCAGCATCGGCGCAGAAGCCCCTGGCCATCACCAGAATCAAGCGTCCGTACTGCTCGTCGGGCGAGATGGTGACTGCAACGGAATAGCGCAGGCCAGGCCGGAGAAGCTGGAGGGTGGACGGCTCAACACGGCCAGGGCCGTATACAATAAGCTGCAACCATGAGCAGCGATGAGCCAAGTAGTATTATGCATGGACGGTGAATAGGAGAAACGGGTACGGACATTGCAGTAAGTCTGGTTGCAGGTGAATCCGGGACACGGCTCACTGAAGGAGATGAGCGCCGACACATTTGATGCGCTCGTGAATGCTGACCCCGCAGTGACGGATGCCGTGGGGGGACAGTGTCTGCTAGGAAACATGTTATCTTGAGTCATTCTTCAGTCTCTCTTTCGCATTAGATAGCTAGAGATAATCGTGGATGTTTAAGCAAGCAATGAAATGAGATACTAGCTAGTAAGTAGTAGCTAGCAGTCAAGTGTTGTTACTTTACCAACATCCCAGGCGTAGGTGGCGCAGGTGGTGGCGAGTCCTCGTCCTCGGCTGACGCACACAGCGAAGCCGTGGCTGCCGTCCTCGAGTCCTGCATAGCTCACCGTCCCCGTTCCATTGCCATTTCGGGAGCTCCCGCACTCCGACGCCCTTCCACCGTCCAACTGCATCGCAGTGATGGAGCATTTTCAGAAAGGGAAAACTACCCGATTGTTAAGCCATAATAAAGACATAAATCAACGTTACACTAGATTTTCAAAGGCTTAGAAGAGCATATTTAGAGCAGGCAGAACTGCAGAAGCAATGAGGCACGAGGAGGAAGGGGTACTAAACCTTGCAGGTGACGACACAACCCTCGCAAGGGCTGCTCTGCACAACCCGGAAGGCGAAGATGGCGGACGACGAGCTGGATACGCGCCGTGGGGCCTCAGACAAGCTGACGGCGACATCGTCGGTGCCGGAGCAGAGTAGAGACGGCGATGCCACAAGCAGCACACAAACAATGCCGAGCAGGAAGCCGCCCCAGCTCATCTTCTCCGTTCTCCCAATGTATACTTTTTTTTAAAAGCCTCCCAATGTATACTTACTACGGAGTAGATGCGAATCCTCATTCCCGTGAGGATTGGAGCTAGCCGCTACTGTTGCAGCCGGAAGGGAACTGAATGCATTCGCAGGGAGACAGGGAACTGAATGCTCTGCGTATGTGCTGGCTGGAATTAAGGTGGCTCCTGAGCAGTGGCAGTGGGACGTTTGCTCAACAAAGTAGCAGTAAAAATGGAGGCCAGGTGAAATGTTATGTGGGAGGACACCTACAGCAGACCCCAATGGGGAATGCCAGAGGTAGAGGAAGAAGAGCCAAGGCCAACAAATTCATGTGCAGCCGGCAGGATGTGGGGGTGGTTGGCCGTGGTCTCGTGTTCAGAGTCGTGCAGGATGTGATGCACGCCAAATTGTCTGTCTCTTCTGATTTCCTCTTTCCTGATCCACATTTTTTCGGAATCTCGTGCCCGCTGCAAGAACAATCTGAAAGAAGCAGACATGGACCTGTGTTCAATTAAGATCTACCATCATGCCTCGAGGGATTTTTGCAGTTCATTCAGGATAACATACATGACGGGGGATTTTGCAGCTGCATGACTCTTATCTCCAGCATAGCCAATCTTAAATGAAAGGTTCAAATAAGTTACCCAGTAAATCACACCAATTACTTGCCGAAGCCAAGAATGGATGCCAGTCAAAACCTCAAGGACCTCACCTGCCTATATGTTGGTCGTCCCCAATGCATCGCAATTGCAAAGCTGGGGCCTGCAGTGGAGGAATAAGCAACAGTACAGTGTGACAGAAAACTCAAAATCTGTAATTTGATTCCCATAACCCCTTGTCCTTTCAGACAAGCTTCAAAAACTATGCTTTCCCTCTGGCTCTGCCTCTGGCAATTCATAATGCACATGCACAAGCCACCACCACATTGCAGGTGACCGAATTTTCGATTTTTATTCTTCACCCATCTACTAAAGAATATTCACCTATTCTTGTCAATCGAAACAGTACTACTCTTGTTACAGAAACATAGAGGACACATGGCAGGATGTTGGAAACCAAAACAAATATGCTGCTTTTATAAAACTGCAGCCATGATTCAGATCCTGCAGTAAGCGTGACTAGAGAATAAATAATACAGCCATATTCATAAGAAATGGAATCATCTAAGGTGAGGCCCCAGGGAAAAAAAAATGGATTCCATTTGGTGCTTCCAATGGAGTGATCACCGTCACATTATACATTATACTACTAGCTTGTCTATCATTTCCACTAACCTTTTTCCTGCCTTTGAGCAAGTCAATTTCTTCATGGGGTGGGCAGCTATATTTATACTACTACTACCGAGCTCATCGATCCCTTTTCAAAAAATTTAGCTCATCGAACCCTGTTCAAAGAACCAAGCTCATCAATAACATAAGCTTAGACTGCACTCCATCCAACACAGGAGTTACTGAAACAAGGAAACTCGCTCATCCAGCCACCCTTCTACTATCTCTGTTTAGCTCACCTCTCACAATTTAAGATTCACACTAGTTCAGTACTGCATCATGTCAATCAAGTATGGCATCATCATGAGGATATATAGCATATACCTAACAAGTTATCAATGCATTATGGCAAGGACACACTAGTGTAAAAACTCACCCACAAATTCTAGTAACCGAAACATATTATCTTTCTGGTTTCTTGTTCCTTTATAAGCAGCTGTCTACTTATGACATGTTTATGTTTCTTACAACAGAAAGGCAATAGCAAAAAATTTCACATGTAGGAGGATACAGATCATGTTGCGATACACATACTACCTAATCGGGACAGTAGAATTTGTGAACATTACTTGCTAGATTATATTGCTCCGTTATTTGCATCCAACTGATTCACTTGGCCTGTCAAGTGATAGCGGGACCAAAAGCTTTACCTTTGTCAGCTGCTTCAAGATCGCATCATTGACTGAAAATGACGCTGGTGGCGGAGGCTGTCGAACTTCAATGCTTCCTTCCATCATCTGAACGACATTCTTCATAGTAGGCCGTGTCACTGGCTGATTCTGCGTGCACCAAATGCCGATCCGTACCATCCGCTCCAGCTCGACCTCGTTGACACATTCTCCAGCTGCCACTTTCTTTAAGTCACTGGATATAACATAATCATAGGCCCACTCGGAAATATTGCATTCCTGACCAGCTAGCTTCAGCTCCATGCTCTTCTTGCAGCTTATCATCTCAAGAAGCATGATGCCATAGCTGTAAACGTCTGCCTTCACACTGATTGCCTTGCTCCACTCTGGTGCAAGATATCCACGCGTGCCTCGGATGCCAGTGAATGTCTTTGTCTCGTCCCCAATTAGCAGCTTGGAGAGGCCAAAGTCTGCTATCTTTGCCCTCCCTGTGCTGTCAATGAGTATATTTTCCGGCTTAATATCACAATGTATTATAGGGCCTTCTATCTCTTCATGAAGGTACTGTAGCCCCCTTGCAACATCCAGTGCGATTGAAACCCTGTTGTTCCAACTAGGCAATACATCTGACTTGAAGAGCAGGTCAGCAAGAGATCCATTTGGTACATACTCATACACAAGCAAGCGACGCATACCTTCGTTGCAGAAACCCAGCAAGCGTACCAAGTTCCGGTGATGTGTTTGTGCAATTGCACGCACTTCACGTTGAAACTCTCTCCCACCATTTTCTGCCATCCTCTCAAGCCTCTTAACTGCAATGTCCATGTTACTTTTGGTCAAAGCACCTTTGAACACCGTACCATACGCTCCTCTTCCTAGCTCTTCAGCAAACCCCTCTGTAAACAGCTCCAAGTCCTGGAAAGAATAGGATCGAATGACTATACTCTCATCATCAAATTCTGAGGCTTGTTGTTGTGGATCCCTCATGTGCCTCAATGACACCCGATGCTTGGTGATTAGCATGGACACTGAGACCAAAATAAGTGAGAAAACAGCCAACGCAGCACCTGATATCAACATGGCAATTGAGTGAGTGCTTCTAGTCTTTTTTGTAACACCTTTGGGATCATAGGCATAGACCTTCACAAATAATGTAGTGTTGCTACGTGGTAAAACACTTCCATATCTCATTGGAAGCATCTGCTTTGAGCAGTAGGAATCAAACCTTGCAATCTTGCAGGCACAGTCAGTGAGACAAAGAGCTTTGCAAGCCTCAATGCTCGTTGTTTGTGGTAGAACAGCGTATGCGTTATCTGACCATTTGGTGTTTTTCACCTCCATCATTGAAGGAACCAGGTCCGGTATCACTGTTGGAGCTATTACCAGGGCAACTGCCTGCTTGCACTCTCCAGCAACCTTGCTTATCATTTGAGACTTCAAAACCAGGGAGGCACACGCAGCTAGGTTCTCCGTTAGAATCAACCTGACAAAAGCTATTTGGACCACAAACACCTTTGACATCACAGCGGTTGTTGCTTGGTTTCAACCACCTAACCTCTGTCGCAGGAGCTCTCCCCTGCCTAAAGAACATATGGGAGTAGAGACGCAATATGCCGTCAGCATCTAATGTCAAACGGAAGTAGACATCTGTATCTGAGGAAGCTTTAGAAGATTGGTTTGTCAGGAACAACACATTCGTGGATGCAGTGTTTTTGTCAAACATCCATAGTGTACCATTAGGATCCAACGAGAGTGTGAAGAGGTAGTTACTGCCATAAGTGCCTGTATTCCAATATGAGCTATCAGGGTCGATTGCACCTACAGGATACATTACAAGGTTGCCATCTTGCTGGTTGAAAAGGCGATACTTGCCTGTGGCATGGTTAGTATCAGATACACTTGAGAACAGCTGGCTACCAGGAGGCAGATTCTGGCCTGGTAATAAAGTGTCTGTTGGGGAACCAAATGTGGACCATATGACCAGCTTTTTCGTATCATACAATACAAAGTTGCTGGTGTCCAACATCGACGCAGAAGCTGCCGGAGTAGCAGCTGCAGATATGGACTTCCATTGGCTGCCCTTGTTAGCTGGAATCCATTGAAGTGAACCACCGTAGGTTAACTGAATCGAGCCACCAGAGACAGGGAGATCATCCCGGTTGGCCGTCCAGACAACAATTCTGGATGCACCGGTGACAAGCCAAACTCCGATGGAGAAACCTTCAGCATCAGGATAGAAGCCAAAAGCAAAGCGCCCTGAAGGTGATACCCAACTTTGCACACCACCTGCATCAATTTGGGACCCCAAAGGGATGTCAGTCTCGTTGGCTTGAGCTGCGATAGAAGGAATAGCTTGGTTGATGAGCAGAATCAAAGATAGAGAGAAAATATAGCGGGGCATTTTTGTTGGGGTGGAAGATTATTGTTCATTTGGGCTCTGTACAAGACAAAATAACTGGTACTAGAACAAGGAAGAAGGTGTGGAGAACACAAGATTTTAATGGTTCATACATAATGACTCTGATACACACGGAGAAGGAAAATTAGTTGACCTGGACCCATCCAGGTGAATGTATTGGCTCAGTCAACAAGAAACAAAAGGAAGGGTGTAGTTTCTAGTAGCACTACACTAGTAGGTCCTAAAGTATCTGGACTACAATAGCACCTTTTCATTATTTTGCCCACACAATGCGACACAATAGAAATGGGGGCAACAGCAACCCAACAGGAAATTGGAGCCGCAGAATTATTGGGTGAAACAACTGCATCAGGTGGTAGTTAGACCATGTGAATAGGGAGTGTTTATGGCTAATCTAGTCAATTTTAATGATCAAGTGCCGCCGGATGATGTCCTCAGCAGGTCATGAGGAAGCTTTTTCCTGAGGAGACGTCACAATTAGCACCAAAGAAAAGAAAAGGAAAGAGGCTAAGATAAAGTCATGTGACTTGGTGGTGTAATAAGAGACAAAAGACAAATCTTCAGTATGGATCAATACCGAAAAAGTTAGTCGACTCTCGTTATCATTTCACAGAAGATATTGTTAGGAAATAAGCCACAACGTGTATGTGCGCGTGTATGTGTCGTGGTTGTGCTCGTGTGTGTGAGTTCGTGTCATAGGTTTAGTTCGTGTCAGGATTGGAATACACGTAGGTGTGTCCACGTTCTGGGTCAATGTGGTGGGGTTAGTCGGTTGCATGACCGAGTCTTCAGCGTCCGAGCGTTAGAGCCGTGGTGCAGCGGAAGCAACGGACCACGATAAGTGCGGATGGCCAAGTCTCGCGGAGGAGTTGGAAGCTCACGATCGGAGAAGGCCGAGTCGCCGGGAGCGTTAGTGCGCGTCAAGCCCGGGCAGTGGGTTGCGTGAGCCCTGCGTTGCCGTGGACTATAAAGCCACATGTATTTTGTGTTGTGGAGTGTTGAGTCCAGTAGCGAGAAAAGAGTTGGTGTTTGTGCGCCATTATCGTGTGCTCTTTCTACTGTTTATCTTCCACCTCTCACTGTGAGTGTTTGAGCGCTCTCCGATTCCAACACCAATTGGGGGAAGAGGCCAACTAGGAAGGGGAAGGATGCTTGCCTCCTTGTACGTCGGGTGGGAGCGGCCGGCGGAGGGCGGCGGCGAGGCGACGGCCATCTTCCTGTTTGGTTCAACCTGTTTGGTTCAGCTTATGGCTTATGGTAGCATAAGCTGCCTCATAAGCTGGTCCATAAGCTGTACCAAACACACATACTCTTCATGTCAATCACATACATTTCACCAGTGGTCACTTTGAACATTCCGCTTACTTAAACAATAGGCTGAGATAATGATAGGTCAGATGCAAAGAGTTAAAAGGGTGAAACCGGTAAATTTCCAATGGAAGCCACACAACACGCTATTTGATATATTGACCCTGGTTCTGTATGAAGCTATGTACAACTAACACAAATTGAAGAAATATTGACAGATGTATTAGTACTATTAGCCTCTTCGGAAACCACTGATTTTTTATTTTTTTTTTAGGGCGGATACCACTGAAATTAACTACACCACATCTCTTGCGTTTAGCCTATTACATCTAAGCATACAGTCCGTTAAAGCAAGCCTATTACGTCAAAGCATACAGTCCAAATTTGTGCTTGCAGCCAAGAAAAAAAAAAGATAGCAAGTGTACACTGCTAGAGTACCTGGAAAGTTGAGTTCATAGCCATCTCCAGGTCGCTCTTGCTGTTTTCTTTTCAGTGCGGAGCTTCTCTGTACATAGAAAGAAAGTTTTATATTATTGAGATCATCAAGAGATTTCCATCTGGATTATCTTTTATGACGAAATACTGAAAGGAGCCTACTTACCATATCTTGGATCCGCTTGCGGTCGTCGTCACTGAGTAAGAACTGCAACTGAAGAATAACTTCTTTCCCATTGTCAATAGTACATACTATATCTGTAGTTCCTGACTCAACAATAGTATTTGTCTGCAACTCTGGCGATACACAGTGCATATAAACTAATTGAATTTTATAATAAGTGTATCAAAGAACAGCACCAATGCAAAACCTGCTTTCGATATTAGTTCCCTGTCTGCATTGTACAGCATTACTATCATGCTCTCTCGAAGTGATGTAACTGGGCTGTACACAAATACTTGGTGTCAGAAAACTAAAACTCCTCCTCTACGTACAATAAAGACAGTTGCAAGACATGCATGTGGAATTGGAAAGGGATAGTATTTGAGTGCTTTTATGCTGAAAGTGAACGATACAATAGTAAAGTATCAAACATCAAAATATGAAAAAGGAGCTTACAAGGATAAACCATATTGTTCTATGTTTCCACTGTATTCTCTTTTGCCTACAGACACTGTATCCAAAACGTGATTCACATACATAATTGACAATATTAGCAATTGGGGAGAGAAAAAGAGTAAATTAGGTAGTAGTAGGCAATCCAAACCTTGCAAGAACAGTGGAGTAACTGCTGGTTGAGTGGCTGCATAGTAGAAATAAGATTGAGAATAAAAAAAGAGAGGAGAAATTCAGTCTAAACAGTTCCTGTCTCCCACAGAAGACAGTATGAGTAAGTTCTTTGAATATTTGAGCAAGACATAATTAAAAATCACGAGACAGCAAACTTTGCCTGAGATGTTGATGCTGCCAGGCATTCTTCTTGAGTTCCTGCTTGTTGCTGCATAAAAGCCCTCCAATTCTGATCCTCAAGAGCAACGAGAAGAACACGGCACACTAGTCAGTGGATGTTATTTGAGCGAGCTATACTTGTGGCTGTCTGCGGCCGCTGGATTTCTTGGGACCACTAGAAGAATTTAAGTTTGTCTTCTATTGCTTTCACAGATCTAAACCCACAATTTTTTGTTCTGAATGGGGTTGGCTCCTCGATGCAGTCTCTGCTATTTATTACTACCCCCGGTTGCATTTTATTGAGGTCAGGAATATGTCAAATGAACTAAAAACTGTCCTAACATCAAGAAAAGAAATTCGGAGGGAGTAGATGCCAAACAGTTAATGATTATTTTTGCGATATCACAGCTTATGGGATGGCTCATACATCACAGGAAATCCAAAGAACAGAAATCATCATCAGAACAATCCATTGATGGAATAGATGAAATTTGCACCCAGGAATTTCTTAATACATGCAATACTAGTTTGCATCCACACAACCTTTGGACTTTCAGAGGTCAAATCAAGAAGACATCAGCTTACAAAGATAGGACCGTAATGTGCTCCAATCAGGCTCCAATAAAATTGTAGGAGACCCACCAGATACTAGAACATAGAGCAAAATCTAGATGGGTTGGCAATGCATGTTTGATAAAACAGGAATGTCAAGTGTACAGTTCAATAAAGATGTTCAAAATGGAAATGGTTGTTTTGTAAAGTCAATCTATCTCCAAAGTAAATATAGTAAAGCATATTCTCTGCTCCCAAATTTGAAGAGTGATATACCCGTAATCATATCAGTTGGAACATATGAAAATCTTTGAAGAATGTTATCAGCTACATCCATCACATTTCTCAACTGTGGGTTCTGCTCAGCCCTCCAGAAACTCTGTGCCTGATGCTGCTGCCATCGGTGAACTACAAACTCATGTTTTCCATGTCCAGGTTAGAGATAACTGGATCAACCCCTACCATTGCACCTTCAGTTTCCACATGAGCAGTTGATGCCTTCTCTCCTGACACCAGCGGTCCTCCAGCGTCTGTAGGCGTAACTTCTATCCCTGCCCCCGAAAGTACATTTTCAGTTTCTGTTTTATTCCCTGACACTGAAGAATCCTCTATTTTCGGCTTACTCTCTGCCAAATCTCTAGATACCACAAGTGCAGCTTCTGCAGACACAGTTCTAAAGGACACATTCTTTCTTGGCCTCCCACGCCCCCTCTTGTTGACCATTGATGCAATAATTCCAGTTTCCGCGCAAGTACCTGCTGATGGATTCTCCTTTCTTGGCCTCCCACGCCCTCTCTTGTACCGAGTCATTGCAACGCCTTCAGTTTCCAGAGATAGGGATCCTGAAGGAGTCGTCTTTCTCGGCCTCCCTGGCCCTCTCTTCTCCACCAAAGCAGTTTCTGTCGTTTCAGATTCCGAAGGCCTCTTCCTAGGTCTCCCACGCCCTCTCTTGTACCCAGTCATTGCAACGCCTTCAGTTTCCAGAAATAGGGATCCTGAAGGATTCGTCTTTCTCGGCCTCCCTGGCCCTCTCTTCTCCACCAAAGCAGTTTCTGTCGTTTCAGATTCCAATGGCCTCTTCCTAGGTCTGCCACGCCGCCTCTTGTACCCACTCATCGTAACACCTTCAGTTTCAAGAGAGAGGGGTGCTGAAGGATTATTCTTTCTTGGCCTCCCAGGCCCTCTCTTCTCCACCAATGCAACAACTCCTGTTTCTGTGGTTTGAGTTTCCAATGGCCTCTTTCTAGGTCTCCCGCGACCCCTCTTCTCTGTTGACAAAGTACCACTGGATGGCAAATGGCTAACTTCACCTCCATTTGTCACATGACCAGCTTGGGGCTGGGCCTCAACTCCGGCTTGCAGGTCATTTCTTCCTCTAGCTGTCAAAGCAACAGTTGTGTACTTGGGAGGCCGACCACGTTTTCTCATCCCAGCACCAGCAGCCAGCGAAGGAATGCTGCTGTGAGCAGGCAGCAGAAGCTTAGGAGGGCGGCCACGTCCACGCCTCACACTGGTCACAATGTTAAGAACGGGTGCAGTAGCAATGGCGGCAAAGGTAGCAGATTCTGATGCTGCAGTCAGAATCTTAGGCGGGCGTCCACGACCTCGCTTGACTCCAGATGCAGCAACGGGAGTGGTGTTCTTGCGCGGCCTGCCAGGTCCACGCTTGACTCCAGATGCCAAATCTGGCGTCTTTCGAGGTCCGCGCTTCTGGTCCAAGGCGATCTTGCGCGGGCGGCCGCGACCTCGGCGAGGAGGAACGGCACTCGGGAGGAGGTACGAGTAGCCAGACATGAGGAGGAGGCCCTGGGACCTGAGGCGGCGGAGGTGGACGGAGAGGAAGTCGTCGTGGCGAGCGGGGAGGCCGGAGAAGTGGTCAGCTATGTACTTGGAGATGGCGTCACGGCTGGAACCACCGGACTCCCGCAGCTCCGTCAGCGCCTGCACGACCATCTGAGCATCCATCCATGGCGATGCAGCAGGGGTCAAATAGCAAACCAGAAACTCTAATTTCTTACTACTCAATCAAACAGACAGACCAATTGGGGGAAGAGGCCAACTAGGAAGGGGAAGGATGCTTGCCTCCTTGTACGTCGGGTGGGAGCGGCCGGCGGAGGGCGGCGGCGAGGCGACGGCCATCTTCCTCTTTTTTTCTTTAGATGGAATTCCCCCTTTTCTCCTGATGAGAGAGAGAGAGAGAGAGAGAGAGAGAGAGGTGCGAGGAATGGGGATTTCAGATGAAGAGGAGGAAGAGAATAAGAGTGGGCTGGGGGGAATAAGAATGGGCTTCCGGCCCATTTAGGTGTTTGTGCCTTTCCTTTTAAAAGCCTAGCCTAGCTGAGAGGAGAGGATCGCCCCATTCCATTCCCCTTTCCACCTCGCCCGGCTTAAACCCTAGCCCGACTCTCCGCCGCCGCCGATGGAGTTCTGGGGTAATCTCTCTCTCACCTTCCTGTAATCGACTATCGCGGTCCAGTAGTGCTTAGGGTACCATACGTTTTTCAGTTGTGCTCCTCTAGTAGTATCTATCTTTCCCGTAGTCGCTGTTTGTTCTATAATATCGATGCGAATCGACCTTTGGTTCTCTATAATGTCGCCGTTTGTCCTATAACATACAAGACATGTTTTTTCTCCCCCGAAAAAAAAAACACCGTCACTCCCTGCAACATCATGCTCTAATGGATTTTATTCTCCGTGTTTTAGGTTTTACATAATTTGTACAGTGTAATTGACCATTTATGTAATAATAGTTTGCTTTGCGTATTGTACAGCTACTCTTGTATTGGCCTCCACAAAGACCATTTATGAAATATTGAATCCATCTTATCTAATTGATGACTGGCCCTTGTGCAGGTTTAGAGGTCAAGCCTGGAGCGTCAGTGAAGTGTGTGCCTGGAGATGACCACATCGTACATCTTTCTCAGGTTTGCGCCTGTCATCCACTTCTTTCTCCAGAAATCCCTACTCTTTAGCTGCTCCCCCGAACCCACACTTTTTTCTTGTTCTTCCCCGTCATTTCTTATGCTACTTGTTGTGCAGGCAGCTCTTGGCGAATCAAAGAAAGCAAGTGACAGTGCAATGATGCATGTCAAAGTTGGTGATCAGAAGCTAGCCATTGGAACCCTCTCAGCTGACAAGTACCCTCAAATCCAATTCGATTTGGTCTTTGAGAAAGAGTTTGAATTGTCACACACCTCAAAAGCTGCCAGTGTGTTCTTCTCTGGTTACAAGGTTCTCCAGCCAGCTGAGGAAGATGAATATCCTTAATACTTTTGAATCTATAATCTCTTGATGTTTGTTGAGCTTTCGTGTTCTTGTTTCTTGTGTTGAGTATATGTTTCCTTGACCTGCCTTTTTCCCATGGCACAATGGATCTTGATTCTGAAGAAGAAGAAGGTAACTCAAAACCTCTTGTAGGATATATGTTTCCGCACAGGGATAAGCACTAATGATGTGTGATTTCAGATGAAGAGGAGGAAGAGATGCACAACCCAGTAATCAAGGAAAATGGTATTTCCTTCATCAACTCCGCTGAATAATCAGTACTCGTCTTATTCTCTACTTGAGTATACCTGAATGATGTCTACCTGTAACAAGGCAAAGCTCAAGCAAAGGAGGAGCGGAAAGGTGCCAAGGCAGCTGCAGCATCAAAAGCAAATGCCGTTGTGGAAAAGACAAAAGACAATGATGATAGTGATGAGGATGAGACAGATGATTCTGATGAGGATGATGATTTATCTCCTGAGGAGGGTGATGATGATGTGAGTTTTATGATGATAAAGTGGTTTTTGTTTTCATGTAGATTAAAGGGGAATTACCCCATGCTGATAACATTTATACTGACCTAGGATTCGAGTGATGAGGACGAGTCTAGTGAAGATGATGAGGAGAGTGACGAGGATGAAGAAGAAACTCCTAAGAAGGTATGTGGGTTATGATTTACCCTGTTGTTCATCATTCAATGCATTCTCATCGGGAAGGATTCAATGTTGTGCAGGCAGATGCGGGCAAGAAGAGAGTGGCTGAAAATGCTTTGAAAACACCTGCTTCTGATAAGAAAGCTAAGATTGCCACACCATCAGGCCAGAAGACAGGTTTGTAGCTGCATTTGCTCCTAACGGTAGGAATTCTGTTGGCATGTGCACTTTTATGAATCTGTAGTCCACATTTTGTTGAGTAGGTGGCAAGAAGAACACTCATGTGGCTACTCCACACCCAGCAAAGCAGGCAAGTAAGACCCCTGCGAACAATGACAAGTCAAAGTCCCCGAAATCCGGAGGGATCTCATGCAATTCGTGCAGCAAGTAAGTTAATGCAAAATTTTCCTCCAGTCAGCTATAATAATATGTTGAATCTAACAATGGCTCCATTTGTTTTCTTTAGGAAATTTAACAGTGAAATGGCTCTGCAAGCTCACGCAAAGGCAAAGAAACATTGAGGAACCTGTCAGGCTAGCATACTTTTTTCAGGGAGGAATTTGTGTGTTTAGAGAGCTCTGTTATCTAGAGTTGTGGTGGTTATGTAATGTCAGGTACCTGAACGGCAAAAGAACTGACCTTGTTTGGGTGAAGTGATTTGGTCACTCTGATTTTTTTCCCTTGTTCGTGATTTTATTGTCCTGGGTTTAAATAGTGCACACATGAAACAGCGAGTTTAGTTGGAACTGGGAGAGTCAGGATCTTCTGGTGAATTACCAGTCGCCGATGGGTGGGGTCTGGGCCCATATGTCAGTGATTAATAATGCACCAATGCAGAGGATCCCGAGTCCCGGTTTGTGCTACTGTTGTTTCGTTGTGGGATTTAGTTCGAATTGTCATTATCTGCACTGAATTGTTTTCTGGACGCCATTGTGGATCTGTAGTAGTGCTGTGCTGTAGCCCATGATCCATATGGTAGCTTGAGACAGCAGGAATGGAAATGTTATCTATACCAGCAGCAGCAGGTCCCTTTCTCAAAGTTTTTGCATAAATTCAAGGATTATGGAAGAAACAGCAGTCTATATCACGGAGACTTGAATTAGGCTAGCAAATAGAAGAGTATTATATGGCCATGGCTGCTGATGAGTAGATGTGCTGATCCAGGTCGGCCTGGGCGAAGGTCTGCTGAACCTCGTAGGCAAGATCCTCAACGCTGAGCTGGCACTCGAGCCCAATCTGCACATTCAAAATAATCGTTATGGTTAGAAGAGAAAAAATAAAATTACTATGAGCAACAATTGAGGAATGAGGAAGAATTGAGATTTTAAACAACCTTGAGGACGAAGGAATGAGGAAGAATTGAGATTTTAAACAACCTTGAGGACGAAGGAATGAAGCGCAGTGTCCTCTATGGTGCTGATGTTGAGATGGAGCACCTCGAGGTGGAGGGCCTCGAGCAGGGCGATCATCCGGACGACATGCCCGGGAATGCGCCTGGAGAGCGTGCGGAGGAGGACGTTGGAGCCGGCGATCTTTGCCTCGACGTCGGCCATGGCGGAGTTGCAGCAGGCGGCGAGCTCCAGCGGCTGCTTGACGACGGTGGGGGAGGAGCTGCTGCCGGAGGTGAGGAGGGAGCGAGGGCTGGGCGTGGGGCTGGGGCTGGTGCTGAAGCTGCGGCGCTTCTTCCTGGCCTCGAGAGACTCGAGCACCTGCTGCAGCTCCCTGATGAAGTCGATGGCGCCGCCGATGATGGAAGCCTGGTCTCCCCGCTTGATGTACAAGGCCGGCGTCAGGGAACGGAGCACCTTGAGGTGCTCGTTCATCTGCCGCCGCCGGTTACGCTCCACGGCGATGTGCGACATTTTTTTAGTCGGGTTGGATTGATCGGAGACGACGGGCCTGGCCTGAAGCATATATATGTATATATATATATATATATATATAGAGAGAGAGAGAGAGAGAGAGAGAGAGAGAGAGAGAGAGGGAGAGAGAGATTCAGGTTTCGTCGCCGATCACTGGGTACATGGTGTGCCCATTCATGAGCGTGTCGTATGTGTGATCGTCTTATATGAATTAGTAATGGTCACCGTGACCTTGCGTGCACCCTCCATTCCATTCCTTGCACCATATATGCAGCTGAGCTTAGTAGCTGTTTTACTTTTGCATGACTACCAGTTTTCATCCTTTTAATGAAAAAATTTTGTATTTTCGTTGGAGAGAAAGAAAATTTCAAAGACACCATAAGCTCCACCTGCATGAGGGCAATGAATCAAGCAGCAGCGTCACGAAATTACTTACGGCCCCCCGTGCGCCGCATTTACTTGCAACCCGTGCCTACCATTTACTGATAAAATTCTAGCTACCTGATCGCAGATCCTAAACTAAAACATTCTAGACCTTGTAATAACGGAGGAGCTCCGTTATTAGAAAAACAAAGGAAAAGGCAGGCAGTATGATTGGAAAGGAAACACGGTGCTGCTGGTGGTGGTAGCGAGCGGGCCCACGCCACGTTGATTCCAGCTCAAAAAAGCTGTTTGGTTGGACAAATTCTTGTTTCTTTCCCCATCCTCCAAACCGTTCCATTGGAAATCATCGGTTCGATTTCTCTCACCTCTGATCATCAGCATGGTGGATCAAGCCACCACCGTCGCCGGCACATCATCTCTCGTCGGAGAAATTGGTACTGCCTCTCTCTCGCGCGCGCGCACACACTCAGCGTCTTCGTTAATTAGTGGCAAATTGGGATCGGATTGAAACGCCTCCACCTCCATGATGCAGCTTGGGACGTGGTGCTGTGGCGTCGGGGCCGGGCCCACGTCAGCGCATGCCTGCTGGCGGCCACCGTCTCCTCTTGGCTTCTCTTCTTCGGCTTCGGTGGTGGCGCCTACACGCTGCTGTCTCTCGCCTCCACCGTGCTCCTGCTCCTCCTCACCGTCCTCTTCCTCTGGGCCAAGGCCGCACGACTGCTCAACAGGTAACTAATTCTCTGGCTTAATTAGGTTGATTAGCTCAAAAAAAAAGGTTAGCTCGATGGGCAGACAAATTATTACAAGTTACTAATTGTCGTGCAAACCAACCGCAGGCCGGAGCCACCTATTCCCCAGATACGTGTTTCACAACAGCTTGTTGATGAAGCCGCAGCACTGCTGCATTCTGGTCTCAACACGGTCTTCTCTGCCTTCCATGATATAGCCCTCGCCAAGGACTCGCTTCTTTTCTGCCAAGTCTTCCTCAGCCTATGGATCATTTCTATCCTTGGCAGCCTTACCGATTTCCCTACTTTCTGCTACACATGTAAGTTTTTCCATCCCTGTCTTTGCCTAGCTTCCTGGTGGAATAATTTAAAACTAATTAGCTTCTCTCCTAACTATGAGTCTACGCCTTCATTCACAATCATGTTTCACATTATGCAGGTACCGTCGCTGTTCTCACCATCCCACCACTGTACCAGAAATACCAAGAATGCGTTGACAGGTACATCAAGTTTGCCTGCATGAACCTGCACATGTACGAGATGGTGTACGAGAAATTCTCCATGAAATGCTTCGTCAGGGTGAGGGATTGGGTCATAGAGGTGCTCAAGGACCCATGATCTGTTTGGTGACAAAACGTTTTTCTTTTTTATAACAGTTGTTCCTTCTCTTGTTGAGAATAGAAGCCGCCTACACTACTAGCCGAAATTGTTTCAATTAGTGCTCATGGTTGATTGTTTCTTTTCTTTTTGGAGGGTTTTTGGTGTTCAGGAGTTGGGTTCTCTTTTGGAGTGTGATGCAGGCAGGCTTGTGTTCAGTGGCCAGAAAAATGCTTGTAATGATTAAATCAGCAGAAAGCAAAAAACGTGTGCGGTCAATTCTTATTGTACCCTTGACTGGTCGAAGATATATGCCTCTGCTCAGTTCTGAACAGAATGCTGCTCACCGAACTGAAACAAAAACCTTTTAGCAGAAACAGAAATCAACTTTACCACGCTGCTGCTGCTGCTGGTTTGCCCCCACAGCGGCAATGCTGTTCGCAATGAGTCTGAACCGCTCTAACTTGGGCAGTTCAGGCCAAAAAGCTCACCAGCAAACCTGCGAAAGAAACTCATGGCTTTGTTACCACAATCCAGCTTGGTTACATACTACACTAACAAGGCTGCCAGACGATCCACCCACGGCGCCATCATGTTTAGGTCGCTACAAAACAACCGGTTCTACAAGATCCAGAGTTTCAAGTTGCTAGACATGCATATACACAAATAGCTAACTGACAGGGTTCAAAAGCTCCACCGACTACGGGATCCAGTTCACTCAGCTCAGCACATCAGCAGAAGAACATAGAGCTCCTAACTTTCTCATGTAGACGAGGCAGCTCCGGCACAGGAATGCTGCCCACAGACGTATGGCCCCCTTGGCTCGAGGATGCGTCTGACATCTCCTCAAACTTGAGGAAGGTGCCAACCTGAGCAGCAGCAAGATGCGCATAGCAAATTGGAGCAACTGCAATCAAATACAAACAAGTACACAGCTGAAATTTGATGGAAAACATGTTAAGCCTAACTAAAACAAAATGGGAAGGGGTAAAAAATGACGTGCCTACTGATATAGCAGTTGTGCTCCTTTGATACCTGATAGACCACAGCAACAAGTTAGAATGAATGTGACATGCACAATGCCGACAGTGTGAAATGTACCACAGTTTCTCACATACACGTAAGAGAGTGAATGAACAAGCTCCTGCATATCATCAGCAGAGAAACCTATCTCATCATGCAAAACATGATAATGTGTTGGTCTTGATGTTCCCTGGTATAAACAAAAACATCTGCTAATGAGCACTTCAAAAATCCATGACAAAGCAGGCAGAAAAAACTGCAAAACACCTCAAGACAATTTAAGAATAAAAAATAACTTACAATCATTCCAGCATGTGCACACATGTAGAAATCAAAATTCCTAGGATGGCAGACTTTGTTGTCCACAACAGTACCTACCAAGCAACATGAAGATTTATTTGAACCATTATCTCACATTAAACTTCCAGCTCCCTTAAGAATGGATAAATGTGCCCACAACAAAAGGCAGGAAACTTTGTAAATTGATTAGAAATAAAAGTTACCTGGAGGAACATTATCTGGAGATCCTGTCTGAAAAAACTTGGTATGATGATTTTTCTGAGCAACAATTACTGTGAACTTGGGTGACCACTTCTCGTCAAGAAACTTGCATGCCTGCATAATTTAAAGGTTATGCAATAATGGTGTGAAATATGGAATAATTATAGACTACCCTAACTTTCTTTGGCTAAAAATATTGGTTGCTGGTTACAATTATAGTCAGCATACAAATTTGTTATGAGCTAAGCAAATCTCTTTGGACTAAAAATATTGGTTGCTGGTTACAATTATAGTCAGCATACAAATTTGTTATGAGCTAAGCAAATCTGGATGAAATCATAAATCCAATACCTCAATGATTTGATCCAGTTCGATGTTTATGACCTGGGTGAATTGACTTTCACTAACTCCATCCCTGAAAGGAAATTGGTTTGTTTATAGTGGTTCAGAGAGTAACAGTTATTTATTTCAGTAAAAAAAAACAAATTAGACATTGCATTGCAAGATCCATCTTTGGAAAAAAACAGTAACTTCAGAACTATAAACCTGAAAATAATAACATGATCTGGCTTTCGCTTTCCAGAACTAGTGTAAAAGTCAATCAGTGATTCCCTGAAAACCCATGTATGAAGATAAGCATCTCAATCGAAAAGTATAACATACATGATAAACATAAATTCATGCTAAGACAAGGTCTCTTACCGAATGAGGCCATCGTCATCTGTCCCTCGTGGCTTAAACAGGGAGGACATCATTTCTAGCTTGGGAGATTGGGTGTGAACTGATGCTCGATACTTGGATATCAGAGGCCATTGGCGAGAGCTAACCACCTAAAATAAAGTCAAAAGGCATATTGATTGATTGCGCACAATCAATTAGTGAAAGAATTGCAAAATTGTTGAGATCTCATGTAAGTCGCTATTCAGACTGGAATTGTACATGTCCTCGAAAAAAAAAAGACTGGAATTGTACGAGAAAAAGTATATCCGCTCTTACAGCAGCAATGGAAGGTCTATCAGATTGGCCGGGTTGTCCATGTGACACATCCATACCCAAGATGATGGTAGGTACTTTTGATACATGGGGTATTGAAGGGGTTGCTTCAATTTGCAGCAACGAGTTCATTCCACCAAGCTGGTTAACAACAGGGAAAACAGCGGTGCGATGAGCATGCGTTCAATGTATATTAAGATCAAATGAAATAGACCATGTCCAAACCTTAGCATTTATCTTCATAAGCAAATTAAGAAGGTATGGATCATTGACCCTTGTTGGAGCAAGACATTGTGTGACAATGCCAAATTCAGTCAGGCACTTCCTCTTCCAAGGTCCTGGTTTGAAAAAAAAGGGTACTCAGAAAAGAAACCGAATATAGTACTTATGTGGAAGGAAAAACAATGACACCAAAATATGAACCAACCGTAAACTTCACAGTTTTTCCTGTCAGGCAAAAGGCATAAGAGGAACTTGGGAGCTCCAGGAAGTTTCAATTTTATCTGCTCAAACATATCATCCACTCTTCTTGACACAGGTGCACGTCTCATAGAGGGGCTCTCCTCAAAAACATGAAAAGGTTCGTCCATTTGCTGCAAGACATTGAGTAAGGAACAGAAATTTTGTGGCAGTAAAAAACACATGGAAAGTTTTTTTATAACAAAAACACATGGAAAGTAAAACATACGATCCCCTTTGCAGATGCATTCCTCATCAGGTCACGAATAAGATTCCTAACATCACAGCGTGCAGAGAAATTAACAGCCGCCCACTTATCCACGGTACAGGTTTGAATTAGCTTCTGAAAATGGTGAAGAAGAGTTGGTAAAAAAGATCAGAAAGATACTTCATTCCTTTGTGATAAAATACTAGCAATGAAACAATGATAAGCATATTGACTGACCTTATTGGTAAAATTCCACCGTCCGTTTCGAGGAAAGATATCTTCACCATTACCCGCTTTCAACTATATGATGTAACATATTCTTAGATTGATTTAGCTCATGTAAGGGTACCCATAAAACATTTAGCATATTTAGCTCATATTGTGTTTGAGGGTGTAGATACATCCTGACCACCCAAATTTGATATCTGTCTGGCATGAAATTGGGTGCTTATTTCTTGTTATTTGTAAGACACGACACCTAGATCCTTTTCCTTTTAGGTCAGTTGAGATTTTTCTTTTAGAAAAGCAGGTTCAGAAAATTGTCACCAACCTTTGGGGCTTGCAGTACCCTTCCTTCAACTTGAGTAAAATTTGGAGCAATTGATATGCCACAGGCCTTCAATATCGGGTCAGAATCATAGTTGCTACGCTGTAGTGCCTAATATTTAGGGTAAATGTAAACAGGACATTAGATCAATGACAGGCAGTTATATATGGTTGCAGTTAAATCAAGGATGATAACTCACATCATGGAGCACTGTCATCCTTTCTTGAGGTTTCTGTCTAGACTTCTCCACGAGGGAGGACCTTTGCAGCGTAGACAAAGCTTTGGTGTATCGTTGCAATGGAACAAGCGAGCAGAGCTAGCAAGATAGCACAGAAGGATTTGGTATGACAAATAGTTCAATAAACGAGGATAAAGATGTACATTGGCAAAAAGGCAAACCTCTATCGGGAAATATGTTGGACGCTTCGGCTTCCCCACATTTATGCAGGGAAAAGGACCAGAATAGCGCAGGTTGATTCCTTTTTTCTTCACAAAGTAGTCATAGACAGTTATTTCAACAGCATCAGAGTCTTCATTGCCGGCATTTCTCTGCCTCAGTGAAAACCTAGTTGCATGTGTCCATCAGAAAGCAATTAATATCCAATGATTAAATTTAAGACTTGCAAAGGAACAAACTAACAAGTTTAAAACAAAAGAACGCCTCTATCAAATATCAAATTAGCATCATGGTATAAAACCCTCTTAGTAATAGCAACAAAAGTTCTGAAATAAGCTTAAAAATTAGGATAGTTTTTTATTTCAAATTTCAGGCAAACCACTCATAAAAATAACAGAAATATAAGGGGGAAATGGTCTCACATCTGTTCATTGCAACTCCTGTCACTCAGACCGATAATCTTGAACTCTGAATTTGCAGGAGTGGTTTTTATACGCAAATTCTTGAGAGCACGCTTGGCCTATGTTAAGTAGGTATACATCCAAAATAGAATAATCAGAATCAACATGGCTGGGTTCTTCTTCATTCATTTAGTCCAGAATGACTTACCTTTTGCCAGTCAATTCTATCTGGGTGATCAACTTTCTGGTTCAGAAGAAGAAAATCAATAACAGGGCCAGGCTTCACAATCATGGTTGTCGAAACATCTGCAAAATCAAAAAGCAACTTGACACTAGTATAAAAGATCAAATGTAAGTATTACAGAATATAGAATGCAGTTACATTAATGTGGAATGGATATGTACCCATGTTCAGGGAAAGCCCACTCTGTGAGCCACGGAAGCTTGAATGAAATCCACGACAACCCATCACACCACCACCCAAGTCAACAAAATTAGAAGGATTGTTGTGAAAAAAGGACTGACGGACTATAAGACAGCCCCTGCAAAACAGTGAAAAAATAATCACTCGTGACGAATGGAAAATTCAAGCAAGGTAAAATTGTCCATGAAGAAAGATAGTTACACACTGTTTCGCGGAATGTTGTCTCAATATAATATCAAGAACACGGAGGACTTCCTGGGAGTTCTCATTTTCTTCACCCCTAATGACCTGACCAATTGCGCTCATAGGAATTTTGGCTGCAAATAATAGTTCCACCTTGAAAGTCTTTGTCTGGTATGGCCTCCTGACTCGCTTCCTGTCACCACCACCAGGACTGTCATCACCACCAGGGCTCCCATTGGCGGCAGTCCTACGGCCATGAAAATACGAAAATATGAATTACGATTCAAGGAAGCATGAAAACTGTGAAAGAAAGTGAAAGAATAGTACTAACTTTCCAGTTGAAACATCCTCCAGAACTACAATGAACTCATTGTTTACTTGTGGAAGAGCACCAACTGTAAATAGGCTCTTTTCTCCATCATATGCAAAGTCCTTGTTAGAAAGCTCAGAATGATAAGTTTGGTGCAGTTTATCAATAACCTTTCTACCAAACCCTTTCCCGTCAACAGGTCGATCATCCTCATATTTCAGGTTCACCTATCAAGTCAGACGGGGCAACACATCAACCAAGAATATATACAAAACTAGGGTTGGAAAAATATGTTATAAATAGAGGATCGCATACATACATGATAGTGGAAGAAAAAGTCTTCTGCGCTCTTCACAGTGACTTTAAAGTGATTCGAGTAGAGCTGGATTGGCTGCCCTTTTTCCCTACACCAGGCCTTGCCATCGGCAATCTCTTAGGCTTTGCAGATTTGTTTGGCGGCGACTCCCCAGCAGCATCACTGGCTTTTATGGGGACGACATCTGGCGGCAGGGGAGGGGGTGGAGGCAGCTCCTCAGCCTCACCATCATGAGAGCTCATTTTATGGCCAAAACAAGCAGAGCTCGCTGCAAGGAAACAAGAGCAACAGTGAACCCATGCTAGGGTAGATAATGGGAAAATAAAAGAATCCAGCAGCAGCAACAAGAAAAAAAATCAAAATATCTAGTATATATTCCGTACGTGCATATTGTGAAGTTGAATGAAGTACGTGAGCAGAAATACATGACACATTTTTTGAAGACCGACGCATTCTACTCTGTAGCATGGAAGAACGCTATTCCTTTCCACCTCCATTCAAAAGAGGTGGGCCGCCCATCTACCTAAGGTCAGTAGAGTAGAGATACCATCTCCTCCAAATCCGAGAGCAGCTTCCCGGCCGGCATTGGAGGCTGCCGCTTGAGTTGTTGCAAGGAGGAAGAAAAGCCCCCGTCTCCATTAGGATGAAATCTACACATCCTGGTCCCCGCGCAGGGATCGACCCATCCCCGCCACATCCAGCCTTAAATGTCAACTACGAAAGGAAAGAGGAGGATTGGGGAGGGAAGCTCGTCTCTCACCTTTCGCTCCGTCGACGAAGCTGGACGAGGAGGGCCTTCCGTCGGCCCGCCGCAGCAGCAAGCTTCTTCCCTCACCGTCAGTCTCCCAACCCTGCCTCTCCTCCTTTCTCTTCTATACTCTAGTAGTACTACTAGTTATAGTAGATTTATTACTGCTGGGGCAGAGCAGCAGACCCCACCGCACCGCACCATTTCTGCTCTGCTCCGGGGCGCGGGCCGTACGACACCTGGACCGTCTCCACCGAGAACAGCCGCGCGGCAGCCGAACGAGTCAAGCGTGATGGACACGGACGGACGGACGGGCTGTACTTGGGCCGGGGCCTGCTTGCTTGGGCCCGAGAAAATCTGTAAACTGGTGAATTTTTCTTATTAATAACAGATATTTTTAATAATTTAATGTAAAGAACAGTTCAATATAAAAATTTTACAAACTGGCAGCCTCATCACCCATCCAAAGAGCGACAAGCAAATGTCGCCCTATGATGGAGCGACAATCCATTACTCTCCTGATGAGGGGGCGACATGCTAGAGTAGCATTTTTTTCCCCAATTTTTCGGCCTTAACACTTAAGCTTCTTAATGTCTCAATTAGAAATATATATTTTTAGACATTTAAAAATCACACTAATTTGTATGGAGATAAACAATATGTTTATGCAACCATTTTAACATAGAAAAGCGAAAAAACATGTCACTAAATTTTACTTTATAACCGATACCGAACCGATATAACCAATTTTACTTTATTCGGTTAACTGAAATATATTTCGGTTACTAAATTTGACTAATTAGGTTAACCGAAATTATTTATGTTTTTAATATTGCAAACCCGAATTAACCAAAATAATCGAACTTCTTTTATATCATTCTTTAGAAACTATTTGTTTATTTTGCTACGTGTGTAATAGCCAATTATCTAGAAAAAGGATTGGTCTACAAAGATTTAATTATCACTCAACATCACATATATTAGTATTTATGACTTATTTGATTTGCTACTATCATATTTGTATTTTTTCTAATTAATATCTTAAAAGTTTTATATGAAATAGTGTTATTTTTCAAATTTAGGTTAAAACCGAAACGAAATATTTCGGTTAATTAGGTTCGGTTTTGAATTTTCTATAAAGAATTTCGGTTTTCAATTTTGTTAAAATCGAATTTTCATAAGACCGAAATAACCGAACCGTAATAACCACATAAACCGAACGCGTAGCCCTACCGGCATCGGGCGATATATTTTTCGCCCTTTGAATGGGTGACTAGGACCCACAAACTGGCCTTGTCGCCCTTTGGATAGGCGATAGGCCTGCTAGTTTTATAAAAATTTAAATCGAGCTGTTATTTATATTAAATTAATAAAAAATTACGTTATTAATAAAAAAACGTAAACGGATACTTTTCGGCCCCTACACAACAGGCTATTTTCATTTATTTCCCTATCCCCTTTCCAATATGATATGTCGTATGATATCATGCATGGTTTAGTGTCAACGTACAGTTCTTTTTAAGAAAAAAATCCAATAACTATGGTATTTTTTTCATGGAGTAAAATACATGGGTGGCCATTATACTTGTACGATTGTTTCAGTTTGGTCACTGTATTCAACAAATCGTAAAATACGGTCACTGAATTGGCACCGCCCCATCAATACAGTCATCACTCTCATAAAAATACGTATTTTTGATGACATGGCGTACGTATAAAGATGACTCATCATCCAACGTAGATTTCACTTGTCAAGAAATCAAAATACATTGATGTGTGATTAGAGCTTACTTTTATTTCATCTGTGCTATCCGGACCTTCCGTTTATTTCATGTTACAATACTCTTAAATTGAGATAGAAAAATATTTGAAAAATAAATGAATCAAAATTCCAAATTGACTTATAACATGCGTAAGTGCAATTTCTTACAACGCATAACAATGTGATAAGGCAAGGAAATCAAGTCTAAATTAAGATGAATTAGTATTAGTTGACTTCTTGGCAGTTACCACCTCTTTTTTCTTAGCAGCAGCTGCTGATACTTTCTTCTTTTCGGATGCATTTTTCTTTGCCTCTAAATCTGCTTTTCTTTTCTTTACGAGAGCTTCTTTCTTCTCTGCAGCCCTAGCCTTCCTTGCTCGTGCCTCTGTTGCCTTCTTTTCTTCAGCCTCAACCTTTGCAGCAAGTGCAGCTTCTCTCTTGGCAGCTATAGCAATGTTTTTAGCCTGTTTTATCTCTTCTAGTTTCTTTACTTGGCTACCATGTCTAGTTGCAGTTGTTGGAGGGACTAAATTCAGGCTCATTGCAACAGACTCGATGAAACCAAAGTCAGGTAAGGGAACATGTTGTGCAGTCTCTCGCTGTGAATTTGCTCTCTTCAAGATCAAATGCATATAGTCACGTAGATATTGCAATATACCTCTTCCATCATATCGTTGAGCATCACCGATTCATATTGGTTAGATGACAACACATTTCCATAATTTTTTTAGCATGACATGATCCTAGAAAGTAAAATAAATTGCAAAGTGTTATGACTGAATTATAATAAGCATTAAAGATCATCACCTCCATCGTCCGGATAGCACAGATGAAATAAAAGGAAGTTCTGATCACACGTTAATGTTTTTTGATTTTTTGACAAGTGGAATCCACGTAGATGATGAGTCATCCTAATACGTATGCCATGTCATCTAAAATACATACTTTTATGAGAGTGATGACCATATTGATGGGTAGTGGTAATTCAGTGGCCGTATTTAGTGACCAAACTGAAACAGCCGAACAAGTATAATAGCCACCCATGGATTTTACTCTTTTTTCATGCCTAGTAGTGTGAGTTTTAACTTCTCTCACCATCGTCTCAAGATTATATCATATGGCAATTAGAAAAGTAGACCATTTCTTTTTAGCTCAAACTAGCTTGGTTAATTCGGTTTCATGTGGTGAATCAACATATCTGGACTAAAATCATAGGTTGTTGCATTTAAGAATAATAATTCAGTACAAGGTGACATCCTCGTAAATAGCAAAACGTCTGTGGCGACTTGATGAATATCAAAATCAGATTGACCTAGGGTGTGATTGGTTAGCTGCATAATAAGGACTCAACTGGCTCTCGGGATGCAATGGTTGATTGATTTGGTTGGATGGACGAATGCTTGAGCATGGCTGACGGGATGCAAAAGGTGCTTCTCAACCTGTCTCTGCAGATGCGGATTTTTTGCTCGTATCTCCAGAGCCTAGCTCATCGCATACATGCACGCACTTACTGCTACACGAGCATAATTAGAGAGGAGTGATGCAAACAGTAGACCGACCAATCAATTTATTTCTACGTCCTGACTACATTTAAACCGAGAAACCATGATCATCTTACGTATGATGAGCCTGACTCCCGGGCCAACCAATCATGCGTTTAGTCCTTCGAATGTACTCAATAGTCAATAGTAGGGCGTGTGTGTTTGTGTGTTCGTAGAGCTGGGTATAACAGTGTTTGCGCCTATATTGAATTTAATTCGTCAAACAAAAGCTCAAACTAAATGGACATAGTGTCATTATATCTCCTACATGGTTCTAATATTTTTAAAATATATATATAAAAACACGTCATTGTACAATGATGTTAGTCGTCACAGAGTAGCTTTGTGTGTGAAAGTTATCCAGCTGAAGTATTAACATCCGTTGGAGAAAGGAAGGATGGGGCCGGGGGAGTATTTGTAACTTGGTGCCGCCGCTAGAATCACTGACAGACAGAACAGCATCATGTAACCAAGGTGATAGCAAAATAATGAGACGTATTTTTGACTGGATGAAGCCGGAAATGGACAAGTCAGAATCGTCGTCATACACTCTTTTCTGGCGTTGACTTTGTAGTAGGTAGTAGCACAGTCTGGTGAGTAATACAGTATTATTATCATTATTGCAGAAATCCTCTCGGTTGTCCATGTTCGGTCAATCGTGTGTGTGTGTTGTGCTAGAGGCTAAGCAGACACTGTAAACAAATCAATAAAAGGGGATGGAGGTAGTCAACGTATTTGATTACTAATCGAGCGAATGGAAACTTCTTCCCCTCATGAGCTAGAGGCCACATGGATTTGAAACCAGTTTCATGCATGCCATGTTCTACTCCTCATGTCACACAGCTAGCTGTAGCTGAAATGCTGAATGAAGAATAATACAAATGTGTCTGTTTCATCGATGGTCATGGGCATAAGTAAGTAGTATTTCAGCAGAAATGCATGAAGAAGCACCAATCGAGTGGTTTTTATTAATTCTTGTGAGGGACTTGTCGCCCTGGCATTCGATGGCCGTCCGTCCTTTTGCTGTTAATTACCTGTAGTTGTTAGACAGGATTTGGACAGATCTGCAGGGGCAGAGGCTGCCATCATGTCAAATGTATAAGCTATAAGAATTCATGGAGCAGTTGTGTTGGCATATACATGCTTGGACCAGGGCTGCTACTAATTAAGAGAGAAAAAAAGAAGGCAATGACAAATGAGACTGCAGTTGAGCTCCGGAGAAGATTTCTAACCTGTCCAAAATCATATTCATAATACAATGACACGCAGTTCTCTTGTGTGTTCGAGAAAAAAAATCATATTCATAACAGAGCAAACGGAAGGAAATCTAGCCATATATATATATATATAACAGAGAGGGAGAGAGCAGAAGAAGAATGACCACTGTATTGTATATATATAATAGCAGCTAAAAATACATGCATGTGCAGGAGATGCAAGAGTTTGCTTTGCTTGTGCCCTTGTAGAGCATAACAATTTTAACTTGTTTGGGGGTTGATTCGTACACCACTAGCTAGCGCCGCGGCGACGTGGACAGCTGCTTCTTGGTCGTCCTCCTCCTGCTGCTTGTTGGCACGCCCGGCGAACCGGCGCGCCGTCCGCCGTGCGATGGGCAGCCAGCGCCGGTTCTCCTCCTCTCCGGTGGCCGGCGGCGCGAGCAGCCTTGGCAGGCTCACAATCTCCGATAAGCTGGCTCTGACGAGGTTGTTGTTGTTAGTGGTCAGCAGGCGATTCTTCTCCGTCGTCTGTTGCGGCGATGACGATGAGGGCTCCGGATCCGGCGGGGACGGGAAGCAGGAGAGTATCTCGGTGAGGTCGGCGGAGTTGAGCTCGCTCCAGCGGCTCTTGAACACGGCGTCGGAGACGATGATGCGGTGCCGGTGCCGGTCGAGCTCCTCCTCCGGCTGGTGGTGGTGTGGAAACCTGGATGATGGCACGCGCTCCACGAAGATGTCGAGAAGATCACGGCCGCCTGAGCCTGACGATGAGAGATGATCGTCGTCGGCGGCGCCGACGACGATGCGGGCGCTGGCGGCGTACTTGAGGCCGAGCGTGGCGTCGTCGTCGGCGTGGATGGGGGAGCGGCAGAGAGGGCAGCTGGCGTTGGAGTGGAGCCAGCGGTCGACGCAATCGAGATGGAAGGCGTGGCGGCATCGCGGCAGGAGGCGGAGCACGTCGGCGTCGTCGAAGCGAGACAGGCACACGGCGCACTCCATCCCCTGCCTCGCCCCACGCAGCGTCGCGAAACGGAAGAAGGGAGAGACTCGATCACCGCCTTGGAAACAATAATCTGCTCTTGCTCTTGCTGCTCTTGCTGCTGCTGCTGCTGGGTCGCCAGCGTGGCCGGCAACGCCGACGAGGAGGAAGACGGGTGGCAGAACTTGGCGTACATGAGCAGGATGAAGGTGAGCGAGAAGATCATGGTGAAGATGCCCACCACGATGGCCACGCTTGGTCGGAAAGACACCTTGATGCCCACGCCCGGTGGGTTCTCCTCCTCCGCGGTGGCCGCCGGCTGCTGTGCTGCCGCCGACCACACCGCCGCCGAGACAAGGACGGCCAGCACAGTCCTAGTAGTTGCTGCCATGGAACGGAATGCAAGAAAGCACGGGGAGGAGACAAATAAAAAGGGCTGACCTGCTCTTTGCTGCTCTCGTCATCTTCACCTGCTCCGCTACATCATCATTATCCTTATTCCTTGCCCAGACTCTATTTTTGTTAAAGTCACTGAATGTTGACTGAAATTATGTGTAACATTTTGATTATATTATTGATGCAAAAGTCCGCTCAAGTATTTTGCCTTTATTTTATTATCTAAAACAAGGTATTTTACCTTTGACCAACCAACTGATTCCTTTACAGTTTACACACACACACACAAAAAAAAAAAAAACAAAAAACTGGGTGGATGTTGGGCCGGGCTTTGGTCCTCTAGCTTTCGGACAAGCAAACGTTACCCACGCGCAAGGTCTCTCCTTTTTCCTTCTTCGTCTCGCTCGATCCCCTCCTCTGCTGAGCACAGCACATCAGTCCGGCGATGTCGGCCCTGGCGAAAGGCAAGTCCGGCGTCGGATCCGCATCCGGATCCGCCAGATTCGAGGTACTGCAGTCTCTTTCTGACCTCCGCTGCCCCCTCATCTGCCAATTCCAGCCCAATCTTGTTACTGGCTCTCATCGTCTCTTCTGCATGCATGTCCTGTGTTGTCGTAACAGGCCAAGGGGAAATCGTCAGCCTCGTCCTCTAGAACCACCAAGCGAACCACCACCAGAGGCAAGGCCGAGAAGAAGGTCTACTCCCTGCCCGGTCAGAAGTTTGATCCACCGGAGGAAACCGAGCCTCTCAGGATATTCTACGAGTCACTGTCCAAGCAGATTCCCTCCAGCGAGATGGCTGAATTCTGGTATGCTGCTTCTCGATTCCTTCCTCTTCTGCTAATGCTCGACATTCAAATCTCAAAACAAAGCACCAGTTCCAAAAAACAAAATTATAGGATGAGCAACTCGGAAATAATGTTGGGGGGGGGATATTGATATATAGTTGTTTCTTAATTAAGAAATGGCAAGAAAAACTACTTGCAGTGCACCTAGTAGCGGCTGATAGATTGTCTGATATAGTTGTCATACAAAAATGCAGTATACATGATTATCAGCTTTTGTAACGGGGTACCCAGTTCATAATGCCATTAATAGAATGGATTCCAGGATGACAACTCGTAGCATGTCCAAATGGACTTAGTTTTACTTCACAATAACAGCCTACAGAATTAATGCAATATGGTTTCTTCAATAATGGCAACCCTTGTTAGTAACTACATTTGGATAGTGGGAAACTCTGAAATTTCATTGCTCGAAAGGGAGCCGCATAACTGCAAACAACTCTTGAACATGAAAATTTAGTTTGCTGGGATAGAAGATTGTTATGATCAATCAAATACTCGACTATCTTTCAAAACACTTATTTGTTGCCTATTCTCTCTCTCTCTCTCTACACACACACACTCTGACAGGTTAATGGAGCATGGTTTGTTGTCTCCAGAGAGAGCAAAGAAAGCATATGAAAAAAAGCAAAAGCGGCAACAGCAAATACGAACGGGTACCCCGATTAAACCTGCAGTAAGAAAAGATAAACCCGAAAGCTCAAAGAAACCAGTTACATCAAGCAGTATGGATTCCAAGTCAAAGAAAAGAGTTGATTACAGTGATGATGACGATGACTTCATTGTAAAAATGAAGAGGACCAAAGGATGATGGAATGAGGTCGCTGGTTTCATTGATTCCTGCCAGAATGATGCACCTTCCATGGTTTCAGTGATTCTCTTTTCTATTAATCGTCTATACACGGAGCATCAAATACATTGTTTAGGATGGTCAAATAAATGTTGTATGTGTATTAGGAGTATTACATTTTTCTATAGCTCAAAAGGAAACACATATATGTTTGTACTATTCTACAGCTGTGCATGTATCATGAAATAGATAATGTTCTTGCACTGGAAATGCTTAGATATTACATATGCTTCTTGTGCAGCAACTTGGAGTGGCCAGAATAAAGAAATCCTAGAGAAGTTGAGAAAAGCAGAAATTCACCCACCCATGATAGAACCTAGGCATCCAAGATGCAGCAATTCCTGGTGTTAATGCTGGAGAGACAAGCAAAGCCCAAAGTGTGACGAGGGAGCCAGCAGGTATGCATCATCATCAGGAAGAATTCAAGAGTTTGTAATAATTTACAGAGAGGAGGCTAGTATACAGTAGAGAAATGTTCAGGCGTGGTGGTTTGAGAGATTGTGTTGGGTGCACTTGTCCTTCCTGAACCTGATGGTGGCGCTCATGTGGTCGAACTCCCAGATGTGCTCCTGCATGAGGACGTTGCCGATGATCCCGGGGCCCCTATCGAGCCTCCGGAATGCCAGGCAAGCAACGCCTGGCACCACCTCCGGCATGACGACGCTCTTGGCGTCGGGTTCCAGCCTGGCGTCGCCCTCCAGCTCCACCGTGAACCTGGGGATGGTGACGTTGTGCGCGGGGTCCACCCCGTCGCCGGCGAAGGTCCAGTTGTAGCACAGGTCGAAGCCGGCGATGTCGGTGACCCGCGGCAGGTGGGCCAGGTGCCTGTCGAGGGCCCTGGTGACCGCGGAGTAGGCAGGCGGGGTGAGGCCGGTGAGCGAGGTGCCCGTGTCGAGGATCATGCCGGCGCCGACGATGGCGTCGTCCCAGACCTCGGGCGGGATGTCGAGGAGCTCGCCGGCCACGGTGATGCAGGTGACCCGGGCACCGTAGCCGACCTCCATGTCCGGATGGAACTTGAGCGGGGTCTCCATGGTGCCCGGGGAGGCGTTCACGGCGGGGTTGCTGCCGAAGGTGAGGTAGCTGGAGGCGTTGCGGCCGCTGTGGGCGCCGAGCAGGCAGAAGGAGAAGCGGCCGCTGAATCGCTTGGCGGCGTGGACGCCGAAGGACATGCCGCTGTTGCCGAGCGCCAGCACGCCGTCATGGGCGTCCACGCTGCCGCCGGCCTCGAAGGTGGAGCATCCCAGGATGAGCCCCGGCAGCTTGGCATGCCGCCCGCCGGACAGCGACACCGTCGCCTTCTCCTTGCCGTAGATGCCAATGGTCATGGTGCCGTCCTGCACCCTGCACAATCATCATGGTTCATGCATGGATCACTCACTACTACTAGCTAGCTAGTACAAGGACATACACTTGGGTGTAGCTGCAGGAGGCAGTCTGGTTGGGGCTCTGGCACTGGTTGTATGGCAGCTCCTGGCACTCCGGCTGTGAGCAGCGAAGCCTCCGCCAAGACGACGACTTTGCCGGCCGGTACCAGTTCTTGACCACCTGATGAACACATGATTATTATTTTTTTCTTAATAAATACTCGTCCTCTCTTAATTTTTTTTTGTTATCGTTAGAACAAATGTTTTAGTGCAAATTTACACTAATTTGCTCAAGATCGAAAAAAGTAAAGTATTTTCTTATCATTATTCTTAATAATAGGAAGAAGCAAAAAAAAAAGTAAAGTATTTTCTTATCATTATTCTTAATAATAGGAAGAAGCAAGCCAAGCTAACAAGGAAACCTTGAGCGGCGTGGTCTCCCCGTCCACCGATAGCACGTTGACCGTGGGCGCCCTCTCGACGTGGGGCCGGCCATAGTGCTTCCCGCCGTGGCGGCGCAGGCGGCAGTTGATCCACGTCAGGTCGGTGGCCGTGTCGAGGGCAAGGTTGTAGGGCAGCGCCGGCGTGCCGAAGCGCACGGAGACCAGGTACATGGCCACGTGCGCCACGTTGATGGCGCTCCGCATGGGCAGCTCGAACATGGAGGTCTCCGACATCACCTCCGGCAGCTTGGACGACTCGCGCGCCTGCCTTCTTCTGGAGATGTGCCGGTGCCGCAGGAGGTCCTTGGCTTCCATGGCACGGTAGTGCTCGAGCCGCTCCTCGGCGGACTCGGGCACGGTCGGCGGGGTCACCAGGAGGTGGCAGCTGCCCCTCCACGAAATCATCGTCGTCAAAGATGTCTGCCGACCCCTGCACCGGCAAGAAGCGGAGGAGGCAGACGAGGAGAAGCACCGAGCGGGCCTGCATCACGGTGCCCCTGCCCACCCTAAATTTTAATAATTAGCCTAATAAGAAGCCAGATTTTATATATCCATTGCAAGTTTTGGTTGGGTCTTAGCTACTCACACAACAGGGGCTCCTCGTCGCTCTTCATTAATTAGCTTGCGGCCAGGAGCACTTTGAGGGTCAAGAAGATCCCAGGAGACGCCAGATTAGGATTGCCTAATTATTTCTCAGCAATTCTCGGGGGAATATTTCGTCAGTCTGTCCTCTAGTAAGTCCAAGGGAGAGACTGTCTTGGCAAAGCTTGGTGTGGTGTGGACACCATGCATGCTTTTGCCTTTTGCTTTTTTCTCCCGTCTCCCTCTCCTTGGAAAGGAAAGAAGTGCCTTATTTCTCTCCGGATCCTGCATCCATTGCTTGCCCCTGGCCGAATCAAATTTTATTTGAGCTATGCCTCGGAAGATTGCTGTCCTCTTTGCCATCATCATCTCCGGTGCCGCTGCTGGTAGCTCGGAAGATTCCGCCTCATCCGTTGTTGCAGAGGTGGAGTGTGGCGGAGTGGAGTACGCGTCGCTGTACTCCTCCCCTGGGCAAGCGCACGGTGGTGTCGCTGGACATCTCCGGGTACAACGTGTACAGGAAATAGATTTTATGTGATGAGATTTCGTGTGTGGTGTTGCAGGAATTTTAGAACAACTTGAAAGCCATGTGATGAGAAAGCGGTAAAGCAGCAAGTTGTATAATTAGTGTTGTGAACTAAATAATGAATTTTAGAGATTTCATGGAAGAACCTTAATCTGATACTTCAGCACCTTAGCTATTAGTTGGGTAGAATAGAAAAAAAACAGTGTCGATTAAACATGTAGCGAATTCAGCATTTATCTAGCATATGCATAATTTTATAGAAGCCCCCTACTTTGTTCCTTTTGTTCATCCTAGAGTTGCAGCATAAGAAACTTTGTGTTGGCACTTACAAATAATTTTGTAGTTTTACTAGTTAATGAATTAAAGACCAAGTAATGTTCTCTAGATCGATATAACATAAATGAGCTAGAAAAGTATCTTACATATGATGATTTAGGCCCTGTTCGTTTCCTCTCCTCTAAAATTTAGCGCTGTCACATCAAAGAGAATCTTACTATTTATCAATATTTCGATCAATTTAATGACAAAACCCTTTTACAGATTGGTGCTAATTTTTGAGATGAATCTAATAAGCTTAATTAATCTATGTTTTGTTAAAGTGATGCTACAGTAACTGTCTTCTAATCATGACTTAATTAACCTCATTAGATTCGTCTCGTGAAATAGTCTAGGGACCTGTAATTTATTTTATAATTAAACTTTATTTAGCACTCCTAAATAGTAAGATTCTTCTTGATGTGACAGCTATAAAGTTTAGATCCGAGGAAACGAACACACCCTTAGACACAATTCATACAAATACCTTACCATCTCGTGTGTGCGATACTGAAAAACCAATCAGCTATACAACATAACTATCATAGAAGAAAAAGACAGCTGAAAAAACATCAACATGTTAACTTTATTCTAAAAAGATATCAAATGACTTTGTTGTGTTAGAGAGATCTCTAGATCGATATAACATGAATGAGCTGGAAAAATATCTTACATATGATGATTTAGACACAATTAATACAAATACCTTACCATCTGTGTGTGCGATACTGAAAAACCAATCAGCTATAAAACATAACTACCATAGAAGAAAGAGACAACTGAAAAAACATCAACATGTTAACTTTATTAAAAAAAATATGAAATTGATTCACGTGGTTTAGTTCAGTATGGTTTGTGTTGTTCCTTCTTGTCTTGATAGTGCATCCGCCGCCCTTTTGTTCACTCCATTTTTTGACTCTCTAGAAAGCCTTTGCTCGTTCCACTTTGCTTGCCTATACAAGTCGTATTCCTACTAGTCAATAGCAGTTTTTCACTCCGATCACTCTTCTCTTTGGTGTTTTGGGGGTAGAATAGTGGAAGTGTTATGCTTTGGTTATGTTTGACTTGTATGTACTGTGAAACTGTGATGCTTCTTTTCGTACAAAAAAATTGTTTGGAACAATTGCAGTGATTCATATTCTAAATTAGTACCCAACATACGTATATTAGTTACAACACAGAGATACATAGCATGGCAGTTCTAGTTAGTTGCATTATCAACAACGACATTGTGAAATCCTATTTTTGAATTTCTTCTCACAGATGATCACTTGGTAACTAAACTTAATAAGTATTACCATTGCCACATTTCTTACTCTTCAGTTCACATCACATCCATTTCTAACTTATACCTTGAGGAGATATCATAAAGCTACATCACAATCAAATTGTGGGTGATCTCTCCACAATGCTGCCCAACACTCTCAACAAAACGTCTTGTACTCAAATAGAAAAATTCAAACTATCATGTTCCAGAGATTTAGCCACAGTAATCTCCTGTTCATAGCAAGCAGCAAACAAAGTTGGATATAGGTGTGCGAGTGTACAGTCACATAAACATCTATCATTCCAAAAAATATATCCAAACATTTCCAACGAAGTATTTACAGCCTAACTCAATGTTGTGTTTCTCAGAGACAACACCATTTTCAAATGGTGAATACATCTTTTTTCTTTATACATTTTGCTTATTATTTGCTTCCAAAGACATGCGACAGTGGGGTCGTCCATCCTTGAAACGAAAGTACCACTTAGCAATCAATGCCCTGTTCATTTCTAAGAGATTCTGTATATCCAAAACACCATAAAACTTTTTTCTACTTACAGAGGAACATGAATATCTCTTTTTTCTATCTGAACCATGCCAGAGAAATGTCCTAGCGAGTTTCGATCTTCAATTGGAGTTCTTTGGACAGCCGGCTATAAAAATAAGTTTATGAAGATGAGGTCTATTTCAAGTAATCAGTAAGGGAAAATATTTCCACTTAAAGTTCTAAAACTGCATTGAAGGCAAATGGCTTCCAAGCTAGTGACTCGTATGGATCATTTAGCTCGGCTTTCTCCTTTTGAGGGCCAAGAAGACTACTTGGTGAGGAAAATTCTCGCTGTGTTAGAGAGATCGTGTTGCATAGGCGCAGTTGAAGCTAAGCGGCGGCAAGGAGCTATGGAAACATGGAGAAACAGGGCAACGACCTTGTTTGTGAAGAGGCTCAAAGGGGCCAGTGGGAGTCTGCAAGCCTCTAAACACCGTCGACGGTGATTTATACAGGGAAATATGAAGGCAGTTTCCAATAGAAACATGGGAAGACGTGAATTATGGCACATAGCGTTTTAAAGAAATTTATTTACGTGGAGTGGGTGGTATATCATGACTGAGTTTATGTAGCTGTTTTCAGATAGGTGAAACTTATCGTGTGGGTGGGCAGAGCAATTACGGGAGAGCAGGACCATTGGCAAAACTGATGGTCAGGATGCTCGCGAAGATACAAACTCTTTATTTTTGCTAATCATGACCCAAATTGATTGCCAAGTAATTATAAGAGTTATGATTAGTGATGGTGACTATCAATTATGTGCGAAGAGTCTTAACTATCACTTTAATCGATAAAATGGATGGTGTAGATTATGTGAATGGAGTGATCGAATGGATGCAATTTTAATGATGATGTGGCTCATTGTGAGAGCAGAGAAATAACATTTATTGCTTCTTAGTGGGTTGTATCTTTTAAAGATACTAGTAATTCTCAAGTGATTTATAAAACACTACACACATTCGATATAGTAATTCTCATACCCATAAATGTTTCAACAAGCAGATTGCATGTTTAAAACTTACGATAATGAATGTTTCCATTGTCGCACAAGTTTATAAAGTATGTTCATTAACTGTAAAATTAGATAAATGATCTGCCTAGTACAACGGTCAAAATCATGGGTTTAAGACAAAAAACACTAAATTTGGACATCCATGCCAATTAAATAATTACTTAATTTAATACTCTTAATCAAAACATTAATTATTTGATAAGCAGTGTACACGCATATAAATGATTAATCTCGAAATTGCAAAATAATAATATACAGTGCCTGCTATCAAGCGTGTGATGTCTTGGATTAGTGTGAAACCACCTGCGAACAAAATTATAATGTTTTATTAATTAAGATACATGTAATAAAAGATAAAACAATTGATGTCATGTTAATTACCATGAACCTTCCGTTCATTGTTTGATATTTTTCCTTAAGATAAGATTATGCAAATTGATCTAACCTGCTGACTGACGTCGATCTGGGCGGCCGATCAACATTCTGGCCTTATTATGGATGCTCTATACACTGATCAGGGCGCTCTTCTGATCGCTTCTAGCTGGACCCTGATACACTTGCTGAACCCAAATAAGCTGCAGCCCTATCTTCTCCTCGGATCGAGTATCTCTCTTTCTCCTTCTTAGTTAGCTTAGAAGGAAAGATCACGTGGCCACCAAAATAATGTAGCCGCTTTGCTAGCTGGAGTGATAGATCACGTCGCCCTGATCAATGGCTCCACGCAACACAAACAAATCAGGGCTCGAAACCAAGCAAATAAGATGAAGATGTAGAGAAAGGGATCAACGGCTAATTCTGCCGCAGTTGTTCACTAATACGTGCTCACCCTGGTCCTAGAGCAGCACGTTGTGATCTCCATGGCGGCCCAGAGTAGGTCGGCGGCGACCGTACCTGAAGGGACCAGAGACGTCGTTGATCACAGCTGCACCAATGCCTACGTACAGACCGTGAATAATCCCCGAGACGAACTGCATCCGGCGAACGATCCCTGCCAGCGGCAACTACGACGACGACCTGCAGCCTGCGTCTTCCGGCGAATGATCCTCACCTGCAGCCTGCGTCTTCTGGCGAATGATCCCCAGGAGCGGCAAGGCGACCTGCAGCCTGCGTCTTCTGGCGAATGATCCCCAGGAGCGGCAAGGCGACCTGCAGCCTACGTCTTCCTTCCAAGTCGCTCGTTGAGACAATGTCGATGGCAGGATTGGTGCTCGCAATGACGTTTCAGCCGGTGTTTGCCGCAGACAACGGCTTGATGCTTGTTCACGTAGGAAGGCAAGACATGGCAAGAGATCTAAGGAAAAGAATCGCAACACATAAATTGGCGTTTGAGTGTACACGTGTATCATAGAAGGAAACATCGGCCATGAATCATGTATACGCTGAGCACTAATTGTATTGATCTGCTGCTATATATAGAAGGAAAGATCAGGAACCAGGGCGTCACGGTCTGTCAAGATAGAAGGAAAACGTCGGGATTTTTTGGCGGGGTGCGGACGCGGGTACGAATTGAGTAGCGTGAGAAAAGTTGAAATCTCTCGGACGATCCCAGTTCATATTGCGGTATTCAGCGTGACGCTGGTTAGAGAAGCGTTCAGATCCTCTGCAGTAATGCACTCTCACCGACATGCGGATCCGGGCCCACATGTCGGTGATCGTTAATGTATGGTGCAGATCTGCAGAGGTCCCTCATCCGTTAGAGAGGGCCCATATTTCAGTGGGAAAATCAGATCTTCAATTTTTTTGGTAGTTTAGATCAAGGTCCGATTGTAGTTGGGCATAGGCCGGTTTGGTAACAAAAAATAACAATTCCTAGATTGGTGTTTAGTCTTTATAGTATTGATGATGATGATGATGATGAGGATGAAGTATATGTGTTTTATCATTAAAGAAACTCTAAATATGACCAATAATTTTCAATAAATATTCTAAATACGACGAATGGTCAAATATGACAAAATGAAATCAATAATGACAACAATTTTAAACGTAGAGAATATTTCTTTTTAGAGGTTCTTGGTGAGTGATAAACTCGAAGAAAACTTGGTAGCTAAGATCAGTCGCAATACAAGCTTCATTTGCATTAAATGGTATGCCAAGTATGACCTATAATCTTTTATATTTAAATAAATATTTCTTTTTAGAGGGTCTAGGTGAGTGATAAACTGGAAGAACGACAAAACTTGGTAGCTAATATCACCCATATCAACTTATAATGAGATAGTTATATCTATCTAGCTTATCATTAAAAAAACTATTCATGATTTGCTCTATATATTTATTTGTGATTACCAAGAACACCACGTTTTCTTGTGACCAGTTGATTTGGAAGATCAAAGTCCCTCTAAAGATCAAAATTTTCCCGTAGTATTAGCAAGGGGGTAATGCAAACTAAGGATAATCTAGCAAAGAGAAATTAGAGATAAAAAACATTATTATTTGTAAAAAATAATGAAACTATCAACACTTTTTCTTCGATTTCCATAATTCTAAGAGGATGTAAACTCTAAAGATTTGCCTATAGAGCTACTAGATTAACTCCACCAGGAAGTGTGGATTTTATTGTCCATAAACCAAACAGAGAATATGCTACTAGGGTAGATTAAAATATTTAGAGGTAATGCATCAATAATCAACATTTTCTATTTGCAAAAGTAAATCTGCCCCGGCATGGACATGAATTCTATGTTACAATCATTGTAGGGAATGGTTATCATATTATAGACGTCAGTATATACAAAAAATATGTTTTTAGAGCAAAATATACAAAAAGGTATCAATAATGTTGTTCAATAGTCGAGTGTAGTGAGTCGAATATATTTAGAAATTCTATTAAATTTGACAAATTTATTGCAATTTGATATTTATAATTTGACAACATATTTATAACTAGTCTAACCTATTTAATAGTATAATAACAGATTCAATATTTATATTAAACCATAATTAATAATAAAGCTAGGGAGGGCATATGTCCCTATGCTCACAAAAGTCATTCTCTTAATAGTATAACTTTTTTAAATTAATATATTATTTTTAGAGATTGCTTACTTTTATTTGTTATGCCTAATATATTGTTTGTTGTGCAGATTAGTATGATTGAAATTTATAATAGTAAGACTTAAAATTTAAGCTCAATGGATGAGGCGGAAGTTAAAACGACAATCCAGGCACTCATAGCCTTGAAGAAAGCATTCAGCAAGAGGTGGGTCATGTACTCTACTGGTTGTAAGGTGGTGATAGTTTTAGTAAATATTTATCCTTAATTATTATATATAGTATTTTCTCTCTTTTTGAGATAATATATAAAAAATGAATACAAAATTTATTGAAACTACACAATTTGAATAAAAGGTAGTATACTAAAATTCGTGTGTCTACTAGACACTAAAAATATCTTGAAACATAAGTGTTCAATCAAGATTAAATGTTTTTTATAAGACCTAAAATTCAATTAAGAAAATGTGTAGCCTGAATGCCCGATGCACCTAGCTTCGTGCCACTCATATGTCATTTTATTGCTGTGGGGTTTGGATACGATGGATACCTTCCAATTGTACTTGTCGGCGGCGAGCGCCTAGTAATGGCCGCACCAGGGGGCGTAGAACTCGACCATGACGTGACGGCGGGCAACGAGGAAGGTGGAGAAGTTGGATGCGGTGAGGACAATGACGTGGGTCTTGTTGATCTGGTCCGAAGGTAGGTCATCGGTCTCTAACGCCTAGCCGACCAGGATTTAAGCACTCGGCGTGGTAACCCACTTAAGGAAAGTTTAACACGCACTTTCCTTTTTGGCATTTTCTTTTCTACTTCCTCCATCCAAGAATATAAGGATTTGTTGACTTTTAACTGCTATGTTTGATCATTTGTCTTATTCAAAATATTTATATAAATACAAAAATTAATAATTAATACTTAAAATATATCTAATGATAAAATAAATTGTAAAAAATAAATAACATTTTAACAGAAAATTTGAATACGACAAGTGGTCAAAGCTGACACTTAAAAGTCAACAAATGCTTATATTTTTTTACGGAGGTAGTAGCAATTTTCCTTTTGCGTTTTGTTGTTCAGGATCCATCACATGTACATATTTGTTTTTCACTCTAGGATCTTTTCTCCAGCATCAAAATATACTTGTGCGGAATAAATTGCCTGCGTACTACATAAAATTGTATTGCCACGCTTCTATATGTACGTATGAGAAGACAAACAGCACTGAATCTTATTGCTTCTAGATATTTTCACAAGGCATTTTCATCAACATGCAAAATAGTTTGCAACAGAATCATACAGGATGCAAATTACTTAAAGAAAACAGTACATGAGTTTCTATGGGTCTTTTTGTTGTTTGTTACATCTTGCATATTTTCTTGCTTCATCTTCAATTGCAGAAAAACACGCTATTGTCAAACACTCTTGTTTTCTGGCTTCATCTTCAATTGCAGAGAAACACACCATTGTCAAACACTCTTACAAATAAGTCCACGCAATCTACAGTGTGAACTCCGTGAAGATGCAACTAGGCCCCCTAGTGGGTTTTGGTGATAAATGACAAAGAATTAAAACTTCTAATGTGTTCTTAAGTACATGTGCAGGATATCAAAAGAATAATACCCACAATGTGAGAAAGTACGCCCTCATACAAAAGTTGATCGAGTACTCAAAAGCAAGAGCCACATGAATAGATTTGTAGCTTTTTGAGTATAGGTGTGCCAAACTATCAAGAGAGGTGAAACGATCTTACGTGCAGGGAAGAATGTGCTCTAGCTACCACAAGTCAGCCTGGAAACCAAAACATCCAAAAATCCAAGTTCAAAAAGCTAACCTATCTTAGATTCTACCCACTGGGACGAAAGTTCCGTCCCGGGACGGAAGTTCCGTCGATTCTGAAGAGTTTGGGACATAAGTCCCAACTCGAACGGAAGTTCCATCCCGGGATTTGTGCTTCACACGTTCTCCACAGATAGAAGTTCCGTCATGATCGACGAAGTTCCGTTAGTTCCGGAGAGTTTGGAACAGAAGTGCCAACTCAAACGAAAGTTTTGTCTCGGGGTCTTTCTACCTTTGTCTCCTAGGGGTGACGGAAGTTCCGTCACAAACGGAAGTTCCGTCAAGCCCATGCTTGACCTAACCCATGACGAAAAGTGCTTGGTGTTTTTTTTAACTCTCAAATCTCGCTCAAGCACTCTCTCTCTCACTCTCTCCACTCTCCTTGAGATCCAAGGCCATTTGAGAGAGTCCTCATGTTGAATCCAAGCTTAAGAGCATCATCCCAACCTAGAGCACATCTTCCCCTAGCAAGCAACCTCGTTTTCACTTGTTACTCTTAGAGATTCGTTCTCCTAGATTGGCTAGGTGTCACCCTAGAGATCCCAAGCTTGTGGTGAGCCTTGGGAAGTTTGTGAAGGTTGTGATTCGCCTCCGCAAAGAAAAGAATCAAAAGAAGAAGAAGAAAACCAAGTTTGGCCTTTGTGGCCATTTGGGGAGGATTAGGGTTGAGAGAGACCCGACTCTTTGTGAGCTCCTCAACGGAGACGTAGGAATCTCTTTGTGAGGGGTCCGGACTTCGGTGAAAACTCCCTGTGTCTCTCTTGCGCTTTTGTGGTGTGCTTGTTTGTCTTCTCCTTTGGGCATTTATTTCCCGATCTATTTGTGTCCGGTGTGTCTATTGAATTTCTGCAAGTAGAACACTTCTAGGAGGTCAAGAAAGATTTTCATTCAAGTGGAATCGTAAGATTCCTTTTCTCTTCAACCTCATTGTTCCTCTCACCAAGACCCTAACGGAAGTTCCGTCGTGGTCAATTTACCTTTTTGCTTAAGGTTTTAGATACATTGCCTATTAACCCCCCCCCCCGCTCTAGACAACTTTCAACCTGCAGGAAACTAGAACATTTTATGATAAAAAAAGCTTTTTGCACACAATGATGCTCCTAGTAAAACATTTCAACGATACGAATGACATATCTTATAATTCGCGCCCCATTTTAAAATCATAGCTAAAATGATGATACTTCGACCAAGTTATATATATACCTAATGAATTAGGGAAAAAACTGCACAATAAATCTGGTAAGCATTTTCTCCTTCACTCTAATACTCTAGTAAGCAATTTTGCTACATGCTCACAAGCACAGGAGACTGGACTATCGAAGAAATTTTTTATAGTTCCACATGCATATAGAGATGCAATTCAAGGCAACAGTTCTATTATTAATTAATAGAACAATAAAATCTTCAATCTCCAAATACCTTTATGTAGTAGATATGCCTTTATGTAAAATGCATAGGTGATATAGGTTAAAATGCTTCTAGGCGTGAAACATAATTGAAATCAAATGCACAACATTGTAAAGGAACACCAACGTAACTCAATTTTGCAGCTGTACCTTGATCTCGGAGGACCTAAAAAGAAGACCGAATTAAAAATAGGATTCTATGTTTGTCATTTCTTGAATATTCTCTAGTAAGCATTTTTAGAGTATATTCGCAACCAAACACACTGTATTGCGGAAGCAGTGCTATAATGTCATTAAACATATATCAGGGGGTGGGACAAAGTGCCAAGCAACATCATGAACCTAAGGATAGTGCAGTAACACAATTATAAGAGTAAATTTCACGGACCTACAACTATTTGTGCTCTTGTATCACAAATCTACAACTTTTGAACCCAAGGATGAAGTTCTCGAGAGATGGAGCGGCCGCGGATGAAGCCGGTTTGATCGATGTTGATGATGTTGAATCTTTGTTGTTGTAGTCGGCAGGTGAGGGTCTTGGATGCTATTTTCATGGAGCAATTTTGTAGCGAAATCGACCGAAACATTGACTTTGGTAGGAGCACGATGTGTGCTCGTTGATGCGCTCCAGCTCGTTGTCCGGTCGTGAAAGGAGTGCAGGAAGGCCATAACATCCGGCCGGATCGTCGCCCGGTGGCGTGGTAGAAGCCGGGGCCAAAGCCGTCCGGCCCGGGCACATGGTACGTGTTCATGGCGTGCATGGCCGCTCGTGCCTCTTGGTCGGTGAATTCGGCAACAAGGTTAGCGGCCTCGACATTTGGTTGGTTGATGTAGATGATGTTGAGATCGAAATGCTAGGTCGGGGTGGGTGCATCGCCAAGCAGCTTGGTGTAGTAAGCGATCAAGGCCACGGTTTTTGTGGCGTGCGACGTGTGATGGGCACCGTCAATCTCTACGACTTTGATTGGATTCTGCTGGACACGCTCCAATGCGTGGGCATGAAAAACTTCGTGTCGGCGTCGCCTTTCTTGAGAGCCTGAATTTTTCCCCGTTGTTTCCGAGTGCGTCGTGCACTCTCCGATGAAGAGAGACATGTGTTCCCAGCAAACACTACTGGAATAGAAGCCTTGTAGTATCGGACAAAAACGTCCTGTAATATCGGGCAAATTTACATGAACGTTATTAAAAATGAAGGGGTTACAGATGGCGTTCATTGTGCCCGATACTACTGGGAAACAGGAAAAATAAAAAAAGAAAGAAAATTGGGCGGGCCGAGCCCAGCCCTAGCGGGCGACCAGCCTGCCGCCATCGCTGTTACCCGCTTGCTGCCGACCGGATTCGCCACCGTTGAGGGGGCGACGCGACGGGCGTCGGATCCGGCTGCCTCCTCGCCGATTTCGGCGCTGCAGTGGCGCACGACGTGGTGAGGCGCCGGATCGGGCGCTTGGGAGGGGTACGACGTGGTGGCGCGCCGGATCCGGTGCCGGAGAGGATTAGGGAGGGGGCCAACATGGCTGTGCCCCGGAGTGGGACGCCCCGGCGGGCGACATAGCCTCCTCGCCGTCGTCGGAGGTGCGGTCGATGCGTGGTGGGTCGGCGGGGAGGGGTCGCCGAGGACAGCCGTGGCGAGGGGAGGGGTCACCGGGGGATGGGCCACCGGGGATGGACACGACCGGGGAGGGGCCGCCGAGGAGGGCCACCGGGACAGGCGTGACGGGGGATGGCGACGCGCGGCTCGGTTGGAGATGCGGCGGGGAGAGAGAGTGGTGAGGGACTTAGCAAAAATGAAACCCTAGCTAGTCTATTTCTATAACAATGGATCGAAATGGGCTTTGAGATGGGCTAACGTACACAATAATATCGGGCCTGTGATGATGTCACCATGCCCGATACTGCTATGATAATTTTAATATCGGGCCATCGATGATGTCACCATGCCCGATATTATCGGGTATTTCTAATATCGGGCCTGTGATGATGTCACCATGCCCGTTATTACAGTGGACCGTGCAATAGCGTCCCTTGTGATGACGTCGGCAATGTCACCTAGCAATAGCGTTTTCATGGTCCCTTGTGATGACGTCAGCAATGTCACCTAGCAATAGCGTTGTCTTGGGAGCCCGCTATTACTGGAAAATGACCCCTGATATTGCATGCTTGAATTGTTGTAGTGAAAGGCTTCGAGGCATAGCTCTCCGGCGCCGAGGTTACGGAGTTCTTAGAAAATATCAAGTAGTTGAATGATGAATTTGCAGTTGGGGTAGATGGAGGGAGGGAGCGGATGCGGTGTGCCCATACCTTCATAGCGAACCTGGTGGCCTTGACATTCCTAGCAAATTGAAAGAAATGTATCAAAATTTCAATATGGACAAGGTATGCAGCAACAGTCTTTTATCATCATATTTTTAGTCACGGAAAAGTAACTCTGTGTCGTTACACAATGTTTTTGCAGCACATTCCGAGCAAATTACAAAGTAAACGGGATTAAAATTGAATACACGCCACAAGTCATTAGTTCTTCCTGCGTCACAAATAGCAACATCAAGCTTTCTGGACCCACAGTAGATATCTGTACCCCGAGGCGCTAATAAGTCACTTCCATGGAGGCGCTAAGCAAGCAGATATCTCTTCCAGGGAGGTGCAAGCAGACCAAACACCACCTCATTGTCTTCAACTTAACAACAAGTTTTCAGCCATCCATTGATAAATCATTCTGCGCTGGTAAGAAAACGGAAAAGATTCAGCAACTGCTAGTACTCATCTATCGCATTATACATGGACAATCTAGTAACAAAGTGAAATTTAGGACTTACCATGTAGTTTTGTTTTAGAATATCAATAGATCGCCTTGAGATATGGCTAACAAGCTCATCTTCCATATCAAAGTGTCTGTCAAAACTCCTTTGCTGCTCATCGGAGTTGTTCGCAATGATCTATTCACAACACAACAAACATATAAAAACAGTATCCAAAATTGACTAGAGGTAGATCCTCTTCAGATGATGCTACAGACCTTTTGCCCTTTGGTAGCCACATCTACTTGTTTGTGATTAATTTCAATGGAGGCTATCTTCCCATTTTCAATAAATTGTTTAGTGGGTATGCAGAGAGGAGTTCCCACCTATATGGATACAGTAAAATAAGGAATCATAACAAAATACATATCTCAACCAAGATGGTCAGAACACATAACCCAATGTAGGAAAACCATAACACAACTTTTTTAAAAAAGAAAGAAGGGTGTCATGTGGCGCCAATTTATCGAATACTAAGATTAGGCAGCCACATCTGGGTCATCTAGGCAGACGGTTTAATTTCAACAATCAATATCAAACTCAAAGAATATGAATCTATCTATATATGATAGTTGCTAGGTGAGCCTAGGGCGTTTGATCAAGTTAATTCTGCTAGTAAGGTCTCTATCTACTGAATGCAAACACAAATAAGAGATAAGAATGACAGTAATCAACAAAAATACCTTGGCGATTCCTTCAAGGACATCAACACCCAAAACAATAGGATCCTTCTTGTTAAAGACACAGTTAGGCATGATCTTGAGAACACAGGGGAACACAGCTTCTTCATCACTCTCCTTCTTTTCTTCCTTCATATTCTTAATGTATGCTGTAAATTGGTGAAAAAGGTGGTATATTATATCTGCCACAAATATCCTCACACTAGACTTTTCAGCAAGATCGCGGGCATCAGGCATCACTTCGACATCAAAGGCCAAGATAGTTGCATATTCCTTCTTTCTCTCAAGCATAACACTAGCCTTCATAACATCCTTCTTGTGGACTGAAGTCATAGAAGGAAATATTCACAAGTGGTCTCTTCAAGAACTCTGTGCTTCCAGAGACCCTAGGGTAGATGCATGCTGATGGCCATATATCCATGATAACTGATTTGTTCCCTGTAGCTTTCCTTGTTGTCTCATGTCCTTGTCTCTAAAGTAGTAGCTCGATTCTTGGGCGGACAACCGTCACTGAAAGATTATAACATTGCACACTATCCATGATACAACAACTAGTGTCATGATTTCGACCCCTGTCAATACTACTCTATTCCAAAACCATTGTCGCCGTTAAGTTTTTTATTATGCTATATTCATCTTATTTAAGATAAAAATACCATATAATTTATTAGAATGTATTTTATCATTAAAGAATCTCGTAGTATGACCTATAATCTTTAATAAGTTGTGAGGACCCGAATTTCACCAAAGTGAAATCCGAACCCTTTGTATCTCTTTACCACTCTCAGGAGTGTGGCATGTACATCCACCACAATTTAGCATCGTCAACCATAAAAAAATTAAAACAAGGTGAGATAATAAAGATCATCCAACAACATAGTTTAAATCTTCATAGCTCAATCTCAAATCTCATCATCATGGATATAAGATCGTGGCACGCAGACCAATGAAGTAACATGAAGGGGAAACTAGCGGAAGCGTCTCACATGGGACTCCAAGTCCACAAGCGATTTGAGTGTAGGCGAGACCGTCACTCCTCTCCGGCGGCACCGTCCGTCGGCTCGATGGGCTCCTCTGTACCAACGTCCGAAAAACAATTTGAAAAGTCGTGAGTACATAAAGTACTCAATAAGCCGCAACTACCTAGCAACAATGTATGCATGCTTCGATATTTCAAGGATAGGCAAGGGCTAACACCTAAAGCAATTATTTCTCAAGTCTATGTGAAGCAAGTTTTATTATTAATCAAAATTTTATAAGTGGGGTCTTGCAGGAAACAACACAATCCTACAAGGGTCAAATTTTATGTCCAACACACCTCCACTAGACCACAGCTCGAAGCCGGAAGTAAATCACCTATTAGAGGGGAGAAGTAGTAAATGCTAATCACTCGAGATGCTCTCGGGTAGTGTCCATATCTTTAGGCTAGACTATACGTATAGATTATATATCTCTGCAGAGAGTAAGCATCCGTACCCACGTGAAGAGGTACTAAAACATAAGATCACCGTTGTGGCCCAAGCACAGCAACACTCACAAGATCATTCAACAAAGCATCGATCGGTAGGCGCCCGTCCCTCGTGTCCGGGATCCTCTAACCATAACAAGGAAAGAAAGATCCTAAAGGTGTGAAAGGCGTACCACGGGCCACGTGGGATATCCTCTACTCATGGATCGAGACAAACGCTCCAAAAACCTACTAACACTAACTCGCACCACGGCGGCCATCCGGTCCTCTCGCTAGGTATCCCGATCCAGCTCGCCCATACGGGTCACGTGGTATGCTAGTAAAAGCTTGTAATATATATCCTATGAGCCGGTCCTTATGCTGCCGGGGTGAATCACCAATCCCTCTCCTCAAACCACAGTCTCACAACAAGTACCACACAACAGGAACTCTATAACCCAAAGTTCCTACACAACCGTGCCCGCAATGGACACTCTTCAAATAGGGACTCCCTAAAAGTTCTCCAGCACCTAATCACCTATACTCACCTCCGCAAATCAGCTACAAGGTTTCTAGTACATAGACTCGACACCTAAGAAGCACCTACAATTTATTTAACACAAAAATATGTATAATAATCATGTGGGATTCAATTAAGCAACTAAGCAATCACTAAGCATGCGAGTAGTAACGATGAGAACATCCTATGACAATTAGTGGTAAGGAAAGCATGGTATGGCATAGGAATACTACAAGTGCAAGTAACAGTTCATATACATGAGTTAATTAATGCAAGTTGCTAAATAGGTACAAGAGTGGTCAAGGATTGCGGCTTGCCTTAGAAACGCCGGTCCCAGGTCGGGCCGGGGTACTCGTACGGCTACTCGACGGAAACTGCTCAAACCGCTGCTCCGGCGGAAACTCCTCGGCACCCTCCGACACGGATCACGTAAAAAGGGTTAGGCACGCAAATCGAGGCAATAGGTATAGGACGAAACAAATGATGAAAATTATGCTACTACAACATGGCTAAAAACTACACTAACGTGTAGAGTACGTCGCTACGAGTCCAACGCAACCGACCGCGTATTTTTCCGACACTCCGAGTAAAAAGATATGAATTTCCAAAGGAGAAAAGGATTATTGGAAATTCGAGAAAAAGAAAAACCAGGGAAAGAATATTCCCTCGGTCTTGTGGACCGGGCCGACATGCCCTTCTCTCTCTTCCTCTCTATGCGTTTTACAAAGACCGAGTCTACCCGGTGTCGAGGGAAAGATTAACGCTACCACGTGGCGGCGCCGGGCCCACTTAACGAAGGATCGGTGAAACCATGTCGGCGGAAGAAGCCGGCCCACACCCGTACGATCCCGCCGGAAGACAGGTCGGCGGATGACGAGCTCGACCTTGCCTCGCCAAACTCGATGAGACCCGCCTCGCACGACCTTGACCGTCTTACTCGGGGGTTCCGTCCCGCACGACTTTGCCCGCTCGACCTTCGGGCACGACCTCGCGACTCGACCACCAACCGCATTAACTCCCAACCAACCCGGCGCCCACGTGGGCGGTACTCGAAATCATTGGCGGGGGTTCACGCCCCATCCCTCCCCGCCACCACCAGCTCCCATCGAGGCCACGCCAACGGGACGTGTCGTCCCCGTTGCTCGACGAGTTGGCGTGGACCGAAGTCTCCGGGGAAGCCATCATCCACCGACGTACGACGCACGACCCCCCCCCGCCATACTCGTCGAACGGGTGTAACTCGAGGTCGAGCTCGAGTTACACTCCGTCCCGCACGACCTTCGCCGGCAAGCTTGAGGTTCGAACGAGCTGCCCCACGACCTCGACCCCGACCCGGCCATCATCACACAGGACGGAGAAGGACGGGAATGGCATGTCACATCCAACCACTCGCCACAACGCCACCCATGATTCCGCCGAATGCGGAATACTCCACCCCGACGCCGTCGCCTACAGGAACGATGCGATCGCCGAGTCAACCACTCAAGTACGCGCAAGGAAGAAGACCGACGGGACGACACGAGCATTCGACCGATCTCACGGCTGTCCTCCTTCTCCCTCTCCCCTATAACCCGAGGTGAATGCTTCACCCCCGTGACTATAAAGGGGCCGAGTCTCTCACATACGCGCACGTTGAACACACGACTAACACACACTCACGCTTTTACACTCACCCGCACGGGACTTGGAGCACGCTCCTCTCCCGCCACCATTGTACTCCGTTTTCCCCTTTACGCAAGGAACACGAATGCCGCGACACCAACCCGTTGGACGTAGGGAGCTTTCCCGAACCAGCCTAAATCTTTTGTGTCTTCCCTTGTGTACCATCCGGCCTAAAACGCGCATCCCCGAGACAAATTCTACAGCACGGTGGTTCGAACACCGACACCGGCCCCTTACTCCAAGTGCCGTAGACCAAGGAGGAGTGATGACGTCGGCCGTCCCCGGACCCGAGCGGCGCCGCCGCGGTTCCTCATCGGAATCTCTCGGTTCCCGAGGATGCAGCTCGCCGGCGATCGAACCAACGTCTCCAAGGAGGCCGGCGCCGCTCCGCGAAGCCTCCAGCTCCCTTCCCTAGCACCAACTCCTTGAGCGGCAACAATGCGAGCTCATCGGAGCGTGGCTCCACGGCGGCGGTAGGGGAGATAGACCCCTCAACGGCTCAAAGCTCCCGAAATTACCGCTGGAACCCAGCTCAAGCCCGCGCGGACACTTCACGGCCATCCCCGCCCCTTAACGACGGTCGGAGGCCCGTCGGCGACGAGCGCGGTGCGGCGGAGGGGGAGATCCCCGCGGCTACCACCAAAACTCGCACCTTTCCTACCGCTCTAGCGCGCACGAGCGGTCCCTAGACGCGCACGAAGCCTACAGGCCGGCCAGGTCATGACGAGCTTGCCCCTAACCTCCGCCTCGCCGTCGACCATGGAGGGCCGGTGAGCTTGCCCCTAACCTCCGCCTCGCCGTCGACCATGGATGGCCGGTGGCGGAAATTGGAGAACGCAGGGGAAAAAACGACGGAGACGAAGGGACGAGAGAGGTAAGTGTCACGCGTACTCGGCGCGAGTCTCCCAAAGGTCCTAGCTGGAACGGAGGGGGTTTGGTCCGGCTCGGCAACGCCGACGACTTCCTCGGACGGCGACGATGGCGACAACAGCTTGCGAACGGTGACCACGTGCCGCCGTTCTGCGCTGCAGAAAGAGGATGTTCACCGGATTAGTCCGAGCGGGTAGGGCACACGACAGGGAGCACGGATCGGAAGATCGGAGCCATAGAGACTCACCAGCGAGGTTGAGCAAGAGCGACGACGATGGTGGCCAAAGAATTCCCTCGCGCTGCTCGTTTCCCCACAGCCTATCAAGAGACAAGGTTAGCGTCAAGGGAAACAACATCGAAGGAAGAGCAGCAGGGCGGCGAAAGGAGCTCACGGAATCGCTCCGCTCAAAGAACAAGTGATGAGAGCGATGAGAGATGGCGGCTAGGGTTTGCGCCCTAGGGGGCGACGCGAAGGGGAATGGAGAAGAGGCGGCGGGGTAGGTTGGGCTTTGTAGGGGCTAGTGCGGGAGCAGGTAGGGTTGGCTCCCTTGCTAGACGGCGACCGCTCGACGCGCCGCGTGTCCGGGTGGGTGGCTTCCGAACGAGTGGAGGAGAGAACGTCGGGGAATAAAACCGTAGCGGTGGAAAGAAAAGGAAAAGGCTTCACGGAAGAATACGACCCATGGCGAAAGAAATTCAAACAATAGCTTTGCGATTTTGAACCCGCCAAATCAAATTAATTCGAATTAAACTCGTTCCATTATTTGAATTTTGAATTACAAGTCTAATATACAAGGGCTGTTACATAAGTATTCTGAATAACACGAATGGTCGGATATGACAAAAAGAAATCCATAATGACAACAATTTTAAGCGTAGAGGATATTTCTTTCCAGAGGATCTTGGTGAGTGATAAACTCGAAGAAAACTTGGTAGCTAATGTCACCCATGTCAACTTAAATAATGACAAATCATGCTCACGTCGATCTTGTTTCCACGGTTTGGTAAGAGCAATTACTGGAGGAAATGGAGCTTGTCTTGGTGGTGCTCTCGCGTGAGCACCGTACCATCGGCTAGGCATCCATCTCAGCCTCAGGCATCAAAAGAGAGATGTGCGTGAGTCCGTCGAGTCTGCTGTTCTGGCATGGGGAACGAAATGATAATCTAGCTGAAGCATAATTCAGAATGCGTTTATTTGATTGATCCCACAAGGCACGCAATAGGAGGATGTGCGTGGCTGGCGCCAACATTGCCCTTGCAACTTGTCACACGTCCACTTTGAACGTAGTAGTACGAGTAGTACTACTAGGTAGAGTGAACGGAGGATGCGATAGAGATGGGTGGGCGGCAACAACGCCATCGCACGCCACGTCGCAATGTAGCCTGGTCAGTGGTCATGGATATCCACGGAGGCACGGGCACATGCTCAACGACGGCGACAACTCAAACAACATCACCCAGTGAAATCTCGTCGGGGCCATATCGACTGCCGTGCTATACATTTTTCCTTGCCTAAAAGAAAAGGCGATACATTTTTCCATCATGGAATGACTTAATCCTATGACTAATGTGCTTGGGTGCCGATCTGGTTAAAGGAATGGAGGGACGGGGAATAATACCTTGCCTCCTAATTGCGTTGGATGCGATGCGTGCGTCGTTAATTTTGTTTTTTATTTCAGAATCAGAAGAGAAAAAGGTGGTGGCGTCCATCGTAGCGAGTGCAAAGCATCTTTAATTTTGAATCCGTGGAAATAGTATCTGAAATTAGAGGAGGCCCTGCGAGAAGATGGGATCTAGGCTCTGACCTCTCTCTCTGCTCTTGTGTGCGTGTACTGATGCGATCAGATCCGATTCCTTTGAATTAATAGTGTTTTTTTTTGTTTGAAGGCTTTGAATTAATAGTGTTGCGGCAAGCACAGCACCGGACACGATTTCTAGTATGCAAGAAGAAGATGTCCGGAAATGAGCATGTGCAGCCACCGACAATGTCATGGCCAAATCTCTACATCGGTGGGATGGACCAGACCAGAGAGGGACACGAGCGAGCAAGCTGGAGGAGCGCTATTAATTAGTGGACGGACGGAGCCTCTCCTCCTCCAACTTTCCCTGACTGATTCCCTTCTTCCTTGGCAACCCTAGCCGCCGCCCCCACCGCCCACGCGCAACCGGAGATGATGACCTCCAAGCTCTTCCAGGCGGCGTCCAAGGCCGCGAGATCCGTCCTCTCCTCCTCCGCCGCAACAGGCCTCCTCGCCGCCGGTAAAAACAATCTTCTTGAATCAAACGAAAAAGATTGGATTTTTTTAAAAAAAATTAACGGTGTGCGTTCCTGCAGAGGGCCGCACCGCCGCGCTCGCCGCGCTCACCAATCTCGGCAGGAAGACCCTCCCCACTGCCTACTCCTACCACAAGGCCGGCGGATCCCACCACGCCTCCGGATGGCTCCCCACCATCGCCGCCGTACCAGCGGCCGGTATATCTCTCTCTCTCTCTCTCGTTTCATCTGATCCCTTGTCTCACTCACAGCCTTACTCACTGGTAATGCAATGATTGTCCTCTCCTTCCCCAGTTTACATGCTTCAGGATCAGGAGGCTCATGCGGCTGAGGTATTGCCAGTACTTCCCTTTCTTTGATTTGCCTCTGATCTCTCACGTGCTGTATGAGTTATTGAGTGGGCTCCCCTCCCCTGTGGACTAATTCTGTTTCTCATCCTTTCACAATCACAGATGGAGCGCACTTTTATCGCCATCAAGCCGGACGGCGTCCAAAGAGGCCTGGTCAGTATATACACTAATTAATGATCTTATTGCTACCAAATCTTACTGATTTCACAACTTTGAGGCCTTGTGCTCTTGGTCTTGGCAATTCAATAATATGCACTCCACCCATTGTATCAATTGAACACTACATTCAGTCATGTTCATGGACTAGAGGTGACCTTAGTGATCCACCTCGACGTTCTCATGAACTGCTGGATCTTACACGTGACAAATACATAGCAGGTTTCAGGATCCGAATCCCTAGGATTGAATTTTGAGAGAATGAAAGATGAACTAAATACTAGAGGCCCTCCACCTCCATGAAAACAGGCCCTCAAGTATAAGATCTCTTTCTTGGGCCTTTTCCTTAACTTAGTGGTACCAGCAGTTCGGTGCTCTGGCCCATTACAATTGCCAAGCACATCAAACTAAAATAAAATGGCACGCCAATGCTCAGCTATTCAGCCTTTTTGCTCTTTTTATTTTTAGTAAATTTCACAAAAAACTACAACAATTGTTGATCTTGTATCCAAAAACTAACTTTTGATGCCATTTTCAAGAAACTGCAACTCTTGCCCTTTAATTCAACAAACCACAACTTTGTATTGGGCCCAATCTCTCAGCCTCACAATAACCTTTCTTCATGCTATATACTGAACATATGGGACCAAACCCAAAAGGCTGCAGTTTCTGATTCAATGTGTCGAAGTTGCTGCAGTTTTCTGAAATTGGTGTTAAAAGTTGTAGTTTTCTAATACAAGTTCACAAATTGTTGCGGTTTTCCGAAATTTATTCTTTCTTTTTTACCGCACATGAAGGGAGACCTTGGCTCTTTTTTTTTTTGAACATTTTTTTGATAAATCATGATATACAAGTTACAAGGTTGTAAACCTAATAGTGCACCCTACTTAGAAAGTCATTACATAACCGCTCTTCTTATAAAACTTTAGCACTTTGTCTGTCTTTCAAAGGACTTCTCGTTTCTCTCAAAACAACAGCAAAAATAATAAACATCGTCATGTTGCCACAGATTTCTGAGATCTTGTCCCGGTTCGAGAGAAAAGGATACAAGCTAGTTGCCATCAAGCTGATAGTTCCTTCCAAGGAATTTGCTGAGAAGCACTATCATGATCTCAAAGAAAGACCTTTCTTCAATGGATTGTGCGACTTCCTTAGCTCTGGTCCTGTACTTGCCATGGTAAGCAGATACCTTAGTCTCTTCAGAAGTTGTGGTTGCATCATCAGTGAATAATATATACATTGGTTGCATGTGTATGTAGGTTTGGGAAGGAGAGGGTGTTATCAAGTATGGGAGAAAACTGATTGGTGCTACAGACCCACAAAAATCTGAACCAGGAACCATCAGGGGTGATCTTGCTGTTGTTGTCGGAAGGTAATGTTTCATCTAAGAGTAAAGTATGTCCGTGCATTCACCAGAATGCTGCTTTTCGTGCCTCATTCGGTGAGAATAGTATGTAATTTGCCACATATTTTACACAACTTCCACTTTCCTTTTTATCTACTCTGTAACACAGAGTGAAGTCAGTTTTGCATTTCTTTGATATCATTATGCATACCTAGAGTTTGGGTTCCTTTTATACTCACATTCAGTCTTTTGAATATCAGGAACATCATCCATGGAAGTGATGGCCCAGAGACAGCAAAGGCTGAGATTGCTCTCTGGTTTGAACCCAGGGAGCTGGTCTCTTACACCAGCAACGCAGAGAAATGGATCTATGGGGTGAACTAATTTTCTTTTTCCTCTCTTTTTCTATAATTGCCGGTGGACCACGGCAAAATGTAATAAAGTTGTGACCTTTCACTTTTGAGTGGGATTATGACCAGCACAGAGGAAATACACATTCAAATGTAGATCGTGCACTGAGTAATCGTGCTGTTTTAATCAAAATATCACCTTCAGTCATGCAATCGGTCCAAGATGGCGATGCAGATGGCTCTTTAGATCTATTTTCTAATTCCGTTCGATCATGATGGTTGGTTGTCTGCTTTCTCCGTTCAACTTCTGTACAATGCATTTCTTGGGCTATGGACTTGAGCGAGTCGTGATCATAAACCCTGGATCTTTCTATATACGTCCTGTTGATTTGCAGAATTTCCCATTCGTTCACGATGCTTAGAAAATTCTGAGCCAGGACACTGGTTCCAGATCCATTCCTACTAAGGCATCAACGATCCCCAGAAAGAGTGCAATGCTAGTAACATTTTAAATTAACCCAGGAATTTCAATTGCCCTTATAAGGTAACATTCCATGCAAGAGAGGAGCGGAATTTTATTGTCGTCTTCAAGCCTTTGTACAGGAGACTTAAGCTCGACTCCCTTGCGGCTAAGGGTATTATTACACAGAGGAATCAGAATGCAGCCCGGAAAGAGGAGATTGATTCAACAACTGAACTAATTCCGACGGGCACCAAGTGCCACTCCACCTTGGCCCCAGAAGGTGGTGCACTTTGATCTCCAGAAGCTTCTAGAAGCTCAAGCTCCATCAAGCTCTTGAGTGGATCCCTTGCAGCTTCACCACCTTGCCACCTACTTATTTGGCTTGAGCAGGTCACATTCTTCAATCTTCGCAAATCTCCCTCGCACTCTTGGCTGGCTGTCTGCCAGAGCTTTCCTACAAGCATACTGCAAAGCAAAAACACAATTTGTTAGTTACCCCATACTCAGAATGCTAAAGCCAGTGACCGTATTTGTTCATTTTTTATGAAAAGATTAAAAAGTGGGAGTTGTACCTTGATCTTTCTGCCAAAGTTCCGTTTAATCTTCTTCTTGCGGTACCTTGAAAGCTTTTGTTTTCTTTCTTCGGTCTTCAGGTCACTGATGGTCACAAGCCTCTCACAAGATAATTGAGCATTGGCTGCATTCGCTGGCTGAGGTGTGTTGGCTCCAAGATTCTGTCAAATGTTCAAACTGTAAGCGCAGTCACTGGAGATGAGAAAAAGTCCATAATGTTTGCTCTGTTCCTTATTCACAGGTACGGACAGTAAGTAATAGAATACACTGCAGAATGTCTTGGATCAGCTAAAGTAATAACCAAATCAGCAGGAAAAAGGTAGCTTTGGGCAGAAACAGTCGTGTGAGTATCATAACTTCAACAGACTTTTATAGTTATGAAAACAGCAACGCTTGTGATTTTGGTTTCTATCTCGACTATTCCATTCTTCCACAGTTTTAATGTCAGTGTTTCTTTTCTTCATTATAATCCTTGAGATGTTACTGTATTACCAAAACAAAAATCCCGATGTGCATAGTAAAAGAGAGAAAAAAAGGAGAGGTTTATCAAACCTGAATGTCTCCTTCACTGTAAGCTCTCCTCATCCCAAATGCTGCCTCAAAGTCCAGTCCCTGGAAGTCCAGAAAGTTTGGCCTGACAGCTCCATTGATCCAGTCTGCCGAGTTCAGGCACCCGGAACTAACACTTTTCTGGAGTGAACATTCAGGAATGGATGGTTTCTCTTTCTCCATTGTCGAGAGCTCGACCTGTAAAAGAGCTTCTTCAACTTGCCTCGGCATTTCTTCAACTTGCAGCATGGGAATCTTAACATCCAGAAGTTCAGAAATGGTCTCTTCGATTGCAGACTTCTCCATGAGCTCCTTCTCACACTCGTACAAAACTTCACTTAGAAGAGGATCATTTTGAATGGTGCCAGCCTTGATAGTTTCATCCATTGCCGTTTCACTACCAGACATCATGGAAATGGCAGCTGCAACCGGATCAAGGCTAAGCAATGGCTCGTCAATGATGGGTTCTGGAGCTTTGAACAGGTCCCCTTCTCCTCCGAGGTCATACTCTGACACCAATGATGGCTGCACCATGTTTCCCTGTTCCACAAAATAGGGATGAGATCGATTTCCAATCATAGCAGTATCAGCTTTGTCTGTAAGAAGAATCAGGCCATATAATCACTTAATCAATATCGTAGTAGTAGCATCATCAATTTCTTGCCAAATGTTTCGTAAACAAAGAAAACGACTTAATGCTAATGATATTTTTGTTTTGGAAGGTGAAATGGATGACCACTGTCAATGCTTCGTGTGTTTGTATTCATCACATCAACCGAGCAGACTGCGCAGTTCAGTACTAGTATACACAAGGATTTGGTCTCAGGTGTCAGCAGCGTGAAGTTAAAAACAACTGTTTCGATGGAGAGTAGACGTGTAAAGGTGTATTTGCAAGTAGCTGGGTGTTGTGTTCATTCGCTTGTCAACTTACACGTCCCTATCATGGTCTCGGGGGCATATACTGACGATCAGCATCTAAGCATCAGAAATCGTGGCCAAAACTGAAGATTGAAGCTAATTTGATCCCTTGGCTCTCTACATCTATAGCAGCAAAAGGGCACTAAATATCTCAGAGCAGAAGGAAAAATGTGTAGGAGAAGATTCAGATCAGAAGGAAAGGAGCATAAAAAGTTGCATGCAGCCAACAGGACAGAATTTTATTCAGAACAGTGTGGTTGCGTCTATGTATCGTTCGAAATGAAACAAGACAAAAACGGCAGGAAGGATTTTGATGTAACGCAGATCATGTTGAATCTGTTTGTTAAACGGCAGGAAGGAAGATTGAAAGAAGAAGGAAGGAAGTAATTCTAGTTTAAATAATGGTCGGTTCTAGTTGACATACACATATAATAGTATACCATTTGATTCGTCCCGACAAGCTATCTATATCAAGGTGGGGGAGGAAGAAAACAGTAAAAAAAAAGAAAGCGACATCCAAAATTATGTATTTTTTGGGTGGGTGGAGAGAGAGAGAGAGAGAGAGCTGTAGACGGCGGCGGCGCATATAAACAGTAAGCAAGCAAAATTGAACCGAAATTCTCTCGAAATTGCGTTAAACAGGGGCTGGAAAAATTGCAGCGGAGAGACGGGACGCGGCCATGCAAGAAGGCAAAAAGATTTACCAGGTGGGCGGCGGCGATCTCGGACGTGTCGGCGATGGCGGCGTAGGCGTGGTCCATGGGGACGGGGATGCAGGCGTCCTGGGGAAGGGGCGGCGCGGGTGCGGCGGAGAAGGAGAAGTCGAGGGGCGGCGGCTGCGGAGAGGAGAGAGGAGAGTAGGCGGCGGCGAAGCCGAACCCGGCGTCCGCGTACATGCTTCCTCTTGCTTCTTGGGAAGAGTACTTGGCTACTACTCTAGTAGTATGAGATGAGTGAGCTAGTTGCCTTGTTGCGCGCGCACTAGCTGCTACCTTGCCCCACTCTCTTCTCGTGCTCCTGCTGAGCTGTTGATTTCGAGAGCGGCAGCAGGAATGGCCTCCGCCCCGCTCGGCCGTGCTCTTTATAGGCCTCTTCCCCTCACGCGGCCTTGGCCTTGTGAATCAAAGGAGGAAGAAGAAGAATGGGACAAAAGTGTGGTGGGCCCCAGCTGTCGTGACCGTGGGCCCCACCGACAGTAACTCACTACAACTGCATGCTGCTAGCAAGCACCCAAAAGTGAATCATCAGCAAGTGGGCTGGCGCTACTGCTGATGCGCGCCATGACAAGGCCGACTCTCTCTCTCTCTCTCCACCTCCACCATCTTGTCCTCTTCCTCTTCCCTCTCCGCGCCGTAATTCTCTGGTATTTTCATAGTAGTGTAATCCCGGTCGGGATCCGGTAATCCGGCCGGGATCCCGGTCCGTCCCGACTGGACTGCAAAACGGAGTTTGTCCGGATTCCGGACCGGGATTTCCGGTTTCAGCGGAATCCGACGTCCCGGTATCGAGCGGGATTACCGGGAGAAACGGGAATGTAAACCTTGGTAGTTACCTCAAAAAAAAAAAAAAAACTTACCGTAGTAAGCAACCAGCAGCACCACCAGTAAATAAAGGCATCATCGATCACTATATACCCCATTTGGCTCAACATACCATGTTGCTAACAACAGCACGTTTGTCTTATGATGTAATACACCTAACTAAAGGCATTACTAATCAGTGATACAGACGCCAGAAACAGCTGCGTCAATATTAGCTCCGGTCATCTTGGATGTTTGCGCTAGCTGCTGCCTGCACTGCACTGCACCTTTTTTTTTTTTTTGGCCCCAAGGAAAACCAACCGATAGCAGTCATTCCATTGCAGCTGCAGGGGAGTTTCTGAAATTTTCATTGGAGTGCTTACTGTTGATGATGGGAATGCCAATTGCCAAGGACGATGCTGACACCCACGATATTAATATTTCTATAAATAAGCTATATTACCCTTCCAACTGAAGCCACTCTCAAGCTGTTTTTACTAATCAACGTCGCTATCATTATCTATGTCCTGTTTTTTTTCCTTTTCCTCCTTTTATAAGGCACTAGTTTGCTTCCTTCTTTTTCTCTCAACAAGACAGTAACCAACAAAAGTAAACCACGAGCAGCTAATCACAGATATGACAGTGTCTCCAGCAGCATCAGTACCAGAAGAAGACTCTGACTGATTTTTCTGTTTGGCCAAATGAACTGTGATTTTATTTTTTTTGCAGAAACAAGACAAAGTCCGATTTACTTAGACGGTGCATATTAGACGAACTGATTTTCAATCAAAGACAAGAGTTACTCATAGTACTTTAATTTATATGTTAAGACAAGAGACAATCATTATTTTGTTGGCCAGAATGACATACATGTCACAGTGGCCGAATTGACAAGAGATATATTAAAATAGAGCATGATTGGCAACCAACGACTTGCTTTGCTTGTTATAGCTAGTCGTCCACACCACACACTGCGCTAGCTGATGTGCATGTGTGATGGTCAAAATTAATTCTCTTTTAAAAAATCCTCCTTCTTCGACCATCGATTTATTTAAGACAATAGACGATGGGGTTGTTTTGATCTACAGACATGAAATAATTCCGAGCAATAATCCCATCTAGCGAGAGAATCGAACAATTTAATTTTAGTGAACGAACTGGGCCTGGATATATGGCGGCGGCCGACACACCTACTTGCTCCAGCTCGCCTGAATCTCGAAAGGCACATCCATGGATCAGTTGGTTTTGCAACGCACTTTGTCTTGCAAAAGGCGAATACTACAAAGGGGATAGATGCATTATAAAAGACAGATCAATGAACGGGTTCAGAAAAAAAAAACTGTTGATTGAGTAGTAGTAATTCGAAGAAGCTGTGCGGGACTTTGCTTGAAAATCAGAATATCCTCATATGCATCACACATCAATCGTTACAGTTTGTAGAGATTCTCCAGCACGGAAAAGAGCCTTTCCATCCTCTTATAATATATGGCCACGAGTAAACATTAATGCTTATTTTCCCTAGCTGAATGGGGTGCTCATTTTCATTAGTTATAATTAGTCAGGTCCCTACTGGTAGAACAGCCCGCTTGAGATCACAATGCAAGTTGGAGTCGGAGGCTGGATTCTCCTCCTTGGCAGGCAGCGAATGAACGAGCTGCTGCTGCAGGGTGGAGTAGTGACTAGTGAGTGAGTGGGAATCTATGGTGGGCACTCACAGCTCCAAACCCTAGCGAACTAGTGGGAATTTCTCATCTATCGCCTCACATCACTCATCCATTTCTGCACAAAAAAAGGACCAATCGACATGTGCTTGTCTCACTCCCAACTTGTCAATGAATTTGTCATCGACTGATCGATGGCCTCCTTTTCATCCTTATACCTGACGTTGTTGATGCCAGGTCACACTCAATGGAGCCACACATCATGTTTTATTTGGTATATTAAACATGTATACATGTGCCTAACCAATTTCTCTCTTTCTTCTTTTGATAGTTGACTACTACTTCTCTGATGCCGAATGGTGCCAACTGAGAAGATGTGAGGCTATTGATCCATAAAAAGGCCGATGATACTTTTTATTATATTTCTGCCAAATTAGTAAAAAAATCTTATGGCTAAACATGCATGTAGAGCATGTTGATGTTCTAATTAAACAACAATTAAATAATTGGGAATGCTATATCTTTAGCTTGTGAGTTGATGTGCCCACTTGAAATTTGCACCATGCATGCATCACACCGGAGAAAAAGTATCTAGCCCATGCTAAACCTTATTTCTACACAGACCAGTTGATGAAAGGTGGGGTTAAATAAAGATATAAAGAAAAGATGTAAGCAGTTTCCTATTAGTGGAGAGCCAAAGGCACCTTTTTTGTGTTGTGGTTCTAGACCCTTTTTATGAGGCCAAGAAAAGGTCCATACTTCCATCCAAAAAGGAAAGAAAAAAAAAAAGCTCCATACGTATCAAGAGCTAGAAGCTGTTTCTTCAGCGCCAAGGGTTTGGGTTTCCTCATTTCATCAATCTCTCTCCTCTGTTTTTGTTGGCTACGGTGGATGTGATGTGCCTTCTGGCTACTCAGGCAGACCTATGGAGAACCGTGCGTCACTAGCAGATCGACAGCTACTTAGTTCCATAACACTAACCACTTGACTTGATGAACTCAACTTTTCCTTCTTTTGGTATGAGAGGCCTCGGTGAAATTGTAGATCATCCCATATCTGTTCACCTTTCAGTTTTAATCAACAAATAAGGGAGTGGGTGTCTGTCAAGATTGTCCAAGTCCTACCTAGGTGCTATATATGTAGAGTTTTGCTGAGGAAGTCGATATGTTCTATTTTATATAAGAGAATTGTTGTAAAGCCAACCTGAATGTCCAACTCTGTTTCAACTGAATGAATAAATGGTAAGCAAGTGTTTTAAATTTTCAAATGATGGTATATAGTTTCTATAATAGCTTGAGTTTAGCGGTACTCTATATAATCAATATATATTGGGATGGAGGAAAAGACATGAGAATTCCAAAGAGCTAACTATCTAAAATACAAAGTTATGTTGGAATGTTACATATATTTAAGGATTCTATATATGATTTGCATGCACACGATGTTCGCTTCTCATACGTGACATATAAAGATGAAAGAAAATGCATGCATGGGCACTGTATTTGGTCGTAATTCTGCCATTATGATCATTGTTGGTGTCGGATAACCAACATATGGGGAGTTAGTAGAACCACCCCTTGAGAGAGGATCGGGAGTCGGGGATCAAGGAAAACGTTCCCAAACAGCACACGAGGACACGCGATTTATCCAGATTCGGGCCGCCGTTTAGGTGTCATACCCTACGTCCTGCTTGTCCGGTGTGTATTGAGCTTGAATAATTGTAAATGGAGTTCTTGAGTTCTATGGTTTGAGAGAGTTTATCCATTACATGGACAGGACTCCCTCTTTTATAGTCCAATGGGGACACGCTATAGTGACTTTTGCCTACAATCTCCTGGTCGCTGGTCCGAATCCACCGGTGATACGAGACTTGAAGTCGCGTGCTGCCCGAGACGGGGCACCGCGCGATGCACCCAACGGGGAGGCACGATGGGACCTGTCATACAGGACCCCCTCCCCTGCTGCTCCGTTGAAGAGGGCAAGGCGTAATAGCCCGTCGTTACGCCGTTTCCCCGGGCACCGGATCCCGAGGCCGGGTTGTGGCTGCCCCGTGGAGGCGCCACGCGTTGCCCGCGAGAACCGAGGAGATGAGTTAAGCCTCTCTTGCCACAGCGGGTCCCGCGGACACATCCCGCGCCGCGCGGGTGTGCTAGGATTTTGGGGGCATGTCGCGCCACCCATGAGCGGCAACTTCCCTGGCACGCCTCGCCCTTGTTTGGGCCGCGTGGGCCACCCACTCCTTATGGTTTGCTCAGGATGGGCCGTCTTGACCAGCCCGTAAGCGTTTATGGGGACCCTGGTTCCCGGTACACGAACAATCATAAATGGTCATTGCATCCATACCACTACATATTTGGAAGCACAAGTTGTACGTATGTTTGTGCCTAATATCATCTCACACATCTTAATTTCTAGTATGTGTACATTCCTTCTCACTTTTTATTTTTAGGCGCTTTTTCCTCTAGACATGATTGCTTTGTGAAACTTTCAAAACTTGCTTTTCTACTGAGTTCGCGTGAGGTCAAAACTTCCATTCAAGCATGTACACATCTACTTGAAGCTTACTTATTGCATTAAAATGACAATTTCTATGGTAAAATAAAAGGTCATTTAATTTTGCGAAGATGTATTTCTCTCCATTTGAATTAAGTATCACCATAATGTCGATATTTTTTCCACTATTGATTGAGTAAACTGAGTTGCTGAACACTAAGAGGGAACAAATCCTTATTTTCGTTATGTTTACAAACTTAACCACATTGTTAAAAGTAAAAAAAAACGTCCATGTAAAGGCTGACTCACATGACACAATTATCATGCGTATAAAGCATACGATTGAAGAGCACGAAAGATGTAATATTTTGAACAACTATATTTACTCATTTTATTTTACTCAAAATATAAAGCAGATTCATAGTAAATGCTATGAATCTGGTGAATGGCTAGAAATACTTATTATATTTTGGGATGGATGTAGTATTTGTTACGCTTCCTAGTTGTCAAGCACAGTTGTTTTGTTGCACGCAGTCATATATGCATATGTTACCGGTGTAGATGACTATTACTTGTAGAGTAGTAAAACAAATACCTGTTATCCAGCTCCAACCTAACTTGGATACATTTTCGAGCATAGCCAGCTCAGGGGTGGATCCAACATGAACAAAATGGTGTACATGTACCCAGTATTTCTGCCACTGGTCTGGTGTTTTTATTTCCATATACCCCAGACATAATTGTTGAATAATTTAACTCTAGATCTCTTTTCTTAAATGAAAGAGCGGTGTTGCTGCTCATGTTCTTGGGGGGGGGGGGGGATACATTGCATAATGAAAATAGGAGCTGAATTGAGTTATTTGAGTTGCAAAGATCGAATAGGGTTATGTTTATTTGAACCCGCAGCTCGAAGTGTGAGTGAGCTTGATCAAAATCAACTTAGTAGCACGACCTCCCACCGTGTGTGTGTGGCACCAGTTAGTTGTTTTGTACACCAAAAAGATATTGCATCTTTCGTGCTCTTCAATCGACTGAAAGTTTAAAACTTCCATTTGACATGGCTTGTATTAATATTTGTATTGTTATTTACTTTTTCCGGTTATGTAGCATGTAGGTAGAAGAAAAAATATGTTAATGTATAGGTTATAAAAAAGTTTTTTTCCAGATCATTCAGTTTCGATCTAGTGGGGCTGGGGCGTTGATTGAAAGTTTATCGAAGTTTCAATCGACTGGAAATTAGCAAATCCAAAATATTATGTGCCCATCTGAGCTAGCTAATAATTAATTTGCTGTAAATATACTAGATAGAGATGGATTGCAATATGGCATAGGTTTGTTCTAATTTTATTTTGTGCTAGTAAGAGTGATTTGTTCTACTTGGATTGCTTGTGGCGTTGACCTGTTGGATCGTCCTGGTGTTGCATCAATCCATTTATCCATGGATGGTGTCAACCGAACCGTTTTATTCTCATCTGTTGATGGAATGAATCCGATCCAAAAGCTAATGGTGGCCCACGAATTGAGTTTTGAAATGAATCAAAGAAGCAAAGCAGAGCACTCTGTCTTTCTCTCTCTCTCTCTAACTGGATTCCTGTCATCGTCTAATTTTTATGTGGCCAGCTCGTATTTTGTTCCTTGATTGAAGAGGACATGCATGCATGCATAAGAAACAGTTTACAGAGAGAGTTCCAATTCCTTCCCTTTTTCGATGAGCCTCGCTTTACAGCTGCAGCTGCTGCTTCACCAGCTAATTAATAGCTGCTTCGATCGAAAGGTTAGCTCTAGCTGGCTGTATAGCCGTGAGAATTGCGTTTCTCTACGCCATGAACTTCATTTCGATTCGTTGCATTTGATTTCTACACGTGTAATGACTCGTCGACGTTGAAATTAAGCGATGCAAAGACACACACATCACTACGGACAGCAACTCACAAGACGAGGAGAATAGCAAAAGGCCGCACAAAGTATAAAGCAGCTGATCCATGAAAGGGAAGAAGAGCATGGTGCTAATTAGTACTTCCAGTTTCGTTTACCTTGTCAGGAAAATACACTAGGAAAAGATGAACGTATTTTTTCCCTTCCACGTGAAAATTCCTTTTTTTTTTTTGGGTACAGAACATATAAGCAAAGATGGTAAAAAGCGTGTTTTGCAGCTGCTTGTGGCAACTTGATGGTGGAGCTGGCCGGCCATATACGACAAGAAAGAACTGACCTGACCTTAGAATGAAGTGACGACTGATGATAGCACGGAGGGTAGTGCAACCTTGGCCACTAATTGCGAGCTTTCGCACGCGCTAGATAGTAACTTGCATTTTTGACATGTTGCGTTGTGTGTTTAGTGTTCTGTCTTGCTGTAGTGTATTTAATTTTTCCCAATACACCTTGCTCTTCTTCGTTTCTGCTCGGTTGTCTTTGTCTCTTCACTAATAATTAATTGCTACCAAAACAATGAAGCAACCAAATATGGTACTCCCAATTTACTTGTCATTTGAAGGTGTTTTGTGGTGCCTAGATCCATAAAATGTTCGATTGAACCTTCTCTCTATTGGGGGTGCTATAGATGCAACAGATTCAATCATCCTTGTCGCAAAATAAAAAACAGATTCAATCATCCACGCAAAAATAAAAAGGATGGCCAAGGTTGGATGATGCAATCGTACAATAGATAGAGCCGTATGTGAAGCAATTCTGTAGATTATTCCGGATTGACAATTGAAATTGTAGGTTGTTGTATCTGAATTGTTGATGTAGTAGCTTAGTTGTTCATTCCTTGCTCTCTGGATCTATACATCAAAATGTCTCCACGTGAGAGTTGTACCCACTTTTGCTATTGTCGGAAATGACAAATTCAGGTGTTACAGTAGATTTTTGAAGAAAAAGAAAACGAGGATAGTATGCAGGCCACAAACGAGATAAGATAGTACTAGCCCGTTTTGGTTTCAACACGTAGCCACGCATTGAGTTGAAATTGCTGCTCCCTAGCAGCTATAGCCCCAACAACGAGCAGGCGGGGGAATATCTTTGTGATGGACCATATGCATGTGCCATACTGATGAGGAGAGTGGTAGTAAAGCTAAAGAATGGCGTATCCTTCCATTCGATTGGTTTCCGGAACTGGCGTCCGGCCATGCATCATCAGTGCATGTGAAGAAGCTAGTAGTAACAACTGGGGAGGGAGCGAGGACGTTATCTCAACCACCTACCATAGGTAGTACTGTCCATCGGCCTACTCGACACGTTCGCCATAGATTGTTGCTGCTATTCTGTTGTAGGAGTAGGAGCTCTACTCAGCTGAGCACTAGTGGTCAACACAGCTAGGGCTAGGGGTAATAATTAATTTTAGTTAAGAGGAAATATAATAAGGTGTTGTCTATATATAGTGTGTGGCTAGGTGATGTGATGGCTCTGGTATGATACATGTGGCATGGAGATGGAGTTCCGAACTAGAAAACGCAGATTAATTAGATGATGAATCCTGTGGCGGGCTAATTAATTGTAATGACCTCTAGCTATTATCAGCCAGAGATCAGGTGTAAAAACAGCGATTAGAGACGATGGCGCTTGTGGTCGTCGCCGTCGAGGTCACGGTGGCATTATTGCTGGTGGTGTCCTCCGCCGTCACCGCCGGCAACCCGCAGTCCTTTATCGACGACCTCATCTTCCCCGGCGGCAATCAGCAGCATCATGCTACGGCTGACGGGCCGGGCGTGGCCCACGAGTTCCTGGAGGCCCACAACCGTGTGCGGGCCAAATACGGCGTGCCGCCGCTGCGCTGGAGCAACAAGCTGGCCCGTTACGCGCGGCGGTGGGCGTCGATGCGGCGCTTCGATTGCGTGTTGATGCACTCGCCGGCGTCGCCCTACGGCGAGAACGTCTTCTGGGGCACCGGCCACGACTGGCGCGCCTCCGACGCCGTCAGCAGCTGGGCCAGCGAGTCCTCCTACTTCGACTGGCGCTCGCAGGCTTGCTACCCCGGCCATGTCTGCGGCCACTTCACGCAGGTGGTCTGGAACGACACCCAGTTCGTCGGATGCGGCCGGGCCGAGTGCTTCGCCGGCGGCGTCTTCATCACCTGCTCCTACGACCCGCCGGGGAACTGGAAGGGAGAGGTGCCGCTCACTTGATCATACCAAATAGTTTCTGATCTGATTGATTTTTTCCCCTTCAGTTCCTTTTTTCAGTTCAATTTTTCTTGAATTAAATTTGTTAAACATTATGCAACCTCGAATCTCATCTCAACTTGATAGTGACAAGATGAATTTTCTTCATTTCGGGTTCGTCCGATCCATTCCTCCCCAGTGCGCTCGAAGCGCCTCAACCATACTACTGGTAGTACATTTTCGTGTGCAGATTCATATAATATTTAAGTTGTTGGTTGTCCAGAATGTTCAATAAACATGTAGTAAAAGACGTAATAGGGAGCACAAGACAAAAAGCTAAACAACGAACACATGACAAGGGAAAAAAGAAAGGAATATATCACACACATGTAGATTATGCAAGTCCAAATATCGCATGCCTTATTTCTAAGTACGAACCATGAAAATTAGGTAGACCTAATTAAGGCAAGGCCACTACTACTTAATAATAACCTGAACCCCTCCTACCCCCTCTCTCTATACAATGGGGCCCATCCGTCATCGGATTACTACTTCATCAATTCAGTAATCATCATATGGGTGACTATATATATGTAGACGTTATTACTAGACAGGTTGCTTTAGGCTGCTACATTACACTAATCCTGCCAATCAATTGCTGCCGTCCTCGGGTGATCCAGCATACCCGTACGGGTTCTTGCTTGCCCAGTTCCACAGGTCCCTGCACATCTCCTCGACCCCGTACTTTGCCCTGTTGGTTCGTTTATAAATTTAAGTTAGCATTGGATGCATTCTCAGGGAGTGGGGAACAATGTTATGCTAGAATGAAAACCAGTACTTACTTCCATTTCAGCTCTTTCTCGGCCTTGGCTGTTGCAGCATAAACAATCTCTGCATCTCCAGGTCTTCGTCCGGCAAACACCAGCGGGATTTTCTGTCCATTTTACATATAGTTTAGCAAAAAGGCATCATCTTTGTTCAAAGTGTCAAGTCGCTTTAGCACCGAAATTAAGATCAGTTACCTTTCCAGACGCCTTCTCGAATGCGGCTACCATTTCCAGGACGGACGTTCCCTTTCCAGTTCCCAGATTGTATACCTCACATCCTGGAAAAAAAGCGAGAGGGTACGATTAACCCATTCATTACAACGAAAAAGGGACAACAGCTGTCAGTGTGAGTCTTATTTACCTATTTTGTCAGAGTCTTCATAGAGCTTCCTCAAGGCTGCTATGTGGCCATCAGCCAGGTCAACAACATGAATGTAATCACGGACCTGCCAGGCGAATCATCGATGAGCACTGATCCTAGCTAGTGGGAACGAGACGAATGCAAAAGATGTTGCTTACCCCAGTTCCATCCTTCGTGTTGTAGTCAGTTCCATAGACTGTCAGGTGAGGCCTCCTCCCAACAGCAACCTGCTGAACATATGGCATGAGGTTGTTGGGGATTCCGCAGGGGTCTTCGCCAATGTATCCACTCGGATGAGCACCAACAGGGTTGAAGTATCTGAGCAGTATAATCTTCCATTCAGGGTCCGAGCGATGCACATCACGGCAGATATCTTCGATAACAAGCTGCACAGTACAGGGCATCATCACATAAATGTTGCTGTCTTTTTATTTTGGGATAGAGGAAAATCCAAAACGAAATGGAACCTTGGTTCGGCCATAAGGGTTGGTGGCACACAGAGGGAATTCTTCAGTGCATGGCACTTCCTTTGGCCACCCGTAGACAGTTGCAGATGACGAGAACACCAGCTGCAAATAAAGGCAATTCTTCAGTTATTAGGCGTTAGAATTTAATTATTAATCTCTCCAGTTGTAGGGCTGGATCGATAGTACGAAATAGAAACAGCTAGAAACGCAGCCAACAAAGGCAAGCCTGGACCATCACATTCAAGATGAGGCCAGGCTTGTAGCTCATGCGCGTCTCGCCTCCGTGAAACAGATTTACAACTTGCACACGAGAAAGGGCAAGGGCTGGCTGGTCCAGAAGCTGCTACCAATAACTAGTACTACTAGAATGCACCGGTATCCTGTGACCCAGCAAAGGAGCCAATGGTAAAGAAAGGCAGGGTACCTTCTTGCATCCATGTGCGGCCATGACCTCGAGCAGGGTGATTGTGCCCATCAGGTTGTTGTCGTAGTAGAGCAGGGGCTTCTGCACGCTCTCGCCAACAGCCTTAAGCCCAGCAAAGTGAATCACAGCCTCAAACCTGCAAATCAGTTAATTTCGTTTTCCTTTTTAGTTGCAGATACAAGCAGGTGCATGGAAGTTGAGACTACAAACATTCGACAACACTAGTAATCATCAGAGATTTGGCTGGCAGGCCGAGTCACACAAATTAAAGGAGGTTTTTTTTATGGCAGTTCTATAGTTATAAGAAAAAAAAATATCTAAAGCAGTTGTCTAGTACAAAATCATTGGTGATTGTCTAGTGATGAGAGAGAGAGAAAGAAAGAGTCACCTGTGGGAAGAAAATATATCCTCCAGTGCGTGCCTGTCACGAAGGTCAACCTGGAGCAGCATCAGTAAGAGAATTTAGTAAGATGCTCAAAATCAGTCGTTGTTAAGATTGGACTAGAATCGAATCAGATCAAGGAAGCCAATGACTCCTTATATTTGCATGCGAGCAAGGACATGGCGAGTTGACGTTCCTCATTATTTAATTTATTTATTAAAATATACTGGGAATAGAGGAGAAATCGAGGTTGTTCCAGAGAAGAGAAAGCCGTCAAAAGCATAGGGAAGACGCCATTTCCAAATTGGAGGGCCGGTTGTGCCTGACCGGACGCGTTTTCCCAACTCAACGCCAACACGAACGCGTGGCACGAACGAACGAGGAATGGAACAGGAATGGATTGGAATTGGAACACGCATCCGTCCGTCAATATCGATGGATCGATGCGAAGAAAAGAAGGCAAAGGTAGGCACGTCAACGGCCATGGCGTGACCCACCCGCCGCCGTTTGGGCTGGGAAAAAGATTTGATTTTTTTTTCGGTTCATGAAAGAAAAGATGCGATTTTTCCGCACCAAAACAGGCGCCAGCGGAGCCCTGCCCCAGTGCTGTGTCCCCACGGACGACGGGCAGAGAGGCAGGACCAGATCAATAACCACCCGAACTGCAGTCTATTCTCTTCTGTTTCGCCATGAATCAAGGCAAAAAAAAAAAAACTGGACTCTGCTCGGCTTGGGCATGGTAACCGCCACCGGAAAAAAGAATGATTTTTTATCGTCTCCTAACTCAAATCGAAGGAGGAGCGGAATAAAGATGGTTACCTTGTGGAAGACGAGATTGGCGCCGTTGTGGCCGGCGAGCTCTGCAACGCGGACGAGGGCGACCTGCGATGCGTTGTCGAGGTTGTCGACGACGACGACCCGGAAGCCCTGCTGGAGAAGCTGCAGCACCGTGTGGCTGCCGATGTAGCCGGCGCCGCCGGTCACAAGGATGGTCCGCACAAGAGCCGAAACCATCTTCTTCTAATCCCTTGGATCGATGATTTGGGGGATCAAGGAAGAACAAGACTGGCAAGACTCTTCCTTCCTACCCTACCAAGGCTGATGATGATGAATGAGTTGTGTGTGCGCTGTTCGTTGCAAGAGAGGACTCTCTCTCTCTCTCTCTCTCTCTCTCTCTCTCTGTTGTTGTGCTGGGTTTGGCAAAAGAAAACGAACCGCAAGCGGGCACATATATAGAAGAGAAGAAGACGCCTTGGTCTGGCTGGGCCCCACCCGCCTCTCAACCAGGATGCTCTGCCTCCGGCGCGGGCGCGCGCGAGGATTCCGGATGCCTTCTTTTCCCCTTGATTGATTTTTTGCGATTACCGCCTCCGCGATGGGCGCCACGTCAGGCCCACCCTCACCTCCTCAACCGTCCAAGTGTCAACATGCCATTCCTTGGCCCCGGATTTTCATTCTCACAATTTCAACACCCACGACCTTACTGTCATAGAAGAGGAGGATTCTTTTTTTACCTTTACCCAAAAAATAGAAATCAATGATCTCCTTAACTACAAATTGGAAAAGTTTCATTACTAGCGCTTGATTTTGACTTGATTGCACATCAAGGAGCCATTACCTCCTCCTTGTTTTCAGATCCATCCTAATTGTAACCATATCTCTTGCTTTGTTTTTTCGGAAATGCTATCCGTCCGAAGGCTGGGTCTAACAGTGTTTTTGTTTTTTATCAAAACAAAATAAAACATCGAAGGAGAAGCACCTTCGCTGCTTCTAGCACTTTCTTTCCTTGTCAATCCCACCACAGAAGCTGATTCCAGCTTTGTCGATTCTGTCCATTTCTTCCTCTCGAGCTCTGAACTTTTTCTCTATTTTGGCCCCTTCTCATCTAAAATTTTAAAAGTAACATGTTTCAAATTAAATTTTCAAGATCTGACCTCTTTTGGTCACGCTAAACTGTATGGCGTGACACATGTATATGGTCACGCTATTCACTTTGACGTGACCAAATGTGACCATGGTCAATCCTTATGTGTGAAGTCTATTTTCCTACGTGTCATTTGATCACGCCAAAATGTTCGACTGACATATTCATGTGTCACGTCATTCTGAATGGCGTGACCAAATGAGTCGGATTCTGGAAATATAGTTACTCGAGAGACTATTTATAAAATTTTAGATAGTAAAAGGCCAGAATGCAAAAAAAAGCTCTCGAGCTCTCCATGATCGCCGTAGGGTTATTTTTATTTCATTTACTGGAATGAAAAAAAAAGTCTGCTACTGTTAGGCATATGCTTCCACAAGCATGAATATGTACGGGCTGCCTATTGAGTGTGTAGTCAGCTCGTCAAAACTCTTGCTGCAAGCAGCATCCACTGCACATTACCCCTTCAATGAGATATTTTAATGAAATTTAAAGTAACCGTGGCCTGCTTGTCTTTAAAAAAGAGGAGGAAGAAGAAAAGGTTTTCACCGCTGCAAGGAACAGAGGATCTGATTGCTCTAGTTGTCAGAAAGGAAGAGAAGATTTCAGACACCGAAAGGCGTGTCAGTTATTTTTTCTGTAGAACGCAACGCCTCCAACCGAACGGAACCACAGAACGGCACCTCCAACCGCCTCGCTACGCGTAACACGTAAACAAGGACCCGCTGTTAATAAGCAAGCGCCACGCGCCCCCACGATTCCACCCGTCCACCGACCACCACACGCATCATCACCATCTCGTGCATTACCTATCAAATCGACCACCAGATTAACTAGGTCTGAAGGTACAGGTATATATTGCATTTCATTTCTCCGGTTTGCAGATATTATTACCAAATACTGTTTTATATTAAAGAGTCTAGATTTTTTATAATAGATTACCTATCAAATCGACCACCAGTTAACTAGGTCTGAAGGTACAGGTATATATTGCATTTCATTTCTCCGGTTTGCAGACATTATTACCAAATACTGTTTTATATTAAAGAGTCTAGATTTTTATAATAGATTTAAACCACTCCTTCTTTTCAACTTAATTTTGAAATTTACCATTGCTCAACCAGGGTTAATAATACGAGTTGGAACCACGGAAACTCGCTCCGTAGCGGTTTTGTCGATAATCCGCTTGACTTACCTCTCAAATACAAAAATTGAATTCAAATAAATACCGGTGTCAGGTAACCGAGCAGATCGATTTATCAGTGACATTTAGTCAAAATCAAGATTAAATGAGAAAAACGAAAGTAAAAAAAAGAAATTTTGGAATAGTCTTTGCATATCATTTGAGACAATATTAGTCACATATGCGAAAATCAACAATACATATATAATCCATACAACACGAGTTCAATTCTAAAAAGAAAATAAACCATTCAATATAACATAATTTTTCAATAAATTAAAGTAGACACATACAGTACCAACTTAGTGTAAATAATCATGAAACCCTTTGTTTTCCTAGTTTCGTCTCCATTTCTCTTTTCTCGATCTTTTTTACCACTTAATTTGGTTTATTTTTGTAGAGTACTTTCACTGTGATTCTTTATTTCTCTTGTATTCTTTTTAGATTTTTTTTAAAAAAATAAAAAAAAATTTGACCGGAAACCGGTATCCAATAAAATCGGACCATACTGGTTGGTCAATAACTGCAGTAACCAGCCAATTATCGACGTTTTTTCCAACCATGTATACAACTTTTTCTGGGGAACTGCACCACCATCTTCTTTCCAAATAGATAAGACACACCTGGTAGTCCTATTTGTTAAGATCGATACAACAATTAGCACTAATCTACAACTTTTTTGGTGTTGTTGCTTACTTGGGACTAATGATACAGGTGCAAGGACGACATGCATATTTTTTTGCCAATTACTGTGTCAGATTTCGGCATCTGCTAGGTTCAATACTTGCATGACGCAAAGATATACTGTAGTAAATGGGAGAGGAGGACGATCGATGTGATGGTATCGATCATTGATTTTATTAACATATATCTGGGCGAGCGCAAATTAAAGTGCAAGAAATGGAGGATGAAATCAGAACGCTTAATCTCATCGGCCGGGTGGCCTTGTTGCGTCATACGCATATCTGGAATGGATAGAACGGCCGAGTCGCTATCGACCTAGCGATATGATAATAACTAGTATATGCGTATGTTGGATAATCTGGCCTAGAGCAAGGAAAAATACCATATGTTACGGCGCGTGGCCTTATCCAGCAGGCGGCTCGGAGCAAGGGAAACAGAGAGAGAGAGAGAGAGAGAGAGAGAGAGAGAGAGAGAGAGAGAGAGGATAGATGCATGCGTGGAACGATGATGGAGGCGTGTGAGGCTTGGTCTTGAGTTCCAATCTGTTTCCATGGACGGTGGTCGTTCGAGAAGGACCTCAACCTCTGAGACGACGAGTTTTGGTCGGCGGCTAAGACGGATAATCGTCCATGGAATGGAATTAAGGACTCGCGTCACCTTCATCAGTCATCAGTGATGGACGACTGCGATCAGGTGGACGGTTGAGCATCCCGCTCCCCGCTTTTGGACTTTAAATTTTTTGTCAGCCGTGAATATGAAATTTAAGTAGGAGTAATTAAATTTATAAGAAGCTATTTCAACACAATTAATCCGGCAGAAGCCATTTCTAAAATTAATTAATAACCGCCAGCTATCCAGAGCCTTCCACTTTACTCTGGAGGATTGATTGATTACCAATCGTCTTCTTCCACACCCCGTCGAACTCTACTTCTCCCTACATTCCATGTGGCGTATATTTGTTGATCTGCATTGGTTGACAACATGCAATCTCCTTCCTTCACACAGGCCGCCTGCCTGTCTTTTGTTGGGCCACGCCAAACCTTTTTCTTCGTTGACATGGTAATCCTACTCAACTTGTTACTTATGCAGCGATTGTGAACAAGCAACAAAGAGAATTATTGTTGATTGCTGCCAAATCAAAGGAGTTGCAGCTCAGCCAGTGTCCATGCAAAACAGCATGCTTCAAGATTGATCAAGGGTTGGGTCGAATGAACTACACATCGTTGACCAACCTAGCAATCTACTACAGTAGTTGTTTGTTTTTGTCCATGCTTCCGGCGTAGAAAACCTGCATTTTTATGTGGTTTACAAGCAAGACGCTCTCTTCTTTATATCGATATTCAAACAAGCTGGCCGCAGGAGTTCGGTTGAGTGGTATCAATATTCCTTGTTGATGATCTCAAAATGGAACGGACACCGATTCCACCATTCCCCGAGTGCAGAACGACCAGGCATCCGCAAGGAATGTTCTCTTCTGTGGTGATGCTGCTAGTGTTAGCTCTCCACCAGTTCTGTGCTGGAATGGAGTGTCCAACTGATTAGTAGCAGCAAGCTCTCTATCCCTGGGCCCATGCCCTGTAACGATTATGCACTAGACGGACAGCTGCTGCTGCTCCGATGATTGATGGAGACCCAACTGACAACGGTGTTAACTGAATAATATACTATCATGGGGTCGGGCAAGCTAGCCAAACGAACTTCCTAACCTGATTTAGGTGGAGCAGCTAGCCGGGCATTCTTCCATCGATGAAGAAGACTGAACGACGAATCATTTAGGAGGGGAGAAGCAACAGCTGGTTCTGATGATTTGTAAGGGGTCGGCCGTTACAGCCCAACCAACAACTGCATATACTGATTCATTAGCAACTAAGGATTTTTTCCCCTTTTGTTGGCTTTACAGTGCGTGTGATGGTATCTATTACTAATCTGGTAGGCGGATCGATGCACGTGAAACCAATCATAGTATAGACCCAACAGTTGTTTGGTCTAATGATTATGTCTCATCGGTTGTCATCTTGCTTCCACAATAAATATTCTGAATTCATATGTATTCAGAAACCAGGTTGGGCCATTCGCAAAATCACTCCAAGAAAAGAATCTGAGATTGGTGGAATTCAGCAATAGATCATCCATCGTTTCTCGTTTTCCAGCTTACTTAATTTGGCCGACTCAATTAATTTAACTAGCTTGTCAACTGCACGTGCGACACCAACAACATTCAATGATTCACAATAAGCAACGGTAACCTCAGTCAGTCACCCTTGATCATGCTGTTACATCCGAAAGCTCTCATCTCTGCAATGGTTAGTGGATGACAGGCTTTAGCGGGTGCGCCCGTAGCTGCGACAGGTCCAACCTTGCGTCCAGGTCTTCATCCACCTCCCCCACAACACTTCTGCATATCCCACACAAGGTGTGCACGCAGGCAGGAGAGCAAGAGTTTGTTTCAGTTCAACTAAACAGGTTGGGAAAAAAGAACAGAGGCCAAGCATTTTTTTTTACAATGGAACGAAATAAAAAATGAAAAAAGCTGGGGATCACTTACATGTTGTCACCCCTGATAATGTACAAACCAAGAACAAGTTGCTGAACACCCTCCTGCAAGAATAATAATGTTTCTCATGAGTACTTAAATGCACTACTTATTAACCAGAAACAACATTAGTACAAGAAGTAGTTCAGGACAATGGTTTAGGACATTGTCCAATACTCTGTTTTTCTTTTGATGACGTTCAGACAGAGAATCTAGTTCATTTTTGAACTAGGAATCCTGTCCTAACGTCAACAATAAAAGAATGGAGGGAGTACACATCAAATACACAAAACACTTGGATAACTATTCTGTTGTTAACCAGTTATGCAATCTATATCAGACAATGGTTCAGGACATTGTCATATTCCAGCAGACTAAATATCCTGATTACGCACTGATGTATGCTTTGCAAATCAGACTTCTAAAACAGAAGATTTCTAACAGAACAATTCCTCCAGAAACAAGGCCCCGGCCCTGTAAGGAAATTCTCTAAAAAACTGGGCTCACTGCACACACAAAAACAGAACTGAAATGGGCATCTGACACGACCAAGAGATTAACTTTGTAGAGTGGAGCTGTAAATGACATATAATAGCTAGCTAATTGCATTTTTCCTATAAGAAAATAAAATAAAATATCAAATACAATTACTACGTGTTAACTTTAAAAATATCAAAGGCAATTACTTCGAACATGAATAGGTGTGGAATAAATAATCAAAACATCACGATGTACAAACCAACTTCGCACTATTTGTTGCATTAGTGCTTGATCCTATTTGAACTAGTCCTTGAAACTAATCTTATAGTAATTTTAAATTCCTTCACACAGTATATAAAGGAAGGAACACATGGTTCATTGTAAACTTGTTCTCTGTGAGAAATCAGCGCCTGGAAGCATTCAAGGCAGTAGAGGGTATGGATGTGCAAGAGTGGTGTGTCTAATGTTGGATTTTCCAGTCATCAAGGACGAGAACATCCTAAAAAGGATGGGACAAAAAAGGAAACCAGTATAGAATCCTGCAACATAAAGGAACTTTTAAACGACACAAAAGGCAGATTTTTGTATGGAAACATGCAGTGAACAAACTATAATTACCATGCTATCCTGACAAGGAGTTCAGTTGGTTTGTGAAATGCCAGAACAGAGCCCTTTTCAAACTAGAGGGACTGGGTTAAGGATACAGCAAAGGAAAATGATTGAGCACCTTGTCGCTATTGGCACAAAAGTTGCTTTATTATTAGGCACCTTAAATACAGGGTATTTGATATCATATCGGCAATAAGAACAACTTGTCCAGTTATCCTTAAAACTATAAAGCGACGACTTCCGAGTTTGCAAAGGAAGACATGATTTAACAGACCATCAGAAGATATGATGCAGCCCATGAACACAAAAGAAAACTTATCAGCAGATGCGATGTCAATATTTGGAAGTGATAAAGACACTTAACAACAAATATACAGCTATAGGACAGGGTGTGGGTTTGCTAAAAAACTGAATTGCGAGGCATAGTTCTCATACTATCCTGACAAGGAGTTGAATTCTTATGTGAAATACCCGAAAGGGCGGCAGAGTTTGCTAGAGAAAATTACTGAATGCCTAGTCATAGGGAACATCTCCCAGGTTCGGCTCCTCTCTTGTACGTAATTGTTGGAGGGGACATCTCTCCCCTCCAACCATAGGATATGTGGCAAATTCTGTGGATATGTGATGACAGTAATCAAAGCATTTGGAGAGAATATTCAGCTACAGGATTGTGCGTGGGTTTTGGTGTAAATTTTGTGCTGCAAGGCTTAGGGTGACGCTCTGTTTTAGGAGAACTAAAAAGGATGTCGCCTAATGATAATCCAGGACACGCTCTGTTTGAGACTAATATTTGATAATCCACGAATGAAGTAGAGGATATGCATGGAAAATTGATTGGGCAAGCTAAGCTTACTTTTGTGGAATAAACCCTCTCATGGGACTCGTCGAGAATAATGTTGGTCGCCTGGTCGAAACCTCTCAAAGTGCCCTGCACGAACAAGAATCCCGTTAAATACCGTACAGAGGAGGGTGCCGGTTCGGCGAGTGGCGGCGGCTTACTTACCACGATGTTGCGGCCGTCGTTTGTAATGACGGAGATCACCTCTGCCGATCCGGAAAAGAGGAGAACATCATCTCTCAGAATACGTAAACAAGGATTTGGAAGCAGAAATCTAGAGGAGAGAGACTCACGGTCGACGAGCGACTCGAGCGCCGGACCGCCTGAAGCCATCCTGTACCGTGGAGAGAGGGATCCACCTGGCGCCGCTCCTCTGGCCGGAGTTTTTGTTGTGGGGGGATGGGTCGCCGGAGTTTTTGGATGCGGCGTCGGTGGGTGCCAAAACCCTAGCTTTTGTTTCGTTCGGTTCCTTCCCCCTGCGCTCCCGGCTTGGCTGGGCTGATATGGGCTGGGCTGGACCCAGTTCGCGTTCAGTTCGCCCCAGCCAGATCTTTTTTCTTGGAAGAAGTCCTTTGACCTCCTAAACTATCATCAAAGTTCAGTTTTCCTCCCTGAATTTCGAAACCGGATATCACACCTTCTTCAACTATTAAAACAGTTTGTTTAACCTCTCTCGCTGGTATTTGGAGTGGTTTTCGTTGACTTGGTCGGTGAGGCCCACATGTCGGGCTACCACGTCATCGGTATAGGTGGGGCTCACATGTTAGAACCGCTTGCGTCATCCGCCTCGTCCGCTCGACGTGTCGCCGGCCTGCTGAAGTTCGCGACCGAGGCACCCGAGTCACCCGGCCTGTCGACCGCTGCTCGAAGCAGCTGATTTGGATGCGAGCACACCACACGACCGCCGATGCCGCCTCGATCGCGTCCTCCACGAAGGACGACGCCGCCGGTTCCGGGCCAAATTGTGAGCTCCGAACGAACTTTTGAAATTGGTAGCAGAGCTAGCGGTGGCGAAATGTTGTTCCCGACGAAAAATATTGATTTCCGGTCGATGCGGATCACGGAGGTCCGGCCTAACGTGACGTTGGTGCTACGGATGGTGGTGTCGGTCGGCAACTACGACTACATCCTGGATCGGGAGTTCAAGACCAGCGGTTCCGTTCGGTTCGTGATGTCCATCACCGCCCGCTCTTGGTGAAGCGCACGTCGTACACGCACGCCGACGCGCACGACACGCCGGTGGCGGAGAACACGCCGGCCATCTACCACGACCACTACGTGACCTACCACCGCACTGGACATCGACGAGCACGGCCAACTCCTTCGTGAAGAACCTCATCACCGCGACGCGCAACTCCGGAACCCGGCCACGGGCGGCGTGCCCACGCCATGGCGGAGCTACTAGACCGTGCGGCGCGAGGTGGCCGAGACGGGGGTGGACGCGCGGGTGGACATCGACGCGAAGCCGGCCGACCTGCCGGTCGTGAACCCGGGAAGAAGACGCGGATGGGGAACGAGGTCGGGTGCACGGCTCGTGCCGTCGGCTATACCGCGACGCAGGTGTGGGTGACGCCGTACAACTAGTCGGAGAAGTGGGCGCCGGCGTGTGCGCCGACCGGAGCACCGGCGAGGATGGGCTCGCCGTGTGGAGCGCGAGGAACGAGGCGATCGGGGACACGATGGACGACGCCGCGTCGCCGGCCGGATCTAGGGACGCTATAGTTGCCCGCACCGCGTCGAAGATGAGTAAGCCGAGGCCGCGTCGCCTCGGAGCGGAGCCGCGCTGCACACCCGAGGAGGCCACGCGCAGCTGTGGGCTCCGGCCAGACGCGTCGGCGTGGGCTGCGTCCCGGTCGTCACCGCGCCGCGCACGGACGAGTCCCACAAAGGGTGTCGTCGGAGGGTCCGCGCCGTGCCTCTAGGCCCGCCGCTCTTCTTGCTCGGGTGCCTCGGCCCCGACTCCCAAGCAGCGGCGGAGACGCGTCGAGCGGGACGAGGCTAATGACGCGAGCAATCTAACATGTGGGCCCCACCTAATACCGATGACATGATAGCTCGACGTCCGGGCCCCACCGACCACGTCGGCGAAAACCACTCCAAATGTCAGCGAGGGAGGTTAAACAAGCGGTTTCCACGGTTAAAAGAGGTCAGATACCGGTTTCGAAATTCAGGGAGGAAAACTGGACTTTGATGATAGTTTAGGGAGGTCAAAATGACTTGTTCCTTTTTTTTTTTTTTGAGAATGCACCGGCCTAGATCTGAGACTGGGCCGTCATTCCTTTTCAGTTTTCAGCCCAAATGGCAGCGATCGAGTTTGTCCAAAGTCACACGTGTATGAAGAGTTTTCTTCTGATTTTTTTTTAATAAAAAAATTAGTGTGCCAGGGGCAGCAAGCAAGCGAAACCTCCAGAAAAAGAACATAAATCCAAGGAATTGTGAACATATTACTAGCAATTAATTGGCTTGTTTCATCATGATCACAGATCCACAGCCACAGTACGACTCCTAGTCCCAAAGAAAAAAAAATCCACAGCCACAGTACTGAAAGGAAGAAGAATTAATTTGAGAATTCTGATAAATGAAATGAAGAATCTCATATTTCCAAAACTACATAAGCTTCCTTTGCTGAAATTAGGGAGCTGCAGCTGCTGTCATCATTACGGAACTACAGTATCTGCTAAAAAAAGGCTAGAGGAACCGGAAACCAGGGAGATCAGGCTGAGGCTCGGCGGCGGCTGTCGAGTGATCTCCGGCGGCGGCGGTGGGAGGAGCAGCGAACAAGGCAAGCGTGAGGTCGAGGCCCAGGTCATTGTGACTGTGAGTGTCCTCCTCCTCGATAGGCGGAGTCTCGCGTTGTTGGTTGTGCTGGGCCTGGCTGACGTGGGAGGCCGCCTCGGCGTCATCGTCGGAGTCGAGAAGAGGAAGATGGTCGGCGTGGCAGGACACAGAATCCTGCTGCTTCTTGTTGTTGTTATCGGAACAGCTGGCAGAATGAGGTGATTTGCGCTTCTTGTTGTTGCTGTGATCGTGGCGGATGTCTGCCTGGTTGTGATTGGGAAGGAGGAGGTGCTCGGCGGCGGCGTCTTGGTCGGAGACGGTGACGATGGGTGCGCCCTTGAGGACGGCCTCGACGGCAGCCTGGCACATGTGCCACTTGCCCGACCAGAGCAGCCCCACGGAGCCGTAGAGCGGGTTCACGATGCGCCCGCACGCCTCGTACAGCAGCGACCGGAACACCGCCGGCCTGAGCTTGTCGTCGGCGGCGGCGTTGATGAGGTTCAGCAGCCCCGCGCGGCCGTAGAACTTGGCCAGGAACACGGTGGCGTTGGACTGCGCCTCGGGGCTCTTGATCCACTGCAGGCACGGCCGGATGGAGCAGGAATCGCTGCAGCCCTTGCGAAGAACGCGGCAACCGTTGCAGCTAAGCCTCATCTTTCTTCTTCTTCTTCTTCTTCTTCTTCTTCTTGTTGAGGTTGTTCTTGTGGTTGGCAATGGCAGACGATGAGATGAGACCTCTTCTTCTTATACTAGGATGGCTAGGATGAGAAGAGCAGCAGTTTGGTGCTGCCAAATTAACAAGAGGCCACCGCCAGCGGTTTTCTGAAAACTGGCCGCGTCCGAGGATTTGTGATTAGACTGGTCCTCATTTCTTTGAACCTCACTTGTCTTTGTTTAATCCTCCCCGGCGAGAGACATGCATGCATCATCCCTCCTCCTGATACATAGCAGTTGAAACCGGAACACAATCCAGTGGGCTCCTTCCCACGGTTTTGGATCCTGGTTTCCCCTAATTAATCCAACTTGTCGCCTACTTAAACCTTTTCCTTATTGTAGCACCAAAAATATTATAGGCGCGCGGTGTCCTTTCGTTTTCCCACAAGCCGGCCACGTCCGCCAACAAATATCAAATATTTGATGCTCCGATAACAATGGAGGCAAGAGAGGTGGTGTGTGACGTCACCTCCCTCCTGATCTCGTGGAAATCAAATCAAATCCATCCAACGCACACTAGTTCTACAGCTGGACAGAGAGGAAACCAAAACCATGGACTGGCCGCTGGTTTTCCATCCAACCTCTATAGTCCTTGTTTAATCTAATCGCCCACGTAACCGTAGGTTTGCATTAAAACAAAATTATTTCGTCATGCGCCTGCTCAAATCAATCACAACAAGGTCCTATTGGCAGTTGGTACACCTGATGTGATGATCTGTCCAAGCGGTTTTCTCTTCCGGTTTCCTTGGAGTTCTTTCCTTCCTCTGTGGTTGCTTTCAACTTTTCTACTCCGATCCTCATCCTCCTCTCCTGTATTCTTCACAGCAACTCATGTTATTTTATTTCGCTTATTCTGTACTTTTTCTTTAATTACTCCTACTTTCACCTCTCCTTGAGTACCAAGTGCTCCCTGAGTCCCTGTGAATGTGATTCCTTTTACATGACGCTCGCCGTCTACTTTTTATATAACAGACGTCATAAAAATAGGAGGAGGTAATTCATATCCACTCCATGTAATATTACAACCAGAAAACGAGTTGCGCCTTTAAAAGGATTTCTCAACTTGTGTGTGCCAGCTGAACAAGACGGCAACCATGGTAGATTCAAGCTGGTTACATATCCATATACAGCAGTATACACCAAAACAAACCAGCAGCTACTTCCTGTCACTAAACTCATCATCATCATCATCATCATCACCACAATACACGTGGTACTCGTACGCCGTAAACACACCAATTTAATTCCTCTCTGTACAACCTAGAGCCTACAGCCTTCATCTCAGCTGCTATCGTTCCTCATGCACCGTCTCTGGCAGAGACAGTGTCTCCGATGCGTCCTGCTTACTCTGAGCAGGCGTAGTTCGCCGCGAATGCCGCTTGGTCGGCACGATTACCTCCTCCTCCATCCAAGCATCGTCGTCCACAACCGAGTACTTGTCGTCGGCTTCATCGCCCTTGAACACAGGGTGCAGATATGTATTCGACAGGTACGCCTTCAGATCGAAGTTGGGCTCCCGAGCACGTTCCAGGGTGTCCTTCCGCATCGCCTCCTGCAATATTCCAAACGGCAAAAGCTAAATCTTCATCTCATTTTTTTTATTAAAAAAAACATAACACATTACATCTACTTCATCCCAAAATTACAAGAAAGAAAAACATGTTGCATTTACCCATACCTGCAGTGGGTTCCTCACAAAAGCAGGCTCGTAGCGGTGCTTGCAGTATTTGTAAAACCAAAAAGTTAACACCGGAAGAACAAGCAGCGCCGGTGTCGACTCCTCAAAATCTTTTGTACTTAATAATCCGAGGAGGAGCAGCTGTGATATGATCAATGCTGTGATTATACGCCCATGAACGCTCGGCCAAAACTGTGCGCCACTCTCATATTGCTGACTGTACACATTTATTATCTACACAACACCAAATCGCTGTCAGAATTATAACATCCAAGTCAAAATCACTTGGTGTATAGAAACTTTGACAAACTCTTATCAAAAGGCACATACCTGGTGCCGGTAGACAACATATGCAAACCCAAAGAACACCAGTATGAAGGGAAGCAAAAATGGCGTCACCGCAGCATAAACAAGACCCAGCAAGAAGTATAGCTGTATTCTAGGTTCACTTGAGTCAAAGCAGATACTCCCAGGATCCATTGCCTCTTCTCTATCCTTTTCAGTTTTGACCAGAAAAAAATTCTTCAAGTGGAAGAATATTAGTGGCTTCAATCTCAATATTTCACCAGCAACACCAGACCAACCATCAACCATTACATATGTTATGAAAAATGTTGCCTTCATTGGAACGGATACACCAATAAGCTTTGGTATCCTGCAAAAGACGCAAATCTTGAGTCTATAAGCCATGCAACCGTCTGGTTTATACAATAATAGGCATGCAGTGTAATGATGTTCCATCCTTGATCAGGAGCCAGGGCTTCTGCATTAGTTCTAATTATCACATTTATCACATGAATCACCAAAATTAGTCTTCCTGAATGGGCACTATTTTACTTGACACTATTTTGAACTCTTACTTGGCAGTCGAAAGGACTATTATTTTACTATTTGAGACCACCACCGCTAGGCTACTGTACTACTCATTATGTTTGTTGAAATCATGGAGGTACCTGAAAACCACTATGTTTTTATTGTCTCCAAAGACTAGTCAACAAAGTAAAATTATCATCAAGGCAAAATGCCACATCTTCCTAATGGGACAACTCAAACTGGCTAAATGAGGGTTTGCACTCTGTAATCGTGCTGAGCTTAAATATATATCTATACAGTGAGACTTACTCGTTTGCTGACATGTGGATGTAGACTTTAAGCTGCTCAAGAGCAGATCCTGTGATGACACTACCCAAGAATACATTGAAAAACAAGAATATGTAATACTTGGACGCGGATCGGCGCTCCAGTGATGACTGTGATATCAGTCCTTCAAACTTGGACATAAACATCAGTATAGTTGGAAGCACTATAAGGAAGATCTTCAAAGCAATACCAGGAAGGAACCCTTGGATGAACGATTTAACAAATTTTCTGCATAACAATTGGCAAGCAAATATCAGAGGATGCCATAGATCATGCCAAATACAACAATCTTATCAAACTACAGATACGCTGAAATGTTATGGGAATGCCATAAACTTACTAACACAATGATCAAATTGTGTAGACTTACACTTCAATCAAGGGCTTTAAAAATGGAACTGCCTTCTCTATTCCTTCAAGGTTTGCAAGAGACTGCACCATTGCTATTGGGACAACATAAAAGAAGTTAAGGAAGAAGAATGCCACAGCAATTATCAACCTCCTCACTGTGAGGGAAACAAATGGGATAGACAGATTATTCCAGTAGACATCACGAGGTTCTGGAGCCCATTCTGTCAACCAGACTGTTGGATTTCTGGTTTGTTGGGTCTGAGCACATACTGCTGCACCCCACCGAGAGCGAAACGAAACAAAGGCTGCAGGCACAACTGACTTTGGATCCTTCATGACCTTTTTACGCTCTTCAGCTTCCTGGTGCATTGTGAAACAATAATTCAAAAGTAAGAATGCTGCTGGTAAACAAAGTCTATTGAAATATGTAAAAATGCACAGAAGTACACAGCAAAAACATAGGTTTCAGTGCTAATAACCTGGTCAATGATCACAACAAAACTTAAGAAAATATGAACAAAACTTACTTCCTTCCCTATCTTCTCAATCTCTGATTTGTAGTAGTCAATAGCATCCACCTTGGAACCAAAGCATCCAAGAAATCCAGTCTGAACAATGTCAAGGATCATACAGATTAAATAAAACAAATGGTATAAGGTAGGTGAAAAAAATAGAACAGTCAAATTTAGAGATGAGTAAATCAAGATACAAAAGAAAAAAATCGGCAGCTAACTATTATTGCAAACCAACCTTGGTGGTGGGCCTCTCAGATGGATTTCTCTCATACTTGAGTCGGTAGAAATCTAACCAATTCCGCATCTTCTTCTTCTTTTCAACAAGATCAGCAAGTTTATTTGCATTATAAACCACCTATAGAGCAAAAAGACACATGAAGACGTTTTCCCCAATATAGAGAACTAGCACTAGATAAAGACTCCACTAATACTTTTTTGGATAGAACTTTATTTTCTTATGAATAGCAAAAGAAGCTGACCTAACACACATGCTAGTCCTAATCTGATCTAATGAAACATGACCACCTGTCACTAATGTGGCTTGAAGTCACTCATGACTTTTAGAATCAAGAGTTCTAATCAAAATGGCAGCTAGATTATGGACCTAAATAGATTGATAACAGGATGAAAACCAATTTTACAAAGCCATGGATCAAGCCAATAAACATTTGAGCAATTTCCTCAAAAAGAAAAATTTTCAGCATGATTGCCAGTAATTTAATAGATCTACCTGATGTCGCAGATAATGATCAGGGTGATTCACAAGGAAGAAATGTTCCACAAGCTCACTGATTGATTCATCAGGATCTGGTGGTATATTCCGCACAAGAACCTGAAAATCCATGGCCAAGTTAGTAACTAACAAATAACAAACTCGTCAAACACATATCAATTTATCAAGAAAATTCTTTAGGTAAACTAAACCAATGTTAGTCTGCAGTCAAAGGGTCATATGCTATGGTATATAGTCTAAAATGCATAAAATAAACATTAACAGAGGATGCTATTTATTTGTAAGGAAAACCTGCATGCTTAGACTAAGTGATTGAAGTCAGCAAATTTCCTGAATTTCAACTTATCCAATTAGTAGATGTAGCATGCAACACAAATGAAACATATTAATTCAGTCTGGCAAACAGAGACAAAATACAGCTGAGTTAAAACCATACGGTGAACTGGTCTGGTCGGCGTTTTTCTGAAGCAAGAAAGCGCAACCTCATGTTTGCAATAATTTCGTACTCCCGTTTCAATACATAGCAGGTCCAAAATGTGATGACATAAGCCATGACCAAGTGGGCTATAAACCTGTACAAAACATGTAGCAAATGAAATATGTGCCACGCCTGTCTGCAGTTGGAGTAACGTTCAAAGCACTGGTAAAATTGTGCTCACCTCTTTGATCCAGTAGGTATATTTGATATTGAAAGTTTGTCGATGTCACTGTGGACTACTTTCATGCCTTCTAGGGTGTCATTGGTCAAATTCACTGGGACCAGAACAGCAAAAGCCAAAATTGTAATGGGGACAAATATCTTGAGCCTGCAGCCATCGGTAAAAACACTATCAATGGAGACACATTGAAGGACAGGGAAAAAATTGTAACGAAGATCGTTTTCCCTATATGCAGACTCATTCAGAGGCCCTTGAAGCCAATAATATATTTCTGTTTGAAAATAATATGGTGTGAGTTATCTACCAGACTCCTAAATAAGCAAATACTGCCTACGGAACATATCAACCATGTTATGCATCTCAAAAGAACTTAAATTGGTGGTGCCCCCTGATAAGTTTGTATGCACCAACCAGTTGAACCCAAAAGCCTAAGCTGATGGGAAAGGTTGGGCAATACATTTATACTTCAACACCCCCGATTTATTCCTGTAGGTTCAAAACTACAAAATTCGAAGTTTTGGAATTAAGCACTAACAACCCTCCGTAGTTCAACACACACAGATTAAAAAAAATGATGCTCTTCAATCAGCACATGTAAAAAATAGTACCACAAACATGTGAAAAACATATACAGTTGAGGATAGCCAGCACATAAAGAAGGGTGCCTAACATAACATACCCTGTTAGGTATATCCGTAGATAGACTACAGAGTCTAGCCCTGCATGGTTAATCAACTCATCCTGGGGCATCTTGAGAGCAGCCGGCATCCAATTCAAGAATTTCAAGTAGGACCTTGCATCTAAATTGACAAATTTCTGCACAGCTGCACCAGAGAAAATCGGGTTGTCTCTCATGCCCCTGAGATACCATTTTGGAAAGTAGACCCTGTCGTTGATCGGCTGCAAGCGTAGGAATGCGAATGCCAGCAAGAACGCAACAGCCATCAATACGTTGAAGCCTGCGGAGACACCAATGTCGCTAATCGTAGCCATCCTTGGCCACTAGATAACTAGTCAGTGAAGTCCTGCGCAGGTAAACAGTAAAATGTAAGCATAACAGGGAACTAAAAAAAGCACAATCATACGATTTGCTTAGTTTGCACCCCCCCCCCCCCCAACCCCAAAATTGGTTGAAATGATTACGAGGACTGGTAGGGAAGCATCGAGCATGTCACCCAAATTTTATAACATTTATATTATAATTATTATGCATTAAAATTTGGTAATAGTCGAGACGTCCGTGAGCACCAAAACGGAGAACGTGGCAGCAATCAATGAAAGGGGATGGAGATGGTGACTGCAATCCTACCCGTGGAACAGTAGGACGAAAGGAACAGGTAACGGAATTGAAAGGCCAGGACGGTGGCTTTGTGGATGGAAGGCACGCTTTCTGGAACACGCGATGTGAATGTTGAAGAGAGGTTGCAACTTTGAGTTTCAGGTCATCCGGAAGAGTAGGGGTGCAGATTTGACCAAAGGAAGTTGCTTGCCGACATACTACAGGTGGATTCTCATTTCTTTTTTCAGGGAAAAAGAAAAGGAAAGGGAAATAGATTATGCTCAATCATGCAGTAGTGGAACGCAAAAGAACCATCTTTTTGAGCTGCTAGTACGGCCTCGATCTGCATATGTATGTATTCCCAAAGGAGTATGACTTAACAACTAAGAATGCTGAACCGCAAATGCTTAACAGCTAAGGCATGAAAATCAAGATTGAGATTAATGCTGGGGGAGTACCCTCCATAGTAAACAGACTGGATAGCGATAATTAAGCAGCAGCGTTCACCCTAATCCAGCTCAATAATGCCGCAGAGGAACAAATCTGGTTGGGAGATGAAAAATCTGGTTGGGAGATGAAACGGAGCACGGAGAAGAAGAAGAAGAAGAAGAAGAAGAAGGGGAGGGATTACCTGATCTAGTTGCTTTGTTTGCAGGGATGGGGGAGGGAGGAGGCGAAGCGAAGCAAGGAAGGAAGACTTCAGTAGTAGATCGCCGGGCGGCGGTTTCGTTTCTTGTGTCCGTTGGTAGCTTGTTGCTTGGTCCTGCCTGAGCTGAGCGGGCGGAAGGGAAAGGGGAAGGGATCGATCTCGTTCCTTCTAGGCGGCCTCAATAAAAATGCAAGGAAGAAAAAAAACGGTGATGGTGGTCGGGGGCGCAACGGTCACCTGCGTGCCTCTACCTTGGAAAAAGAATCTCACATATCCCCATCCCCATCCATGAAAGAGAGAGGAAGAGTCCATCCTGGCTCACAAGGCACGGCAACTCGCCCACACCTCACCTCAGCGCGTCAAACTTTTACGACCAACCACACAACAAAATTCTTATATATATTCTCCTGATTTGATTGAGACGAGCAATGAAATGACCAACCCTTTAGTCGATTGAATGAATTTTGACAAACAAAATAAGTTTTACTTACCATCAGCTATGCGACAAAAGAAATTATGTTGTCATGCCTAAGTTTTCACTGCAGAAAAAAAAGAAATTGTAGCTCCTATGGGCCGTGTTGGGCTTAATTTGTGGATGACAATCCACAGGAAGGGAAGGGACTGTGGGCTCATTTGCTGCTGCTGGGCTGAGTTGCTGGCAGAATGCGTAAATCAGTTTGGTGACTTGAGCACCCTCGCCCTAGACGCTGCCTACACCATTGGCGCGACCGTCGGAGTGGAGGCGGCGTGTGTTCATCGGAATCTTCTGAAATCCAGCTGTCTAAAACGAATACTATTCTATAGCGAGGGTTGCATCGGAAGAGAGCGAGCCCCAGCCGCAACCTTGAACGCTCACTCTCTTCTATGCGATGTCTCTCTCCGGCTTTGGACTGCAGACTATTCTGCGCTTCCCTTTCCTCTCAACCTCGATAGATAGTGCTGGCAGTTTAGCGATGAAGAGTGAATCTCCGTGACTCTGCAGGAAACGAACCGATCTGGCAATTGTTTCCTTCCCCGTAGCATGAATGGCGTCATTTCTCAGTTCACACCAGTTTTCTTTTCCTAGCTTTGCCGTCATGCTCGTGGTATATGATGCAACCATATGAATAAAAGAAAACGATATGTAATTATTTGAACCTCTAAATGGGAGAGTCTACCCGCGCTCCTAGGCATGGAGACTCAACTAGAATTCTTTTTACCGTTGGATCGTAATCGCCGGCGGGTCCACGTATTGGGTGTACGATTGATTGGCGTGTCATACGCCCGCTGGCCTCTCTTCTAGTGTCCGTGGTTAATGTGGTGGTTGGCCCGTTGGACCAGATCAACAAGACCCAACCACCACATTAACCACGACGTATCCTTAGAGACCGATGACCTACCTCCAGACCGGATCAACAAGACCCACGTCCTTGTCCTCACCGTATCCAACTTCTCCACCTTCCTCGCTGCCCGCGGTCACGTCATGGTCGAGTTCTATGCCCCCCGGTGCGGCCACTCGCTAGGTGCTCACCGCCGACAAGTACAATTGGAAGGTATCCTTCGTCGTATCCAAACCCCACAGCAATAAAATGACATATGAGTGGCATAGAAGCTAGGTGCATCGGGCTACCCATTTTCTTAACCGAATTTTAGGTCATATAAAAAACATTTAATCCTGATTGAACACTTACAATTCAAGATATTTTTAGTGGCTAGTAGACACGAATTTTAGTATACTACCTTTTATTCAAATTGTGTAGTTTCAATAAATTTTGTATTCATGTTTTTGTATATATTATCTCAAAAAGAGAGAAAATACTATATATAATAATTAACAATAAATATTTACTAAAACTATTACCACCTTACAACCAGTAGAGTACATGACCCTCGATTCTCGGTTTTAACTTCTGTCTCATCCATTAAGCTTAGATTTTAAGTCTTGCTTGAATATCTCAATGATGCAATCTGCATAACAAACAAAAATAAGTAATTTATAAAAAAATATATTAAACATAACAAATAAAAATAAGCAATCTCTAAAAAGAATAAAATTTTAAAAAAGTTATACTACTGAGAGAATGACTTTTGTGGGCATGGGGGCATATGCCCACCCTAGCTTTATTATTAATTATGGTTTAATATAAATATTGAATCTATGACTATACTATTAAATATGTTAGACTAGTTATAAATATATTGTCAAATTATAAATATCAAATTCAAAAAAAATTGTCAAATTTAATAAAATTTCTACATATATTGTGACTCACTACTGCTGATAAAATTTTTGAACAACATTATTGATACATTTTTGTATATTTTGCTCTAAAAAACATTTTTTTGGTATATATTGACGTCTATAATATTATAACCATTCCCTACAATGATTGTAACATAGAATTCATGTCCATGCCGGGGCAGATTTATTTTTGCAAATAGAAAATGTTGATTATTGATGCATTACCTCTAAATATTTTAATCTACCATAGTAGCATAATCTGTGTTTGGTTTATGGACAATAAAATCCACACTTCCTGTTGGAGTTAATCTAGTAGCTCTATAGGCAAATCTTTAGAGTTTACATCCTCTTAGAATTATGGAAATCGAAGAAAAAGTGTTGATAGTTTCATTATTTTTTACAAATAATAACATTTGTTATTTCTAATTTCTCTTTGCTAAATTATCCTTAGTTGGCATTAGCCCTTGCAAATACTACTGGAAGATTTTGATCTTTACGGGGACTTTGATCTTCCAAATCAACTGGTCACGAGAAAACGTGGTGTTCTTGGTAATCACAAATAAATATGATATCTCAAAAATGTGCATTAGTTTACTCTGTTTCAACTATGATGTTGTGAATAATCCTCATGGCATCACCGGAATTAGGTAAATATTTATGCGTGAAATGTTACAATGCATATTGAGGAGCTCCCCTACATCACATATAATAGCAACACGACCGTTGTAAAGTTTATGAACCATTCGCACGGCTGCATGGCAAAATATAGGGTAATAAGCTTCAAATCTCGTGTATTTTATATGATCCATCCATAATAAATTATAGAATTCATTTTTGTGGCATTGATTCTAGTGGATGGATAGTATAAGTGTAAATATCATGGAAAATAAGAAAAAACATATATTTCTACAAATTGGAAGGTTGATATCTCAAGAATGTTAATTAGTTTACTCTGTTTCAACTATGGTGTTGGACTCTAGACACGAAGGATTCTACGGTGTCCTTGGCCTCCTCTATGATGGAGTTTGACGTCGAAAATAGCGCGCTGATCTAGGAGATACTCGAAGCCCTACCTCATTCGTATATAAGTGTTCATATTTTTTAGAAACATCCATCATGGTCTATTATGTGTAATTTAATTTTGCGCTTACTTTTCTTTGCCTTTCAAACATTTTTTTAATCAAAATCGGACACCGAGCAAGGAAATTACGCTTGCTTATCGAACCGGTCTCATTTTCCGTGTGGTAACACCCACGGTTCGCTCATTCGCATGGCCCGGTGGTGTCGGCTAGCTCCCTTGGTTTCTTGGCTACCAATAAGTACGGGAGTCCTTTGCCTCGTCTATGATCGAGTTCGACGTTGAAAATAGCGTGCGGATCCGGAATATCACCCGAATAGGCTTTGTCGGGGGCAAAGATTAGCGATGCCACGTGGCACCATCTGGACCTACTTAACCGAGAATTAGTCTCCAAGACATGGAACCATGTCAACGGTCAAAGCTGGACCCGGTCTCGTACGGCCTCCGCGGAGGGACGGATCGAATAAGGACATGCTCGACCTTGCTCTCCGAGCTCGGGAGAGTCCCACCTCGCACGACCTCCGGACCCATCCATCGGCCGTATTAACTCCACCTGCCCGGATGCACGTGGGCGCTCTCGGCAATCATTGCCGCCGACTCGCCCCATTCTCTCTATCGCAGCCACCTGGTCCCGTCGGGGCACGCCGATGGGACGCGTCGTCCCCGTAGCCCGACGGGGAGGCGTGGACCGAAGACCACGGGACTCGACCATCATCATCCGACCTACGGTAGTACGATCCCCCGCCTAATTCGTCGACGGGTGGGACTCCGCCTCGCGCGACCTTCGCTAGTAGCCCCAAAGCACGATGAGCTGCGGCCTCGACCTCGACCTCCGGCCCGGCATCAATGTGTCCGACAAGGAAGGACCGGCATGGCTCGTCCACTCCAACCACTCCACCACGACGCCGCCCATGGCTCGCGTCGGATGCGGAACACTCCATCCCCGCTTCCCCGACGTGACGAGGCTACGGGAGCGATGCGACGGCACGGTCAAAACACTCAAGCGTACGTCGGAGGAGGTCCGACGGGACGGCACGGACGCCCGGATAAGCACACGACCTCTCTCTTCTCTCTCTCTCTCTCATGTAACTCGAGCTCGACTCCTGAAGGCTATAAAGGGAGAGAGCCTCTCACTCTCTACACAGGTTACACACGTCTTCACGCTTTCACAACTCTTCACACACTCGTACACACACGCTCGTAACCGGGGACTTGGAGCACGCTCCTCTCCCGCCTCCTCTCGTACTCTATTGCTAGTTTTGACGCAAGGAACACGAGCGCCGCCACACCCCCAACCGGACGTAGGGAGCTTTCCCGAACCAGCTTAAACCTCTCGTGTTCTACTAGCCGGTGATTCGAACACCGACATGCTTATTTATTTATATAGTATATGTCCGGCCACTCCAGGCTGAGTTCGAGCTTCCGGATGTGAAAAGCAGTAATAAAGATGCAAACGGTTGATATTGTCCACGTGCGACGTCGTCCGCTTGGCTCGTGGGTCCCACACAGGACCACATACATACACCTTCGGAAGCCAAATATCACTATTTTCTGAGTTTTTTCTGAAAAGTTTTATTTGATTTTCTTTTGAAGACATGCTAGAATATCACCCGAATAGGCTTATTTATTTATATATAATGTATGTCTGGCCACACTCCAGGTGGAGTTCAAGCTTTTGGATGTGGAAACCACTAATCAAGATGCAAGCGGACGATATTGTCCATGTGTGAACGATTTCATCCCATTTTGGGACGATTTTGTCCGCTTGGCTCATGAGTCCCACACCAAACCACATACATACACCTATACGGATTCGGAAGCCAAATACCACTATTTTCTTATTTTTTTTAAAGTTTTATTTGATTTTCTTTTGACTGCATGCTAGAATATCACCCAAATAGGCTTCTTTATTTATATAATGTATGTCTAGCCACACCCCAGGCTGAGTTCAAGCTTCTGGATGTGAAAAGCACTAATAAATATGCAAACGGACGATATCATCCAGGTCCGGGCGATTTTATCCGCTTGGGCCGTAAGTCCCACACAGGACACATACATATACCTGTACGGATTCAGAAGCCAAATACCACTATTTTCTAATTTTTATCAAAAAGTTTTATTTGATTTTCTTTTGAAGACATGTTGAAATATCACCTGAATAGGCTTATTTATTTATATAATGTATGTCTGGCCACACCCCAGGCTGAGTTCAAGCTTCTAGATGTGAAAAACACTAATAAAGATGCAAACGGACGATATTGTCCATGTGCGGACGATTTCATCTCATTTCGGGACGATTTCGTCCGCTTGGCTCATAAGTTCCACATATAGTTTTCTAAATAGGTATTTCTTCGTTAATAAAACACTCATGAAAGTACTATTATCCAAATGCATACCAAAAAAGAGGGGTGTCAGTATACAAAATGAAAATATATCAAACCACAGATAATTATTATCTTTATTAATTCTTTAAAGTTATGAAACGCACTATCCCACATCGATTTATTGATTCTATTGATCGCGATGTTGTACCTATGCAAGCTTGTTCATTTTTATTCGGAAGTCCATGAAAATTAATACGATAACATGCTATACACCATATGGTAGAAGTAATATGTACACTTTTAAACATTAATGAACTTAAATTACTTTGTTGCCTTTGATCACTGGTAGTCCGGACTAGGCAAAACACGCGATTTATGCTCTTTTTGCATTATTAATAACAAGAACAAAAGAATGATTTAATAATGTTCAAATTTACCCTTAAAATAGAATGTGACCGTACAAATGTATAAAAAAATACAGTATGTAAATTATTTCATATGACCATCGTGGCCTATCATAACCAGCACATACGTACTCCCCAGTCGCATGGTGCATAGGTAGTTAGGAACGGGAGAAATTGCAATTATATTAATCCACGTATATTAATTATGCCTAGTTTTCACCACCGCCATCGCTTGAGCTAGTTGACGGTGCTGGTGCTGGTGCTGGTGTCGGCACGGATGTCTTAGCCATCTTCATGTCAGCATAAACGACACGACCTTCAGACTCAGAGCTCTTCTCGCCGTTCGTGTCGATGCTGTTGACGTGTACATTATTCTTGGCAGAGGCGGTGGTGGTAAGGTACCCAAGAAGAAGGAGCCCCACCAGGGCCAACCTCACCATGCTTGTCTTCTCTTGTGTCATCTTCCTCTCGATCTTGCTATCAGTTGGTTTGTATTGAATTGATTCACTGTGCAATGATGATGAACCCAAAGTCTTATAGTAGAGGAATCCTATCCTCTTGTGGTGTTACATAAAAATAGCCGCTTGTCCCTCCTCCTAAACATAGGAGCGTCCGTGACTGGCTCTAGTTTTATACATGCCTTTTGTTTTCTGTTTTTAGCACATTCATTTTCTATACATACAGCACAGACATATGGATTTTTTTTTGTTAAAAACATCTGATCATTATTATGAAAACTATATATTTAGACCAACCCCAAAATAGCCAATTTATGAAACAGTCCATCCATAGTTAGTCATCCAGACGCTCGTCCGTGTGCATTGGCATGAGAGAGCCGCTCTCGCTCCCCCCACCCCCGTCGGCCCCGGCTCCAGCGGCCTCCCCGGCCACCGCCAACTCTCCCAAGTTGAGATCTAGCGCTTCCTCCCTGTCCCCCTTGAAGAACCCTTCTTCCCCTAGGCTGGGCGCACCAAGAGCAAGCGTTTGCTGGACTCTCTGTCGTCTTCGGACCCGAGTCCTCTCCGACATCCTTCGCCGGCACAAGGCTATCCTACAAAGATGTGGGTATCCAAGGGACCACTCGGTGCTTCGGTCCGCTGTCCACCGGCCTCTCCACCGCCACAGCCACAACGCATCCAGCTGCGCTCTAAGGTCCATCGGGTCTCGGTAGCTGCGCCGGATGTCGATGGGTGGCGTGAGGTGCGCGATAGGCGCAGCTGGAGGCGCTAGCTTAGTCCTCGGCTTCGGTTGAATCGAAAGCCCCACCTTCAACTCTTGTAGGGTCATTGCCTCAACCGCCTCTCCATGAAGCACCAACGTAGGCATTGCTGTGAACCCACGCGGTATCTCCGCTGCAAGGAATCCGTCTATCGTTCATTCCAGGGTCAGCAACCGTTCCGAGATTTTGCTTGGGATGAGCATTCGACGCGTTCTAGTCGGTCGACCAAATCCCGAGCGAGTAGATCAGCCGCCTCAACCCCGCAGCACGAATCCAACAAAGCAGGCAGCCTCACATCATCAGCCATGGTCCGCCCGTGCGCGCAGTAGACGGCGTTGGGGCTACCAAGGGGTGAGCGCCGAAGCGAGCGAAGAAGGATCTTGGGTCCGAGCGCTCCGACCGCTCCCCTCACCGGCATCCCCTTCACCGGCGTGACGCCACTCGGATGAGGAGGAGGTCTGCTACATCGACCGGACCTTTGACACCGACGAGCAGGAATCAGCATACGAATGCCTCGCCATCTTGGTGCAAATCACGGGCACAAGACCACAAGTGTCGCCGGAACAAGCCGGATCTGCAATAGCAACCAAGTACGACATCCGAATGGATGAACATCTTGAAATCCATGTAGCGGCGACGCTGTTCGACTTTCTTTTGCTCCTGTCGGATCATGCGTCCTACCTCACGGTGCTCAACGGAGATAGCACTGTTCGGACGCCAACCTTCTCACTCGGTGTCCGCCCCGGAGCAGATTGGTTTATGCGGATCATGGCGCTCTATATCACAAGGATCGGATCGAGATCGAGAGGACCCCGCACATTTTTAAGCGTCTACGATGGACGCAATACTTCGGCCCTATTGCTCAATGATCCGTGTCCACCCGGAAACGGTCGCTCACCATGACCTGGCCGTGTACAAGTTGACGGTATGGAGCACACGCCCGAGCGGATACCAGAATCAAGAGCATTGCAATTCCTAAGCCGGAAGATGATGAGCTTCCGCTTCCAATGCGCCGCGCACTACGATGAAGGTGCACATTCATGTTTGCCTGTCGATAATGCGATTCCCGTCGGATTCCCCACCGTCCCTCCAACGCCGACGTCCACCCAATCCAGCAGTGATGAAGATTCCCGGATGTGGCGCCGAGACGCTTGCGCAGCCGCGTCGCCGCGAGTGTTGTTCGACGATCACTCGCTGCCAAGGGTTCCACCCAGGCCGCCGCTATCCTTGTCGGTGACGCCGGGTAGCACACCCGAGTGAAGGTCGTTGGCGGGTCCCGCAGCTAGCATTGACATTGATGGCGCTTTCTCGCCAAGTCCCGTCATCGCTCCGGAAACCATTGATGACACAGCAGTGGCCATTAATTGCCAACCATTGGCGCCCCAACCGACAACGCCACGCTTACCGGATCATATGTTTTTCGAATCGCGTTTGGTCTCGAGCGCGCCAATGGACACCGTCTCGTTGGGTCCACCTGCAATTTTGGACGCCTCCCCATGGGCTGCGGCCCGATCTCACATCCGAGACAAAGTTTATGTCGACCCAATGACGAGAGGAGGCCAACTCGCTCCTCGATCGTTGCGTTGGCCCCGGCCGTCTCCGGGGCTTCGATCGCAGTCTCGATCGCGTTCGAACGGATCCTCGGCGCTCTCGACCATGCGGGAATCACCAACCCGTCCATGGAATTAGTGTGGTTCCCTAAAGTCGAAGGCGAACAGCTGATGCCACCAATGACTCGAGCACCACCGACGCCATCTCCCGATGTCCGCGTTTCGCGAGCTTCGTCAATACCCGGCGCGGGTCTCAATCTACCGATATGGTGCATGGCCTCATTCTCTCCTCCCCGTCCGACTTCTAAGCCACCTTAATGGCTCCTCCGCCCCTAGCCGTCCGCCTAGAGCCACGACGCCGTCATGCCCGCATCGCCGCTCCACCCCGAATGCCTCGCCGTAGCACTCGCTCTGGCCAAGAAGGCACATAGCCGCACCCCGACATTGATTACGGCCCAAAATGTGCTCCTCAAGAATCCGAACATCACCAAGGATGCCCCTCCGTAAGCCACGGACATTCAAGCCTACATCGACACGTTCAACCGTGGTCTCACGGTCGATGAAGCGCGCCTAATCAAAGAACTCTTTGTAGATCACGTCCCCATAGGGCCGGATGTGGCTGCTACGGAGGACGCCGAGTAATCGTGTCGCCCGCCATGTTGTGTTGCCAACTATGATTGCATGGATTGTGAAAACATGTTAATCCGGAATGTGCATGGGCTCAATTCCGGTGCGCACAAAGACGCGGTACGAGGGCTTGTTGCGGTCGAATGCCCCTCTTTGATCTGTCTCCAAGAAACTAAGCTGTCGATGATCAACGACAACGATGTAGTCCAAATAGTTGGGTCCGGGTTCGATCATGCGCACCTCCCAGACAACCGACACAAGAGGAGGCATCTTACTCGGATGGAAGTCATCCACCAGGCGGTCACCCGGCCCACATCCGCCCAAGGACATACTCCGTCTCGGCAAGGGTTAAACTTCACTCGGACGACGCCGAGATGTGGCTCTCAACCGTCTACGACCCATCAAGAGATAGTGACAAGCCTGCCCTCCTATCGGAGTTGCACGACGCTCGGTCGGGAGTGGCCCTTGGCCGCTGCGTGGCGACTTCAACCTCATCTATCACGCGCGAGATAAAAACAACAATCGTCTAAACCGCAGGCTAATGTGGCAATTCCATCGATTTCTCAATGAAGCGTCACTAAAGGAAATCCACCTCAATGAGCGATCGTTTAGATGGAGCAACGAGCGCATGCACCCGACTCGGAATGCATAGACAGGACATTCATCACGGCGGATCGGCAGCTTATGTTCCCCAACCGTGACCTCGAATCTCTCTCCTACATTTGCTCCGATCATGCGCCTCTGCTCCTACACACCGACTCCAACTTCAATTACAAGAAGAGATTCCATTTCAAGTCAATCAAGGTCAAGTTCCCTGGTTTCCTCGACGTCGTGCGATAGGCTTGGCACTGTCCCTTGCGCAATGCAAATCCTTTCCGCCGCCTTGATTGGCTCATGCGTAATACTTGCACGAGATGTTGATGAGTCGGAGCACCAAGTTCGTGGGGAACATTCAGCTTCAACTGGAAATTGCAAAAGAAGTTACTCATCGACTAGAAAGTGCTCGCGATCACCGCCCATTGCAAGCCCATGAAGAGAGCTTACGGCGCACTTCGAAACCGAAGTCGCTTGGGCTCAGCTCGCTACAACGCTCAATTGCACGCCAAGAATCAAGGCTACTCTAGCTCGCAGAAGGGGATGCGCCGACTATGTTTTTTCATCTACACGCTAACTCTAGGCGGAAGAAGAAGTTCATCGGTCGCTAGAACAAAACGATGGTGTGCTGGCCTTTGACGAAGAAACAAAACCGGACATTGCCTTCCAACACTTCGACGCTGTTCCGGGCATGCCACCGTCCCGCGCTCATTCCCTCCGCCTAGACCTTCTCGATCCGCCACGGGTCGACATGTCTAGCATGGATGAACGCTTCATTGAGGCAAAAGTTTGGAACGTCATACGCTCCTTGAACCCGGAGAAGGCTCCGGGGTTGCATGGGTTCATGGCCGGGTTTCTGCAGGCAGCGTGGAGCATTATTTTATGTAACAAAAGCTTATCATTTTATGTAACGGGGTTTATCATTTTATTATGAAAATGTTTTATCTATGAAAAGGATTATTGAACAACCTTTGATTAATGACAATAAATGCATTTGATTTATTAAAATGGTTTATTAAATAAGGGGAATTGCAAAAGAAGTCTTGTTTTGCAATCTAATTCTAAAAATGATCCTGTTTTGTAAACTTTGCAAAATGGGTCCTGTTTTCCAAATGCGAAGCTGCCTTTTTGTCCACCGTTACTTGAGTGTGTTTTCTGAAATAAAAAAAGAAAGAAGAAAAAAAAGACCCCCGCTATGCTGAGCTCAACCATTCTCCCATTCCCATTTGCCCGAGGAGGCAAAACCTAACCCTAGAGGCGAGCTGCTTGGGCGCGCGGGCGGGCGGGCTACGCGGGTGCGTGCAGCGGGCACACGTGGCGAGCGGGCGCGGGACTGCGCGTGCACGAGGCTGCGCGAGCGCGCGGCGCGCGTGGCGAGCGGGCGGTGTCGCGCGCGGCGGGCGCGGGGCTGCGCGCGGCGGGAGCGGGCGTCGCGCGCATGCGTGCAGGCACGTGTGGGTGGCAGCCGTGAGGCCCTACGACTAGTCAAAGGAGGAGGCTATCATCATTGGAAAATACATCCGAGTAAGTGATTTATCTTTCCGATTTTTTAGTTAAACAATCCTTTTACCTTGATGATTTTTTCTTTCTAATCTAGTGCAAGTGCAAGTGGAGATGCAACTACAAGTGGAATTGCAGGTGCCAATGATGGTGAAAGACCGCCTAGTGGAAGAGGGAGCGCGAGAGGTAGGGGAAGGGGAAGGAGTGCAAGTGTCTGGGCGGGCCTTAGTGCATGGTTTGGTGTTTAAAATGGGATGTTGTGTATGGCACCAAATATTTTGTGCTTATGTTCTAATTGTAATGTTGGACTTGTAATGATGTCTTTGTTGGAGACTTAATGGACATGTATCTGTTGGATTTATGATACTTCCATAATATTAAGTGATGTGAAATATGATGTCTTAAATGTTCTATCGGTTTTGCTTGTGGTTCATCAATTTTGGTCAAAATTTAGATGAAATGCTGTCAAAATTTTGTCTAATTTATGTTAGAAATTTATACTTTAGAAACATAAAAATTGTGTAACGAAATGCGTGTAAATAATTGGACTTTTGTTCCACATTGTCACATTTGAAAATAGTACATAAAAAGGGCAAATATGTCTTTTCGCCTGTAAGTTAACACCGTTAAGCCCTCCAAATAGAACAGGACCTACTTCTAGCTTCGGATTTGAAAAACAGGACCAATTTTGCAAAGTTTGGAAAACATGACCGTTTTCAGAATTAGATTCCAAAACATGACCGGTTTTGCAATTGCTCCATTAAATAAATGCCTTTTGCTTGTAAAAGATACTTTAATTATAAAACCTGATAATGGTTTATTTAGCAAATGATTAATTTTCTTTAAAGTATTTTATGAAGGATTTTACATTACCAAAACAATTGCAACAAATAAAAAGATATTTCTTATCTTCAATGACTTTTGTTTTGGAATCAAATGTTTTAAAGATGTTTTTACCTAATTTAAATAAAGTATAGGTTAAGCTATATAATTATTATTTGTTGCATTCATGCTGGTTAAATGCATTAAGAGTTTATGTGAGGGAAAATGTATTTTTAAAATGGAGTAGAATACGATTTTGTTTAGTTTAGAAATAGAATTAGCATAGTATAGAAAATAGAAAAGAAAAAAAACCAACGCAGCCTTGGTCCTAAACCAGCCAGCCCATCCCTCCCACTCTCTCTCGTTCTATTCCCTTGCGTAGCCTACTAGCCAACCGGCCCAACTAGCTCCACGGCCCAGCCGGCCCGCAGCTACCTCATCCCCTACCTCTCGCCCTTCTGACCCAAGCCGCAGCCACCAGCCGAAATCCGGCAGCACCACCGCCTCCCCAGCGTCCCTGCCTCTCCCCACTCTGCAGCAATGCAGCAAAGCACGCGCAACGCCCCTCCCCCTCCAACCCCATTTATCTCCCTTAATCGCCCGCGGAACGATCGGAAACGGCCGCATCGAATGGCCATAACTGACATTGATGCCGGCGAGCCCTGCCCGACCCCCTCACTCCCCTCCCGCGTCTATAAAACGAGACGTCGAAGTCGCCCTCACTGTCTCCCCATAGCCACCCATGCTCCCGTCCCTTCTCACGCCAAGAATCGCCGCCTCCATGGTCGCCGCCTCTTCGAGTTCGACGGCCGCCGCAGAGGAGCCGCCCTGCACGTCGTAGACCCCACGCCAACGACCGCCCTACTGAACTGACTCTGCCCAACTGGTGCGACACGAGGAATCCTCTCGAAGTACCGCCCTGACGCCGCCGACGGAGCCGTCATACCTCGCCGCGCTGCATTCGGTTTTGTTCATTAAAACCGGGTGTAATATGATATAATTCTATTATAACCATATCGTGATTTCTTCATGGGCTTAGTTGACTTCCAAGAACTTGATTGACTCCGTTGAGTATACTTCTTTGTTATCTTCATTTTTTTTTATGTATGTTCTGCTACAATTAGATAATCAGATATTGAATGGATATGTTGATC